>JAYKKT010000064.1:12347500-12770000 GCA_036023115.1 Brasenia schreberi
ACTATCATTTAAAGATTTATTTATGATAATACCAACTCCGTTTCGAGCTTTTTCCTTAGATGAGTACTATAATTTAAAACCTGTATTCTCCATCTCCTTTGCTTTTTTTCCAACCCACTTTTTCTCTTGTAAACATAGAATAAAAATCTTTCTCTAAACATAGTATCTACCACTTCCATTAGCTTACCGGATAATGTTATGATATTCCAAGAACCAAACAAATCTTATTATCTAGGACTAACTTCCTTACCCCCTACATCCGTCCATATTGAAAATGCGGAGACTCTTTCTGTAAATTATTCACTACATTTTAGCGGCAATGTAGCGGGACTAACTTCTTTACCTACACCTGTCCATGTTGATTCACTACATCCGGGCGAAAATGTAGTGACTCTTGCTTACTTATCACTACATTCGAGATCTGCAGCGTGTCGCTAGGTAGGGACACCCAAAAGCAATGCTTATAATTTGTGTAATCCATGGTATAAAAATTCGACAAAGTTTTACGCTGGTTATCGAAAGCCTAACACAACCCTCCTCCTTTATTCGGGCTTGGGATCGACAATGCAAGGTTGATCCCTTACATGGGCGGAGTTGACGGTTAAAATTTAAATCTCAAAAATAAAAAATTATGTTGATATTTTTTACAATTATAATAAATGTATTCAGTATAAATTGTTTTTTGATTTAATGGTCTCAATCATTGATCTTCAAAATGGAATAATTGAGATATTTTGAGAATGTTTATGCATATGTGTTCATGTTACTAATTTATCTCTCTCTCTCTCTCTCTATATATATATATATATATATATGATCCTGCCTATCACTTACACCTGGTCACACATTCTTGTTTTCCTCTCCTTTTATATATAAAGAGGTAACAGTAAATGCATAATGTTTTTTCTGTGCATAACCTTGGAAAGCATCTTCATTGTTTGATTGATATTATCAACATTGAAAATTTGAATTAAAATTGTCATTATGATTCTTGGACTTTACATTTAATGAATCATATTTTATTAAACGTTTTTGTTTTATTATTTTAACCGTTCATCTTAAAGTTAGAATAATGAAATGTTTATGCACGTTATACACTGAAAGATATTATGCATTTAGAACTCTCTACAGAGAGACGGGGTATGATAAATGCTGAAGCCTCAATCACACTCAAATTCACTCTAACATTAGCACATTAGCACAATCAATAGTATATATTTGAATTAAAAGTATTGTTGTATTATTATATTTTGCATGTGCATTAAATACTTTTTACTTTACCACCTTAACTTCAAATATCAAAAGCTTGTGCACTATCCCTAGTTTGGCTATCCTCCGAACAGTCATCCCCCGTCGCACGCTTTAACATGTGCCTGTGTGTGTGAGAGAGAGATGCATAAAGTTGGGGGAGCGTGAGTATGTGCATGGATAAATGGAGAAGAGGATGACCTCGACATGCGTTCAAAGCCTCCTGCAACTGGAAATTTAATGGAAATAAAAGCTGGAGAGAGAGAGAGAGGGAGGGACCCGTCTGCTAAAGAGAGCGCTTTTTGGTTTATGAATATTTTGAACATTGCATGGAGCTAGCTTTCTGAACAAAAATGAAATCAGAGCGCTACGGTGGTACAGGAATTTTTAATCTCCCTCTCTCTCTCTCTCTCTAATATATATATATATATTAGAGAGAGAGAGAGAGAGAGAAAGAGAGAGAGAAAGCCTATTATATGCAAGCACACAGGTCAAACAAATTCAACTATCAATATTAGGTATTAGATGGTTGAAGCTTGAAATCAAAAGTCAAAGGATAAACTTATACTTTTCACATATTTACTTTGTTAACAAATTTTCATTTTTTAATTAAAAGTTTAACTATTGAATCACTCAACGCAGATGTTGAGATTTGTTTGGAAATACTAAGACTAAGTATATTAGTATATATGAGCAACATTAGGGTCCTCTCTAATAACATACTCCAAAATACGTTAGTGGTCATCAATTGTTAAAGACAAAAGTAAAAAGTATAATAATAAAGTAGAGAATTACTTTTAGCTTCTTCTGCATCAATTCCGACAATCTCCTACTCTTGATCGGATAGTACTAATTTGAGGGTTTGACATTTGAGAGGCTATTTACATATTGACACATCCTATGTTAGAGCAAAAAAAAAAACCGAAACCTTCACATGATACTTATTGAAGATATTTACTTGTATTTCTTATGATAAGGCAAAAAACCCTTCACATTGTATTTATTTTAAAAACTTAGGATATGGTGTAAAAGGATTTTTTACACAACTTAGAAAAAAGAGGTATCAGGTTCACTTATATCAATCTTACAAGAAACATTATGATGATATATGTATGAAGACAAATAAAGAAATAATAAATTTCTTTGAAGTTTATATTAAATTATATTATGTACAAATTTAAGTCAATATTCATTTGGCTCGGTTGTTAATGAGTTAACAAAATATATTTGAGAATTATGGAGGGATAAGGAAAAAGTTGACTTAAAGGGATTATGAGGAGAAGCATTGGAAAGTAAAGGTTTTTGAAGAAGTAGAATTAACACAAAGTGCATGGAATGCACGTTCGATCATTTGGTTACCTTAGATGACATAAAAATTAAAATTGACAATCAATGAAGTTTTTAAATACATAAGTCAATCTTTTATAAAGATAGAACAATTTGATAGAGATGTTACACAAAATTATAGTTAAAATGGAGAGGTGTATAAGGTATTCTATGTGACAAAGAAATACCATTACAGTTGAAAGGTAAGTTTTATAAAGCAACAATTAGATCTACTATATTATATGATCAAGTGTTGGGTAGTTAATTGTAAAAAGATGTTGATGATAGAAATGAAGATGTTAAAATGAATGTATGGTTACAAAAGGAAAGACCATATACATAATGAGACAAATTACTAGTGTTACCAATAGATCATAAAATGAGAGAAAATCATTTGAGATGATTTCAATACAAGGATAGGCAACCAAAAAAAACTTCTATAAAAAATTATGAGAAACTAGATGCTTAAAATGTTAAAGAGAAAGATAAAGACTATAAAAGTATTGAAAGGAAATAACAATGAATGATTTACTTTATGTTAAGTTAATTGTTAGCAATGCAAAAGATTGATCTTTATGGAAACAAAGAATCTATGTAGCTGACTTCATCTAATATTAGATAAAGCTTAGTTGTTGTTTAATATATATGTATATATATATATATATACATATATATATATATATATACATATATATATATATATGTATATACATATATATATATATATATATATATGTATATACATATATATATATATATACATATATATATATATATATATATACATATATATATATATATGTATATATATATATATGTGTATGTGTTTGCATATATATATATACATATATATATATATATATACATATATATATATATATATACATATATATATATGTAGACACGAAATTTTTTACTTCAAGCCTATGTAGAGATTGGAAATGATAATTTCTTATCTACTTAATGCGTGAGCGTGCCAGCTAGTTCGCCAAAACTAGCAAAGTCTTTGAAAATCTGACTTTTGTAGCGATTGGGCTAAGCAAGCTCTTTTCACTTTAGACCTTCTTAAACCGATGCTCAAGGGTCAGCCTAAGCGCTTAGAAATTTTAATTTTGGAAAGAATAAACCCCAATTCACGTGAAAAATTTGGTGTTTTCAAAGTGACAAAGTAAGGATGCAATGTGCTTTTGGTTTTAAAACTTAAAATTTATCAAGTTCTGAAAAACATAACTATCTCTATTTTCAACCCTTGTTCTCGAATTTTTCTCGACAGTCTACGGATCTCCAAAATTCATAAAAATTTCACAGGAGGTTCCCCGATGTCTTGGGACCCTAGACTTCTGTTTTTAATTTTGGATCGATAGATCTGCAAAATTAAACTAGGAAGTAAGACTGACTTCCTGTTTTAGGAAATTCTGTAACAGAAATACAAAGGCTCGAAGAATCCTCTGTATCTCGGGGTACAAAACTCTAAATATTATGATTTTAGTCTTTTTGGAAAGTTATGGATGTTAGCTTTCCAATAAGACTAATTTAAACCAATTTGGATTTCTATAGACAGAGATATGAGACTTTTACCCAACCCCTATCTCTGGAAATCTGACTGTGCAGAAACAGAAATGAATATATCCAATATTTTCCAATTTTATTAATGGGGTTGCACGGTCCTAAAATTCTTAAAAAAATTATTTATAAGGGGCTCATGTGTGGAGGTGTTGTACCTAAAATTTTAGTACATTTGGATTACAGAATAGAGAATTAAAATTAAAACAATCAAGTATGCTGATGCAGAAAATAAGATTTCAGTTTCATAGAATATACGTGCAAATGCATACTCACACAAAATTAAATTGCAACAACTCTACTGACAAAATAAATTGTTGAAAGTAAATGAATGTAAATATGTATGTTATCTTAAGCATAGAGGGGGTAGAGAGTATAGAGTGTTTATAGATTATATCGGGGTAGAATCACATAATCAAACAATTAGAGTGCGTGTGTGTGAACTTGATGATTCATCCATGAAATGAAAAATCTGCAACTCTAAGCCTTATTACAACATGGGGGGAGACAATGCTCCATTAATACATCCCCATATCAATTTAAACAAAAGAAGAAGAAGGATTTTAGATTAAAATTGAAATGATACTTACACGATGGATAAAATCTGGTCAAAGATTCAAGAGTGAAAACCAGCCAAGGCTCCTTCTTCTCCTTTGAAGGCTCTCTTGCACTCACCTAATTCTACCCTTCTTCCCCAATCACTTGCAGCTCACGACTCTCTTGTGCAGGCCCTCTTGCTGGAAATTTTCTCCTAACTAAGCTCTGACTAAGTGTAGAATCCTCACATTCTCTCAAGCTCCTCCAAGATCAACCTCTAATGGATGAGAGATAAAATAATTCTAAAATCAACCAAGCATGCTCCACCTGCCCCCCCTTGGCCTTTTTATAGGCCAAGGGGGCTGATTCTATGCCCTTACTTGGGGGTGGGTTGGATCAGCTCCTTATCTCCAATTTGATCCAGTCAAGGTGGTCCCATTCATGAAGGAATGGACCAGCCCCATGTGGGCTGGTCTTCAAGTGAACCTGACCTTAGACTAGGTTCCATCAAGTTCAACCGGCCAATGCTTGACTTTATGATTTTTGCAACTTGAAACAAGGTGCTTCAATTGGCCGTGTGCACTTGCTAGGCTCCTTCTCGATTTGATAAGCTCGATCGTTGAACTTGATCTCATCTTAATAAGTTTGATCTTTGGATTTGATCTCATCTTGATAAGCTCGATCCTTGAACTTGATCTTGATTGAATAAGCTCGACCCCATGATTCAATCTTGATTAGATAAGCTCGATCCTTGAACTTGATCTCCTCTTGATTTGATAAGCTCGATCTCTCATTTGAATTTGAACTTGATCTCATCTTGATTTTGATAGGTTCGATCTTATCTTCTTTGCTTTTGGGAGTTGATCTGGATCCAAACTTGGATTGGGTCTCACCTGTTTATCTGCTTCGAAACTTATGGGCTGTTGAATTTAAAACCTTTATTTTGAAATATTCCACAAAAGACTTAAACTTTAAAAATTTGGGGTTTTTGAATTTAAAGGTTTATTAAGGCTTTAAATTGACTTTTGAAATTTAGGAGTTATGAAAACGTTTAAAATTTTGAGTGTTTAAAGATGCTCCTCTTTGGCATTAATCTAAATTTATTTGGATAATAGCAAAGAAGAAAACACCCTTTATAGATTTACTTACCAAATTTTCTTGAGAATATAAATTGTCCTTCATTTTATAAACTCCTTTTTCTTGGATCATAGAAGAAGGATTTCAGCCAAAAAAGACTTAACTTACATGGGGTATGTGTCCAAGGCATGATAATGCATGAATGACTTTTAAATGAATGCATAGTATGAGTGATGTGAAGTGAGTTTTTAGAGGCTCAATTGAAAGGTGAATGAGCTTGGAGAGAGCCTTTAAAGGCCGGTTGTCCCAAGCAGAATGATCCCATGTCATTTTCACATTTCGGGTTTTCGAAATCTATTTTCAAAAGGGAACTCCTTTTATCTTCTATAAAAAAAGACTTCATATTTCCTTTCATTCGGGTTTCAATACCTACTATTTGGTAGAGGTTTTTGTAAGAAATTTTGGAAAACATTTCAAAGTTTCATTTCCCACACCATAAAGTCTAATTCTCAAACAAAATGAAATCCAAATAAGTAGATTCTATTCCTACTTTAGGATTTTGATGAATAAACCTTTTTCCATTGGGATAAGCTGTAGGGATATGGGAAAGAGTTACCACAGTCCCTTCTAAAGCGTCTCGTGGTTTAAGGCAAAGAGACAAAAAATTGCTCTTTTGAGCTTTGATTTTTCTTTTTTCTATTTTTTCTTCTTCTTTTTCTCATTAAAAGTGAAGACCTCTTTCGGAGGAGTTTTTGTATTCTCTCTTTCTATTCGAAGGAAGACCTCTTTTTGGAGGAGTTTTTGTATTATCTTTTCTTTCTTTTTTTCATTCAAAAAACATATCTCTTTCGGAGGAGCTTTTGTATTCCCTCAGTCTATTCGAAGGAAGACCTCTTTTTGAAGGAGTTTTTGTATTCTCTTTTTCTTTTGAATATTACCAATTTTCCTTTTTGGAGAGAGAAGTAAAATGGGGGAAAACTTATCCCTTTGGTTACTCGATTCAACCAAGATCATCCCATTTTCTAATAGCATCTACCATTTGAAAATATTTTGCTATTTTGAATAAGGCTTCATTTTGTAAGCCAAGGATTTTTGAAATGTTACCAATTGATTTTGAAAACTCTACTTTTTGTAAAGCATCAATTTCCTCATTTAGGGCCATACAATCAATCTTGATCCTTCTTTCAAGAAGTTTCAAAGGAGATCCATTTTAAAATCTTTTCGAAAGAATTTAACATAGACCCTATACATAATATTTTCAAGTATTGGGCATTTTCAGGGTCTACTAAATTTCTACCCTCAACATCAATCAATCAACATGTATTATTGATTTTTTTTGTTGCTCTTTTTATGACATGGGGACATTCCTACTTGGGCTGCCACCTTTTTGGTTCTTTTTGGGTGAATGATATGTATATGATGCATGACATGTAAAAATGTACTCCATGTGATATAATGGAAATACATGCTTTATGAAATGATGACAATGTGAAATGTATTCCATATGATATGATGGAGATACAAGCTTTATGAAATGAGTCTTCATGAAAGGTATTTAGGGGATGTATTCTCCATGACCCTAGTTTGATATGAGTCTATGATGTCACACGGCCATATGGTGAAGGACCATGGACTTACAAGGGAATGCAAGGTGAACGATGGGATGACATGTCCATGCACTTGACATTTATGACATTTCTAACATGATCACGATGATTTTTGCTTAAGGATGGACAAACATAACCGGTCCTAAGTATCTTCATGGCCATCATATTTGAATTGACATGACTCCTACATTCTCCATCGTGGAATTCATGTATTGTATCCTAACCTCATCAATATCAACAAGATGTCGAAAATTTTCTCTCCCAAAATCACATGTAGGGTTGAAATTTTTCCAATCTTTGAAAGAAGCAAATTCGAGAAATCCTCCATTTTTTAAAAAGAGGTATTTATAATTTTAGTCATTTTGGCAAGCCATCCAAATCATGGGTGGGTGCCAATTGTGCATGATTTGAAAGAATCAACCACTCTAATAGCCAATTCGTGATATGATATGAGTTTTCATTTTTGACTTACCAAATTTTTAAAACTTGGTTTATAACAAGCACATAATCTCTAATGACTTTAATACATGATGTCCCTAGATTTTTGAAATTTTTAGGCCTTGCATGAGTACTTCATACTTGGCAACATTATGCAAAATATAATCGAATGACAATTGGGATTTTTCCTTTCTTAGGAGATATGAGGATGATTCCTATACCTGCCCCTGATTCTTTGTCTCATCAAAATACATTTTCCATACTTGATTTTCATTAAAACGATTTGTTAAAGCATGGTTTTGAAATTCATTTGTAAATATGCCTTCATCGGGCATTTTATCAAGTATGGGATATGTGTCTCGAAGAGGGAATTCAGTCACATGATTTAGGGCTTGTCCCTTAATGGAGCTTTGATGATGACATACTCTATTAAGAGGAGCTGCCATTTATCAAGCCTACCCATTAGGTAGGTTTTTCAAACAAGTGCTTGATTGAAACAACTTTAAACATTATCCCTATTTCATGATGTAGGAAATAATATCTCAACTTTTGGAAACCTATACCAAGGCCAAGCATGATTTCTCCATGCCTTGATAATTTCTTTCATATGCCAATAGAGTTTTCGAAATGTAATAAATGACATACTCCTTATGGATATCATCTTCATATTGATAAAGTAAAGCATCCAATGCATTCGCGTGTATGGAAATGTAAAGCAATGAAAGTTTTCCTTGCTTTGGAGGTTGTAAAAATTGGAGGATCTACCATAAATCTTTCAAAAGCTTTTGAAAAATGATATTCCATTCAAATTTAACCCCTTTTATAAAAAGCTCCTTGAGAGGTTCACATCTTTTTGCTAAATTGGAATCAATCTTAAAAGCTTCGGATTTGACTCAAGTAGGAGGGTGGAGGCATGTTTATGATGGCTCGACACTTAGAGGGTCGAATTCAATACCCCTTTGGCTTAACACAAACCCTTTCCTAAACTTGGGTTTTAAGGGTAGACGATTCCATGATTTTGGGTCTAGACCCGGTATGTTTATGCCAATATAGGATTTCAAAATGCAATGAATGATGCTCATGCAAACATGCACATACTATGGGTTAGACTCACTCTAAAAATCTCTGGTTTTTTCAAGTCAAGGATTCTATGAAATTCGAGAAGCTTGGAGGCATGATTTTTCTCATGGATGAGGGGATCTTCCTCCTTGCTTTGATGATTCTCAAGCACTTAAATTCTAGGGAAGTGCTGGGCAAGAGAGAGGGTTTGAGCTTGATCGATTTTGGTTTAGGATATACACAATTTTGGGAGAAATGGGTTTTGTACATGGCCAATTTTTTTTTTTTGGAATTTTCACATTTTTATCTTTTTCAAAACACAAATTAAAATGATCAATATAAAATACTTTCTTTTTGAAGCATTTTTCAAATAAAGAATAGGAGAATGAATGAAAACAAATTTCTTTTTGAAATTTTCAGATTTTTCAAATGTTTCTGGATTTTGAAGGTTTTCCATTTTTTTTGGTTTTTCCAAATAATTTTTTTAGAATTTTGTATAAAGAGGGGTCTTCAATCAAACCTACAAAGAAAACTCTATGAATTAGACTATAAACAAGAGGTCTAAGTCATAGGTTTTCGGTTTTAGTGGGTTCTAAGGACACCCTTGACCCAAGTGGTCTTAAGTGGTGGCTGAGGGGGGTATGGATGAGATATAGCCCAATCCATATCGACTCGGGTTAGGACTAGGTAGGATGGGTTCTAGCCTACCTTGGCTATGGGCTCCTAGATCTCGATATGGTGTATATCCCATGTTCAACATCATATTCCAAGGCTTTTTGAGCTTTGAAAAAGTTTTATAAAGTGCATGTCCTTGGAATATGGAGTCGTCCATATCATGGATGTATACACGACTCATTTTGGGTAGGAGCTGGGAGGTATGGGTTGTGGAAGACTTGGGCTTCCACATGACTCTAGGTTGTGATGGCTTAGGAGGTTTTATGGCCATAGGCGTGGATTGATAATACAAACCTAGGCTCGAGAATTGTTCATGTATGGTAGGGTTAGGTGTACCTAGGATGTCGATGCATGCCTTAGGAGTAACCATGTCTACCATATTTTGAACTTTATTTTGTTTTTGTTTTTGAAATTCCATTTCTTGGTGCGAGACATTCGGCGCACCTTGAAAATCCACATTTCGGGAATCATGTAGTGGGTATGTGGGTACATGAGTGTGATTCGATGCATCCAATGAATGAGAATGAATGATTGATTCTACACTAAGCAAGAGAGGATCGAGTGGGGAGCTCATGGGAGAATGAGTTCGGACATACCTTTTTCTAGCTTGTCTACCGTTTCATGGTGAGTGCAAGCCTTGGAGTCATCATCGGGTGGCTCTTGCTCCTGCGTGGCTTTGAGCTCCCGTTGCCTTTCAAGGTCTTGGATTTCTTTTTTCAATCCTACGTGTGTGCAACACTCATCCTCTCGTGAAACTCATGAAGTGCTGCTCAAGGGATAAGAACCTATTGGAGCGAATGTTTGTGAAAATTCGGGAGTGAAGTGGATGTCATGCCTCACTCTATTTGTGTGCTTGGAAATGTGGACTTCATTTCTAACTTTCAGAATTTCAACTTTTTGATTTTCAATTTTTTTTGGTTTTTGAAACACGAAAAACTTTTTTTGATTTTTCCTTGGAAATTGGGGTTCTTGGATATTTAGAAAGGTTAGATGATTTGATTCGAACTCTCGCTTCATCTCCAACCTCATATCCTTAATCAAATTTTTGACTCAATCCGGTTTTCCTGGCATGATTTTTCTCTCTATGTACCCGAGATGAGTTCTCATGTGATCGATGCGCCTTAGCCTTGTGGCTTAGAGCATCAATCCTCTTCATTATTTTCTTTATGACAACCATCTCTTCTCGGGCTTTAGAGGATTTGAAAAACCGTTTTGAAGCATTCGATGAGGATTTCCTTGGCTTACTTTCAAATGAATCATCCCTAGACATTGTTTTCAAAATTTTTGTGCACGAGTTGAAAATCAACGCCACGATTTTGCAAAGTGCTTGGAATTGGAAATTTTTTACCTAAACTTGAAATTTCTCAAGACCCGTGTCCCACCGGGCGTGCCAATTCTGTAGACACAAAATTTTTCACTTCATCCCTATGTAGAGAATGAAAATGAGAATTTCTTATCTACTTAATGCGCGAGCGTACCAGCTAGTTTGCCAAAACTAGCAAAGTCTTTGAAAATTTGACTTCTGTGACGATTGGGCTAAGCGAGGTCTTTTTGCTTTAGACCTTCTTGAACCGATGCTCAAGGATCAGCCTAAGCACTTAGGAATTTCAATTTTTGAAATAATGAACTCCAATTCACGTGAAAAATTTGGTGTTTTCAAAGTGACAAAGTAAGGATGCAATGTGTTTTTGGTTTTAAAACTTGAAACTTATCAAGTTCTGAAAAACAGAACTATCTTTGTTTTCAGCCCTTGTTTCCGAATTTTTATCGATGGCCTAGGAATCTCTAAAATTCATAAAACGTTCACAAGAGGTTTCTTGATGTCTTGGGATCCTAGACCACCTTCTATTTTTAATTTTGGATCGATAGATCTGTAAAATTAAATCGGAAAGTAAGACTGACTTCCTGTTTCAGGAAATTCTATAATATAAATATAGAGGCTCAAAAAATCCTCTGTATCTTGGGTATTGAACTCCAAATATTGTGATTTTAGTGTTTTTGGGAAGCTATGGATGTTAGGTTTGTAATGAGACTAATTTCAATCAATTTAGATTTCTATAGACAGAGATATGAGACTTTTATCCAACCACTATTTCTAGAAATTCGACTATACATAAACAGAAATGAATTTATCCAATATTTTCTAATTTTATTAATGGGGTTGCATGGTCCTAAAATTCTTGAAACATTTATTTATAAGAGGCTCGTATGTGGAGGTATTCTACCTAAAATTTTAGTATATTTGGATTACAGAATAGAGAATTAAAATTAAAACAATCAAGTATGCCGATGCAGAAAATAAGATTTCAGTTTCATAGAATATACGTGCAAATGCATACTCACACAAAATTAAATTGCAACAACTCTACTGACAAAATAAATTGTTGAAAGTAAATGAATGTAAATATGTATGTTATCTTAAGCATAGAGGGGGTAGAGAGTATAGAGTGTTTATAGATTATATCGGGGTAGAATCACATAATCAAACAATTAGAGTGCGTGTGTGTGAACTTGATGATTCATCCATGAAATGAAAAATCTGCAACTCTAAGCCTTATTACAACATGGGGGGAGACAATGCTCCATTAATACATCCCCATATCAATTTAAACAAAAGAAGAAGAAGGATTTTAGATTAAAATTGAAATGATACTTACACGATGGATAAAATCTGGTCGAAGATTCAAGAGTGAAAACCAGCCAAGGCTCCTTCTTCTCCTTTGAAGGCTCTCTTGCACTCACCTAATTCTACCCTTCTTCCCCAATCACTTGCAGCTCACGACTCTCTTGTGCAGGCCCTCTTGCTGGAAATTTTCTCCTAACTAAGCTCTGACTAAGTGTAGAATCCTCACATTCTCTCAAGCTCCTCCAAGATCAACCTCTAATGGATGAGAGATAAAATAATTCTAAAATCAACCAAGCATGCTCTACCCGCCCCCCCTTGGCCTTTTTATAGGCCAAGGGGGCTGATTCTAGGTCCTTCCTTGGGGGCGGGTTGGATCAGCTCCTTATCTCCAATTTGATCCACTCAAGGTGGTTCCATTCATGAAGGAATGGACCAGCCCCATGTGGGATGGTCTTCATGTGAACCTGGCCTTAGACTAGGTTCCATCAAGTTCAACCGGCCAATGTTTGACTTTATGATTTTTACAACTTGAAACAAGGTGCTTCAATTGGCCGTGTGCACTTGCTAGGCTCCTTGTCGATTTGATAAGCTCGATCGTTGAACTTGATCTCATCTTAATAAGCTTGATCTTTAGATTTGATCTCATCTTGATAAGATCGATCCTTGAACTTGATCTTGATTGAATAAGCTGGACCCCATGATTTAATCTTGATTGGATAAGCTCGATCCTTGAACTTGATCTCCTCTTGGTTTGATAAGCTCGATCCTTGATCTCCTCTTGATTTGATAAACTCGATCTCCCATTTGAATTTGAACTTGATCTCATCTTGATTCTGATAGGTTCGATCTTATCTTCTTTGCTTTTGGGAGTTGATTTGGATCCAAACTTGGATTGGGTCTCACCTGTTTATCTGCTTCGAAACTTATGGGTTGTTGAATTTAAAACCTTTATTTTGAAATATTCCCCAAAAGACTTTAAAAATTTGGGGTTTTTGAATTTAAAGGTTCATAAAGGCTTTAAATTGACTTTCGAAATTTAAGAGTTTTGAAAACATTTAAAATTTTTGGTGTTTACAAAATATATATATATATATATATATATATATATATATATAGGTAGTTCTAAATGAAAAATCTCTTTCATGTATAATCTTATATAAACAACTCTATCATTTGATATTTGAAATCAATAGTTAAGATTTAAATTAAAAAAATACCATTGACTTTTGTATGTTATATTTAATGCATCATATACATTATTTTTTTTTAATTCAAATTTAAACCGTTAATCTCAAAGATTGAACATTGGAGTACCATAAGACATGCATTTAGAACTACCCCTCTTTCAACATATACATATATAATAATAATAATATAATAATAATATAATAATATGTATAATAATATATATAATAATAATAATAATAATAATAATATGTATATATATATGTATATAATAATAATAATATAATAATAATAATAATAATAATAATAATAATAATAATAATAATAATAATAATAATAATAATAATAATAATAATAATAATATATAATAATAATAATAATAATAATATGATATGGATATATATATATATATATATATATATATATATATATGTATATATATGGATATATATATATGTATATATATATGGATATATATATATATATATGGATATATATATATATATATATATATATATATATAAACAAAGAGAATTGATACTCTCATTGATACTAGACTTTTTAATTCAAATCTCAACGGTTAATCTCAAATATCAAACATTGAAAATGTTTATGCTAGATAGATAAATAGAGAGAGAGTTGATAGACTCTAATAGATGCTAGACTTTTCTTTATAGTCAGTTTCGCCTATTAGTTCGGGGGCCCATGTTTATAAAATGAAAAGTAAACAAATTTGTTTTGTACCTTTTGCCTTTTTCTTAGAAAACCTACTTGTACTTTTTTCTAAGGACCATTGGATAAAAAAGACGTCCACCAATTCCTGTCCCTCTCTCTCTCTCTTATATATATATATAAGGGTCCTTTCAGATTGCATACCCTCAAATTATTTTCATATGTGACCTTGCGTATGTGATCGTGACGTCTACAAATCTTGACTTGACTATTTACGTGTTTTCTTAGACGTAGATTAAATTTTATAAAGGCTTAAAACTTAATGGTCTTAGCTTTTCTGAGTTGTAAGATTGGATCTTCACAAGAAAGCATGTAAATAGGTGACTTGAGTCTACTGTGTGTAGACATGGCGGGTTCGAACCGGCCTCGAAACTGCCAGGACCTGGAACCGGCGGTTTTGGATTGAGAACCGGAACCAAAGACCAAGTTCGGTTACGATTCATGAATGTTAGAAAACGGTCCAGAACCAGTGTTTTTAAATTATCATTTATTTAATATATATATTATTTTAATATTTACATTCACAAGAATGCTTATGGCTTAGCAGTAGGATGTACTTTGTATGTAGAAGTAAGTGTAGAGTTTGACTCTTATGATTTTTTTTTATGATTTGAAACATTTATATATTAAGTATATATAGGATTTCTAATGTTTCCAGTCTCAAAAACCATTTTGGCCCAATAGTCTAGGGCTGTCAATTTCAATTAAGTATAAACGGTTCACGGGCTGCATTCATAATTTTTCAAAAAGAAGCTGTTTTTAAATCGGTTTACCAAGAACCAAACATGTCTAATTGTGTGGTTGATATTTAATGATTCCCTGTTGTGGTTATCCACAGTATATCTCATCTCATTGAAGCTTTGTCCAGGATCAATGCGTTCATATGCTGCTGCATCGAAGAAGAACCAAAATGTGCGTCCGAGCTTTGAGATGTTGAGGAATGTTTACAAGATGGGTGACGGGTGTTACAATATGTACATCGAGAATTACTATACATTCACTCTCATTTGAGTTTGTTTCAAAAATACTTTTTTTTCTCTCTCATACAGAGTGTGTCAATCAATCTCAATGGAGGGCGTGCAAATACTCAAGCTCACTCAACGTCTTTCTCCATCGTGATTTCGTCCTTTGTTTTGTTTGTGTACATGCTTTGAAGGATTGTAGTACATTGGATTAAATGATCGTGATCAAATCAATTGAAATCGACTCAGGTAAGTTTCACTCATTTTTTATTTTCAATTTCTTGTTTTTTGCCGGTGATTGGACCCATGGCGATTGGGAAAGAAACGTGCCTGAAGCACGATTTCTGTATCATTGAGCCACACCTGGTCTAAATAGGTCACACAGGCAAGGTCACATATCACCTTATTTCTAGTCTTGCTTATGGGCGCTTGAGCCATGGTACTCCGCTATATGGGGCATGCTCATCTTTCACAAAGAATGTGGGTAGCCCGTGTCCTTCATCCACTTTATTATGTTTTGAATGAACTATTTGGATTTTGTAGTAGGAATGGATCATAGAGGTGATGAAGTTATCTTATGGAGGCGGACGAGTGGAAAGTCGACATCAATGAGAAGGTGAAATACCTTCGAATTAGCATATAGTAGATGATTGTGGCGACAACATACATGTGGATCATCTAACGATGCAATCACAATTTCAAATGGATTATGTTGCAATTTCTTCAAGATATTATGATGAAGTCAGACCTTCGTAGCTTCATCTCAATGAGTACGTTGTAGAGGGTGATGATGATGTCACTCTGATGTTAGAGTTGCTCCTTAGCTTTACATGTCACATTGCATATACAATTTGATAAACATAGGTAATTTATTTCATCAATTATAAGTAAAAGATTTTAGATATGTTACTAAAAGACATTATATGAAAATATATTGGTATTGTTGAAACTGGTGACATATCAGGCTAGATACAATCCTTCTATTCAATAGTCATTTTCATGAAAAATAGTAGTACCAAGTAGTTGTCATAATATTGTGGAGTGTTCAAGACTATTAAGAGATTACAATTGACACTAACAACTTCCATATATTGTAGGGTGAGGTGACTATCACTATCTATGATATCTATGAGATTTTAGGTTTTGTGATTGACGGACTTCTTGTAGCCTTCCTACGTGCGATGGAGGTGATGGATAAGATATATATTATGGTTGAACTAATGGGTATGGATCATGATAAAGTGAAGTTCGAGATGCTCACTGTACGTACTCACAAAAAGAGGATTACACTTGAGCAAGATGCATTATTTTTATTGTATCATATAGGGAGTACAATGTACCATGATAAATCAAGGGATAGGGTTTCGTTTCTATCATTAAGTTGTTGTCTTTTGTGTTACTGAGGGTCGACGAGTATTCTTGGGATGGAACAACATTGGCCTACCTGTCGAAATATGCCTATTTTGCATTGTATGTGTAATTAAGTGAATGTACTTTGTATGTGAATAATTGCATTCAATTTTCTTTCTTTCTCTTTCTCTCTCTCTCTCTCTCTCTCTCTCTATATATATATATATATATATATATATATATATATGCATATCTAAGCATCGACGGACCATGATATTGAAAAATTCAAGTAAAATCATTGTATAATTACAGAAATAAGAAACTTTGTAGAATCAATGTCTAATTAAGCAAGTAGGTAAAGTAATGTAACAATGAAAAAACATGCAACTTAATACACATATCCATGTTGAGACAATCCTCTCTTTATATGGGGCTTAATCATTATTATTTAACATAAGAATGCACAACCGATAAATTATTCCACTTTGCTTCCATCATAGCTAATGTCTCTATATATATACTCTCATCAATTGAGTCAACAACATTCCTCCAACTACTACCAACTGCGGTGGATATTTTTTGTTCCTCGTCAATCAAATAACAAATGGGTCATTCGGTCAACTTTCATCAATCTGAGTATCGTCATGTTTAGTATATCAAGAGTCTACTATATGACGTTGAAAACTTTCACTTGATTTGTTTGACATTGTATACATTAAGAATAATGTTGTTAATATAACAAAAATACAAATTAACACAACTTGCGTGCATCTTGAAATTTGTTTGCGATGTGCCCATGTCACGTACATTGAAGAGAGCTGCACATAGAGTTGCGCATTACCAGTGAATCGTGCCTGAGGTGCGTCATTTGAAGAAGATAAACGTGTTTGAGTTGTGACGACTTATAAAGGAGGCACGGGCCTATGGCGCGTCATTTGATAATGACCAACTCGTCTGGGGCACACCTCTTTCTCGACCGACACTGCCCACTTCGCCCAGAACTTGATGAGAACTTAATGGTTTTGATCAATTTTCGTGCGATTGATTATTAGATCGATGAAAGATTTTTAATAATATATGTAGTACGGTTGTAGGAATTAAATAAGGTTGAAAATAGATCAAAATTATTGAACATATATCAAAAGGGATAAAATAGATTGAATATGACGATTGAAAGTAATACCACGGAAGCATACAAAGGTGGGAGGGAAACACTGGCAATGAGGCTCCAGCAACTCCGATAACAGTGGGCTGTTAGAGTGAAGAGTTGTGGAAAGGGAATGTAGGATGAGAGAGAAATCATATATTAATCAAGTAGATTTGAATTGGTTTCAATTAGGTGGGCTGTTAGATTGAAAAAGAAATGTATGTTTAGTAAAAAAAGATATGAATAGCAATCATGTTCTAGAACATATTCAAGTAGGTTTGAATTGGTTTCAATGGGTTCGTAAGGCCTTAATCAGGCAGCAAAGTCTTTTGTCTAGGTGAAGGTACGTTAAAAAACAAGTTCATATTATCATCCAAAATAACACAAATGACTTCATTTAAGTGGAAACCGACCAGTTACGTTGGTCAGGTCTTCGTTTGGTGGTGTCGAGTTCAGTCGAGGGGCGGGATTCACCGCTTCGATCTACATTATGCCGAGTGACGGGTGAATGGCCCACTATAGCATTGCGGATAGCAGGTTGCTTTTCTATAAACCGACCTTCGCGAGTATGGATACCCGAGACCTAGAAGACGGACGATGATCCAATGCCTTGATAGTCGATGACTATTATAGTAGCGCGGTCAACATCTTTTTCTTTCTGTATTCTTGGGCTAGTCAAAAAGCTTTAGATGATTGATGGGAATTCTATCGATAGAATTCGTCGGACTGAAACTCCATTTCGTATTCTTCAGCTGAATCAACGTACAAGAAATAGTAGCGGATGAAAGAGGGCGGCTGATCTGGGTACTGACACTGATCGAAAATGATGGAAAGGAGTTAAGTCAGAGGCCGATGAAGAGAGGAAGTTCGCAATCTTCCAAAACCGGGTGTCACTAGCGTCAGATCACATGCTGACGTTACAGTGGTAGACCACTTTAGGGAAAGGCACGAGCCTCACTCAGCAACTCACATCAAATTTGTTGGGAACCTACTCATCAAAGGTCTTGAAAATGGTATAGGTCTTCAAGTGACCCTCTTGAGTTCCCCACAATATATAGAATGTGATCAAAACATACCACTTACAATTCAACAGGCTTGCTGGGACCTGAAATTCATTGACAACCATTTGACGTACATCTTGACAAACCAAGTATGGTTGAAAGATATCTAGACAAAGCTAGATCGCCTTGCAACATGTCAATAAGAGGCAGGGAGGTATCCAGCTCGACTCACCTCCAGATAAAACCTTCGTTACTTCAGATAAAACCTTCGTTACGATATAAGGTTCGGACCATTTGCCAAGTTGGGAGGTCTTTCACTATCGTCGAATATCATTCCATATGAAATCTACTTGAAATCGCTTAGGCTGAACATGCTTGTCAGCCAACAAGTTATATAAGGCCATTAATTGACCTTCATCCTTCACATCTAGTTGCATTGTCATACACTATAGGTAGTCATCGTGTCCCAAATTACTATCTTTCACCATGTGCGATGACGAACTAGAATATAATGTAATCATTGATAAACTTGATCACATCATTCTATAGGTAAAGCTTTAACCCACTTAGTAAAATAATCTATAGCCACTATAATGAATAAATTACCTTTAGAAGATCTTGGATGAATCTGTTCAATGAAGTTCATGGCCCAACCGTGGAATGGCCAAGGTCTATTTATACGGTTGAGTTCTAAAGCAAGCACTCTTTGTAAAAGACCATGACGTTGGCACCCTTTCGTGTAGTTGACATCATGGGACAATAGTATCCATGACCACATATTAGTTACTTCATCTTTGGTCTCAATTTATAGGCTCCACAAATCCCTTCATGAATCTCAGCCATTATAGTGTGAAATTCTTTCTTAGACATGTGAGGAGTAGCCATTGGTGACTACATTTATAAAAATTACCATCCAACAAGACATAGTTTACAACCCTTCCTTTACCTTTATGTTATCTTTCTTGGATGAGTCATACTACTCCAACTTAGTGTAACACTCATTGAGGGTCATCATTTCCTCATTGCTATCCGTTATTACGGTGGCTAAGTGTTGGGCTACATACGTTGGTTTAAAGCATAAGGCTGACTGGGGCAAGCCATCCGCAATGTCATTGTCATCACTTGCATTGGTACTCTCTCATGAGTTGACTCAAGAGAACTTGTGAGTCCCCTAGCACCTTGATATTATTAGCCTTGACAATGGACAATATGCTCAATCTATGAATAAGAGCATGATATATGACATCATTATTAACTAGAGTTGGCTCCATGGTCATGGTGAGCATTCCTACCTTCCCAATTAGAGAAATAATGCATATGTTGATTCTCATACCGTTACAATATTTTGACCCATCAAACATCATTTTTCATGATTGCATACTCACCATACCTTAGATCTATGTCTAAAGGGTTGACAACCTCAATACAAGGATGATGGGTGAGAAAATTAGTCACAACTTGTTCCTTAACTACTCTGAGTGGTAAGCATCCCAAATCAAAAGAACATAGCTTTATGATCTATTCAAAAGTTTTCTCAAGATCAACGAATTCATGAAATTTCACCATCACATCATCGATGTACACTTCATTGCTTTTACCGATGAGATCATAGAAGATGCAATTCATTGTTCCTTGATTTCTAGTGCATTCATTCTTAAGACCAAACAACATAACAATTCATTCATTGATCCCTAATGCTCTTGGGCATTGAAATCACATTTGATGCACACTCTTAGGGTTAACTTTGGTCGAATTATAACTTGAGGCACCATCCATAAAGGCCGGAATTCAATGAGTAGCGGTTGCATTAATTAATATATCGGCCATAGGTATGACATATTGATCCTTTGGGGTTGCCCCATTAAGGTCCATATAGTCTACTCAAACCTTAAACTTGTCATTCTTCTTAATAATGAAACAATATTGGACAACCAATCGACATAGTGAGTTGTCCAAATAAATTTGCATCAAGAAGATGTTAGACCTCTTGTTTCATAGCCAACAACATCCCCATCTTAAATCTCCTACCCTATTGTTTATGAGGTTTTGCCTATGATTTAAGGAGAATATTATATTCCACCAAACCCAAGATACACCAAACATTTCATGGTATTTGTAGGTAAAACAAACTCCTCCCATGTACCCTTACATTGCTGGTCTCAAGCCTAAATAAAGGAGGAGGGTCGTGTTAGGCTTCCGACAGCTAGAATAAAACTTTGTTAGATTTTTATACCACAGATTACACAAATTATGAGCATTGCTTTGGGGCGTCCCTGCCTAACGATGCACTGCAGAGCTTGAATACAATGATAAGTAAGCAAGGGCTACTACATTTTCGCCTGAATGTAGTGAATCAATTGCAGAGAGGGTTCCCACATCATGGACGAGTATGGGTAAAGATGTTAGTCCCTCTACATTGTCGCTTGAATATAGTGAATAATTCAATATGGACGGATGCAGGGGGTAAGGAAGCTAGCCCTAGATAATAAGATTCATATTAGTTCTTGTAATATCAAAATATTATCTGGTAAGCTAATGGAGGTGGTAGATACTATAATTTAGATAAAGATTCATACTCTATGTTAATAAGAGACAAAATGGATTGGAGAAAAAACAAAGAAGGTAAGGATACAAGTTTTAAATTATGGCACTCATGTAAAGAAAAGGCTAGAAACGGAGTTGGTATTGTCATAAATAAAGATTTAAAGGATAGTGTAGTAGACATACAACGATATGGTGACCAAATCATAACGTTGAAATTAGTGTTAGGAGTAAAGGTTTTAGTTTGTACTTATGCACCCCAAGTAGGACTAGAAGATAGTATAAAGACAATTTTTAAGAAGAGTTAGATAAGGTGATTAAAAAGATTCTACCAAAGGAGATGATTTGTTTAGGAGGATACTTAAATGGACATGTTGGTAAAGATGCATTAGGATATGAAGGGATTTATGGAAACTTTAGTTTTGAGGATATAAATGAGGAAGGTAAGGAGATTTTAAATTTTGTTATGACATTTGATCTCTTTATAGTCAATACAATCTTCAAAAAATGAGATGAACATTTAATTACTTATAAGAGTGGCTTATCACAAACACAAATTGAATACTTTATTTGTAGGAAAAAAGATAGAGCGTGTTGTAAACATTGAAAAGTAATTCAAGAGAAAGCTTAACCACCCAACATCGACTTTTAGTTATGGATTTACAAATAAAAAATAGATAAAGAAGAAAAGAGCGTATCAAGCTATTTAGACTAAATGGTGGAACCTGAAAAGTGAGAAAGAAGATATATTTAAACAGAAAGTCCTTGAAGGAGATGTTTGTAATTATATTGGTACACCTTGTAATATGTGGAACAATATTGCTATACATATTAGAAAAGTAGCAAAAGATGTGTTAGGTGAATCTAACGGAGGTGTACTGATACAAAAAGAAGCTTAGTGGTGGAGTGAAGTAGTATAAAATAAAATAAGGCAAAGAGGACATGCTACAAATTACATTATGCTAAGAAAACTAGTGAAACTTTAGAGGCTTATAAGAAAGTAAAGAAGGAAGCGAAAAAGGTTGTCAATGAAGCAAAAACTAAAATTTCAGAGGATCTTATATAAAAAAACTCAACTCAAAAGAGGGTGAAAGAGATATTTTTAAGATAGCTAGGACTAGAGATAAGAAAACAAAAAATCTTAATTTTGTTAGATGCATCATTATTCGTAATCAATGTCTCTGGGTGTGGTGCTAGACACGGTAATTTTGGAAAACATGAGTGAGGGAAGTGAGTAAAAATTGTATATCATTATATATAACTGTAATGTCACAATTTTCATAAGCCAATTCACTAAAAAAGATAATCAATCAATATTGAAGAAATCGTTTAGTGTCAGAGAAAAAATAATCTCTAAAATAGATAGTAGTGAGCATGGCACAAGAAAAATACGAGAATTGAGTATCAGACTGTGCAACACCACTACAGAAGTGCCTGTGCAACATAGTTCTCCTAAGCAACTATTTCCATCTCTCGATCCGTGAGACCCTGTAGTTCGCATTTATGAATATGGATTGCTTGAACTGCTTATTTTTCATCACATGATTTAAGATGTAGTGCACACGTGAGGCCATACCAAGTGACTGTAAATAAATGCACACCAACATGCATGCATGTGAATTTGAGTAGGTGTGTGAGAGAGAGAGAGCAATGGAATGGAACTAGTAAAAACACTGTGCATTGAGCCTTTCCGCTCTTACTATACTTATATTTCAATTTCGGCAAGTTCAATTCCAGTTGTGTGAGTTGTCTTTCCATTTATACACGACAAACACACACTCACATTGAGCCTTTCCGCTCTTAAGATATAAGTATATTTCCAATTCTGCAATTTACATTCAAGTCGTGTGAGTTGCTTTCCAAGTTCGGGTGAGTTGCACTTTCATTCGGGTATTTACTTTAAGTTGTGTGTGAGTTGCTTTCATTTTGAGCTAAGCTCACATCATCATACCAAACCCGAAAATATTTGCACATCCTTGCATTCGCGCGTTTTCAAAGAGGAAACCCTGAAAAAGAATATTTTAAAAACTATCCCTGAAATATGTAAAATCGTTCTCATTTTTGTTAGATATATGACAGCCATTTCGTTTTGTACACGATCATTGAAAATTAGACAGTGACATGAGAGAGAGAGAGCAATGGAATGGAACTAGTAAAAACACCGTGGTTTGTCTAGAATATTGCACAGCGTGAAATTATTTTAAAAGGTGCATGCTCATATATAAATAATATCTGACAAAGTATGAGCAACCACTTTTCACAATTAACGTCCTGCTGTTTCGTGCTCACGTCAAAGCGTTGAAAAGGAGAATACTTACAATGGTTAATAAACTTTCGAGAAGAATATGAATGTGATGATGCAATGGTTGGCTTACGGAATGGAAACTTGTGAGGCATAGATCCAAGTTTCGAAAAGGAAAATAGAAAATTAATTTTCTTTTTGGTTTTCTTGAATATATATATCCACACCACACACTATTTTATGTGATTTTAACCAGCGATGATGCAACTGAAATTTGTATACCAAAGTTTTTCTTCCCGTACAGCTGGTTCCTCCCACGTTTGAACAGCAAGAGTTCTATGGGCTACTTTTAAGTCTATGAATTGTTGTAAACTTGTGGTGCAGTTTTATAAATGATCGATATTGGGTAGAAAAAGAATATTTTAAAAACTATCCCTGAAATATGTAAAATCGTTCTCATTTTTGTTAGATATATGACAGTCATTTCATCTTGTACACGATCGTTGAAAATTAGACAGTGACATGAGAGAGAGAGAGAGAGAGAGAGAGAGAGAGAGAGAGAGAGAGAGAGAGAGAGAGAGAGAGAGAGAGAGAGAGAGAGAGAGAGAGCGCAATGGAATGGAACTAGTAAAAACACCGTGGTTTGTCTAGAATATTGCACAGCGTGATATTATTTTAAAAGGGGCATGCTCATATATAAATAATATTTGACAAAGTATGAGCAACCAGTTTTCACAATTAACGTCATGCTGTTTCATGCTCACGTCAAAGCGTTGAATAGGAGAATACTTACAATGGTTAATAAACTTTAGAGAAGAATTTGAATGTGATGATGCAATGGTTGGCTTGCGGCATGGAAACTTGTGAGGCATAGATGCAAATTTCGAAAAGGAAAATAGAAAAATTAATTTTCTTTTTAGTTTTCTTCAATATATCTATATATGTGTGTGTCCACACCACACTATTTTATGTGATTTTATCCAACGATGATACAATTGAAATTTGTATAACAAAATTTGCTTAGACCCACCCCCGTTCCCTTTCTTCCCCACTTGGCTAGGTGCAGGCCGCACCTAGCAAGAAACCACACGGCCTGCTAGTGTAAGCCGTTTCCCTAAAAAATCAAACCCACGGCCTGCACTAGCAGGCCGTGTCCCATTTGAAACACAAAACCCACCGCCTGCTAGGCAGGCCGTGTCTCTTTTACCCCGCTGCGCCCTGCGCGCCTGTCCCAGCCAACCAACATACACCTAGCACCCTGCCATACCGCTGCGCGCCCGCTGCCTCGGCTCCCTGTTCGCAGCATACCTGCTGCCTGCACCCTTACCCGGTGCCTAGCGTCAAGTCATATTACCCGGCACCTAGTGCCATCATCCTAGCCAGCTCCCGTGCCTTGCTGCCCATAAACCAAGTCGCGTCCCTTACAGCTCTTGCACCTCAGCCCACGCCAACCTAAAGACCAAACTAGGCTGCCCCTTTGGCTGGCCGCCTACCACCAAAACCGACCCATAACCTAACCTAAACTAAGCTAAACCTAACTCAGCTAGGAATGAACTTAACCAACACCTGACTTAGTTAGGACCAAACCTAACCTAGTTAGGACCAAACTAAAACCTAAACCAAGACTAGGACCAGCTGCAACCTAATCCCATCCTGCGTCCATCTCAAGCCAAGACTTAACCCCAAGTCTAAACCATACCAAAACCATACCCAACCACCCTTTTTCCATAACCAACCCACCTACATTTTGCCGTGAGCTCTCTCATAAGCCCGAACTAAGCCCAAGTGAACCCGTCTTCCTTCAAGCACAACTCGAGCCAGCCACCTCTCGTTTTAAGCCCACCAAAAGGGGTCTACCTCGTGGCTGCCAAGGTGGACAAAACCCGAGTAGATTGGAGAGAAAAGCCGAATCATTGTAAGTGTTTAAAATTTGGTCTTTTATATTACTCCTTTAATACTCAATTCAATTTTGATACGAGGTTGTAGTAATGGAGCAGAGTCTCCCCGAAATGTAATATTGGTGCTTGATACACGAAGCACACACTTACACTTGAGCCATATTGCTCTTAAAACGTACACAAGACACCCACGTGAACTTGAGCCTTTCCGCTCTTAGTTGCACACTATAGTACACAAATTGAGCTTTCGCTCTTACTCAAAAGACTTTAGTGAAAGCCGTGCAATTTCAATTCCGGGTTGTTACATTCATGTCGTGTGAGTTTGTCATTTAAATTTCACACTCGCACCCAAGAAGTACGTGAGCACTTGCTCCACACTCTCACGCACCTTTTGAGCCTTTGTTGCTCATAAGATATAGTGTATTTATATACTTTCCAGCTGCATGAGTTTTACATTTAGTTGTGTACGTATTTACATTTCCGGGTGATTCAATTTATGTCATGTGAGTTTGTCATTTAAATTTCACACTACACACACGCGTGCATTGAGCCTTTCCGCTCTTACTATACTTATATTTCAATTTTGGAAAGTTCAATTCCAGTTGTGTGAGTTGTCTTTCCATTTATACACGACAAACACACACTCACATTGAGCCTTTCCGCTCTTAAGATATAAGTATATTTCCAATTCTGCAATTTAAATTCAAGTCACGTGAGTTGCTTTCTAAGTTCGGGTATTTCCCTTCAGCTGCGTGAGTTGCACTTTCATTCGAGTATTTACTTTAAGTTGTGTGTGAGTTGCTTTCAATTTGAGCTTAGCTCACATCATCATACCAAACCCGAAAATATTTGCGCATCCTTGCATTCATGCATTTTCAAAGAGGAAACCCCGAAAAAGAATATTTTAAAAACTATCCCTCAAATATGTAAAATCGTTCTCATTTTTGTTAGATATATGACAGCCATTTCGTTTTGTACACGATCGTTGAAAATTAGACAGTGACATGAGAGAGAGAGAGCAATGGAATGGAACTAGTAAAAACACCGTGGTTTGTCTAGAATATTGCACAGCGTGAAATTATTTTAAAAGGTGCATGCTCATATATAAATAATATCTGACAAAGTATGAGCAACCACTTTTCACAATTAACGTCCTGCTGTTTCATGCTCACGTCAAAGCGTTGAAAAGGAGAATACTTACAATGGTTAATAAACTTTCGAGAAGAATATGAATGTGATGATGCAATGGTTGGCTTACGGCATGGAAACTTGTGAGGCATAGATCCAAGTTTCGAAAAGGAAAATAGAAAATTAATTTTCTTTTTGGTTTTCTTGAATATATATATATATCCACACCACACTATTTTATGTGATTTTATCCTGCTATGATGCAACTGAAAGTTGTATACGAAAGTTTTTCTTCCCGTACAACTTGTTCCCACGTTTGAGCGTCAAGAGTTCTATGGGCAACTTTTATGTCTATGAATTGTTGTAAACTTGTGGTGCAGTTTTATAAATGATCGATATTGGGTAAAAAAAGAATATTTTAAAAACTATCCCTGAAATATGTAAAATTGTTCTCATTTTTGTTAGATATATGACAGTCATTTCATCTTGTACACGATCGTTGAAAATTAGACAGTGACATGAGAGAGAGAGAGAGAGCGCAATGGAATGGAACTAGTAAAAACAGCGTGGCTTGTCTAGAATATTGCACAGCGTGAAATTATTTT
Organism: Brasenia schreberi; assembly: GCA_036023115.1. Taxonomy (NCBI): domain Eukaryota; kingdom Viridiplantae; phylum Streptophyta; class Magnoliopsida; order Nymphaeales; family Cabombaceae; genus Brasenia; species Brasenia schreberi. The sequence goes on from JAYKKT010000064.1 coordinate 12,374,448, forward strand.
AAAAGGTGCATGCTCATATATAAATAATATTTTGACAAAGTATGAGCAACCAGTTTTCACAATTAACGTCATGCTGTTTCATGCTCACGTCAAAGCGTTGAAGAGGAGAATACTTACAATGGTTAATAAACTTTCGAGAAGAATATGAATGTGATGATGCAATGGTTGGCTTGCGGCAAGGAAACTTGTGAGGCATAGATCCAAGTTTCGAAAAGGAAAATAGAAAATTAATTTTCTTTTTGGTTTTCTTGAAAATATATATATATATATATATATATATATATATATATATATATATATATATATATATATATATATATATATATATATATATATATATATATATATATATATATATATATATATAATATTTGACAAAGTATGAGCAACCAGTTTTCACAATTAACGTCATGCTGTTTCATGCTCGCGTCAAAGCATTGAAGAGGAGAATACTTACAATGGTTAATAAACTTTCGAGAAGAATATGAATGTGATGATGCAATGGTTGGCTTGCGGCATGGAAACTTGTGAGGCGTAGATCCAAGTTTCGAAATGGAAAATAGAAAATTAATTTTCTTTTTGGTTTTCTTGAATATATATATCCACACCACACACTATTTTATGTGATTTTACCCAGCGATGATGCAACTGAAATTTGTATACCAAAGTTTTTCTTCCCGTGCAGCTGGTTCCTCCCACGTTTGAACAGCAAGAGTTCTATGGGCTACTTTTAAGTCTATGAATTGTTGTAAACTTGTGGTGCAGTTTTGTTGTTAAATATACGACAGCCATTTCGTTTTGTACACGATCGTTGAAAGTAGACAGTGACATGATGAGCGAAGTATGGATGTAGAAGCAAAGCCATACGACACGTTATTGTGACGAAAGATGACCCCACCTCCATTTGTGGGTCTATATAAAGGAAAGCCTTCTGGGTGGATTCCATAGATTGTCATCTTGAGAGGAGAAAAGATATCAGAGAGAGAAGAAATGTCCTGTGGAGGAAACTGTGGCTGTGGCTCTGTCTGCAAGTGCGGAGGAGGGTAACCACCTCTCTTTTTGTTTTCTTTCTTTTATTTCCTCTTCTCTTAGTAGATAATTTATAGACCTAGGCAGCCGCCTGATCGTGAAAGCATCGGTGATTTCATCAACCCCCTTGTTGCTGTCTTTGACGAAGATGGCTGTAGTTTTATATCGGTAAAACTAACCATATTGAGAATTGTACATCCTGATAATATACATATATATGAAAATTGTACATCGTGATAATATACATATATAATATATATACCTACAACCCGCGTGTGTCTATGTATATAGAAAGAGACATAAACTCACACAAACTTTACTGAAGATCTGACATATAAGTCAGGAAAACCGTTCAAGACCTTCGTGGCTCTAGTCCTAATTAGATTTGGGATTGAAATTCTTTGAGAATTTAAGTAATGACTTGATTGTAACATGTGCTGGTTCCAGATGCAAGATGTTCCCTGATGTCTATTTCTCTGAGGAAAGCAGTGCTGGCATCATTGTTGCTGAAGTTGCTCCCCTAGCTGGGTAAGGGTTTCCCATTTCCGAATTTACTAGGAATGACCTGCCCCTTTTCACTCTCATTCTCTTATTCACGCATACATACACACGAACAAACTGTACGTGTGTGCTTGTGTCGAAACTACACTTGCATTCCTTACATACACATGTCAATCATGCCCTTGGTTAATGCGATTCAAATGGATTGCAGGCACTACGAAAAAGTTGAGATGATTGGGGAGTGCGAGTCGACTGAAGGATGCAGGTGTGGCAGCAATTGCAGCTGCAACCCATGCCGTTGCTAATCGATAATACACCAATCATCATCATGATGTGACATAATGTGTGTGGATTTATATAAGATGGAACAATAAGTGAGACATCCTGTAACATACATGGTGGTGTTATATGCTATGGCGTAATGTGCTTTCTTGATCCTTTGTGAAGGCTATAGTGTCTTTGGCTTGTCGTATAAATATACGGTGTGGTGTGGCCTCTCTCTCCCATCATGGAGATGGGATGCACATCGTGTCTTATGTATGTTTGAATTAAGTAAAAAAAAGAAAAGAAGAAGAAAAAAGTGCTTTGTGTTTGTAATCTTGATTCATGAGAACAGAATAGCATGGCGAGTATTGTTCTGATTTAATTAATTGAACGTGCGTTCCCAACGTTTATTACTACTACAAATGTTGTATCAACTACATGAACCCTAGCTGAAACCAGCCCAATTGTCCAAAGCTCGCTCAGAACAAGCCCAACTCGACTAAGACAAGCCAAGCTGAACATGAGTCAAGCTATCTCGTTTGTCAGTCTTCTCGGCATCTGGTTTCATGATGATTTTTGCCAGGAGGACCCAGCTTGTGAAGGGTCAATTAGAGGAGCAAATTCTTTTTGATGCTTTAAGGAGAAGAAAACTGATAAAAAATCTTTGGCCTTGTAATTAAGCCTGTGTGTTTCTTTTTGTAAAAACCTAATTTTTTTTCAAAAAAATTGTTTTTTTTCAAAAGTTTCTCTTTGTAGTTAATGGTTTTTTGAACAAAGATACATTATAAGAGAACTTATTTTCATCCCAAAATTTTGTAGGAACCTCAAAATGACAGTTATTTTGAGCGCCATAAATTTTTTTGAATTCTAGCGAAACCAAAAAATGACTATTTTACTCTCAAGATTGTATTAGTGAAATGTCATTGTTCCAAGCATATTTCTTTCAAAGAAAGGGTTGCAAAAGATAAAAGAGCATTTGCAATCAAAATAAGTTTTAACGGTAAAATATTTATAAAATGACCATTTTACTCCTATAAAATATTCAAATTAAAAAGATAAAATAAATAATAAGCTAGCTTAAAACATGGCGGAGAAGGAGCGGGACATCAGAAGACTTAAGTTCGTTGATGACTCAAGCTCATTTAAAGCATCAAGTAAAAATTCTAAAATACCCCTGACCAAGGAAGATCCTACATCAATTAGAAGATTAAAGCAGTCCAAAAAAGGTTAAAAAGATTGACCCATGGAGTGGGAAAGGACAAAATTGACAATACAAAACAAAGAAGTGAAAAAGTCTAAATACCCTTGACCAAAGAAGATCCTATACCAAGTGACCCTACAACCAACAAAAGGTTAAAGTAGTCCAAAAAGGTTAAAGAGATCAACCCACAGAGTAGACAAGGGTAAAAGCACTATTGTCAACTATCATGCATGTGATCACGAGCCTCCCATGCCACCGTCAGCAACCATAGACTGCCCGAAAGCCGCCACGCATCACCAAGAAATAAGTTGGGGCCCACCACGTGCTTGGAGGGACCCCCTGGCACTTGGCGGGACCACCCTTGACACCTAGCGGGACCCCCCCAGGCACTTGGCAGGACCCCCCTAGTGCCTAGTAGGACTAGCCCATGCACACCCCTGTGTGCCCTCTGTGCAAGACTCTCACATGCTCAAACCTACTCTAAACGTGTGAAAAACGTACCCAACTATCCCCAACACATGACACATGAGCGTAGCTGCCCTTCCCACGTGAGAACACCTATGAATGAATTGGATTTGAGTTCAAATTGGGTTCGATAACTCGAAAATAATCAACAAGGGGAAGGCATGGGAATCATTCTCATATCCCCCGAAAAGGGAGAAATCCCAATGGCATTCCGACTAGATTTTCCATGTTCAAATAATGTGGTTGAATATGAGACACTCATACAAGGCCTAAAAGTTTTGAAAAATCTAGGGCCATCAACGTATTTAAAAGAATGGAGTCAAAGAGACTCTTAAACATATGAAGGGTAGTAAATCGGTAGGGATAGACAATATTCCTATAGAGGTTTGGAAAATAATAGGAGAAATAGGAATCATTTGGCTCACAAGACTATTTAATAAAATATAGACAAACCAAAAGATACTCGAGGAATGGAGAGCAAGTACACTTATACCTATGTATAAGAACAAAGGAGACATTTAGAATTGTGTGAATTATTGAGGGAAAGAATTATCGAACGTAGGTTAAGACAAGTAGATGTCTTATGAAACATTTTAGAGAAAAAAAAAAGACCTTTACATGATATTTATTGATGTAGAAAAAACTTATGATAAGATACTGACGGAGGTTCTTTGGAAAACCTTGGAAAAAAGAGGTATCCGAGTGACATACATTAACCTTATAAGAGACATGTACAATGGTGCAAAAACATGTGAGAGGACTCATGAAGGAATGACAGAGTTCTTTGAAGTTAATTTTGGGTCACATCAAGGATCAACTTTAAGTCCATACTTATTTATAATAGCGATTGATGAGTTAACAAAACATATTGAAGATGAAGTACCTTAGTGTCTGTTATTTGGAGATGACATTGTGAGCCTAAGGAAGAAGGTAATATGAAATTGAAACTATGGAGAGAAACATTAGAAAACAAATGCCTCCGACTTAGTAGAACAAAGACAGAATATATGTAATGTAAGTTTGATCATTTGGTTACTTTAGAGGACATAGAAATTAAAATTGACACACATTGCATCCCTTAAAAGGAAAGTTTTAAATACGTAGGTTCAATTTTCCAGAGTGATGGAAGAATTGATGGAGATGTTACGCATAAAATTAATGTTAATTAGTTAAAATGGAGAGGAGCATCCGGTATTCTTTGTGATAAGAAGATACCATTAAAGTTAAAAGATAAATATTATAGAGCAACAATTAGACCTACCATGCTTTATGGTTCTGAGTGTTGGGCAGTTAATCATCAACATGTACAAAAGATGTCTGTGACAAAAATGAAGATGTTGAGATGGATGAGTGGTCATACAAGAAAACACCATATACATAATGAGGTTATTAGAAACAAATTAGGAGAGGTACCAATAGAGGATAAAATGAGAGAATATCGTTTAAGATAGTTTGGAGCTATAGAAGAAGATCAAAAGAAAAACCTATAAGAAGGTATGAAAAACTAAATTTGGAACGTATTAAAAGAGGTAGAGGACGACCACAAAAGTGTTGGAAAGAAATAATAAATAATGATATAGCTTATTGTGGGTTAACTGCTAACATGACACATGATAGGGCTATGTGGAAACAAAGAATCCATGTAGCCGACCCCTCTAGTATGGGAAAAGGCTTAGTTGTTGTTGTTGTAGGTAAAACAATCTTTATACTAATGTAATAGCTTGAGCAAAAGAAGGCGCTTTTCTTCCGGCAAAATGGTGCTTACCTTCATTAGCCTTAAAACCTCACTATTCCCCAAATCAACCTATGATAAGGGATCTACATGAATGAAATTCTGGTATTTTCTGTGGTTCATGCAATTAAATTCAACTCTTATATGGATTCATTGTCCTTCGAGCATAGTTGGAGAACTTCCTCTAATCCTTTTTTTGAGGTAAAAAACCTTATGCCCTTCAAGGTAGTTGTTAACTATTTGGAGGTGTTCAACCATAGGTGACCTTTGGTATGGGATGCAATTTGGCTTGATCAAAGTGAATCCTCGGGGAGTCAGTGGGCATGATCTCATGGCACCTAGGCTCTCTGGCACAATGCTCGGACTTACCCATGTGAGTAGAAGAAAGCCTCGACACTATCGACATCAATTGAAAAGGGGTCATCATATTCTTCAACGAGAACATAAGTTTCAGATGGAGCGTTGAAGGAATGCAGTAATTCACGTGGATCTAATCCCACCAAGGAGTAAGAAGTACCCTAGTTTTACATAAATTATGAAGGATAGGATACTGGATGTCATCGATCCAATTGTTAGTGCAATTGCAATAACTCCTATCATAATGGACAGTTCTCCATGGAATTTTGACATGATCAGGTTGGTCTGGATCAAGTTAGTGTCTTCCTTCCCAATCTAGTACAAGGTACCCAAAGGAATCATATTCAACACTTTGTATGTGGCAATCATTTGCTATTGCTCTGATATATAACAACCTTAAATGATATGTGGTGACCTTATCCGGGAGATAGATGACCATTGGCAAGTCAATCTCACCAACGAATGTGACCCAATTTGGGTCATCTACAAGACATCTTGAACATTGACCTATGCATATAAAATATTTTGGCATTGAAATCTTTGTCTGATATGTAGTCATCATCCGATGCATAACCACTCTCTAAAGAAGCTTCCAATGACTATTTCTCTGATATAATTTGGGGATGTCGATAAATCCCCATATCAAGTTGGACCACAAACACCATCTTCCTCATGTGATCATTATGCTCATGGATCCATTCCTTGATCTGGTTGGACTCAGTTGTATCGGGGTCTGTGACTAGATCTTGCAACTTTAAAGGCATCAACGAGTCTGCATTCAAAGGGACCAATAAATCCCCCTATCAGTCTACATGCTTGTATCTACAAATCTGCGACTTCAAAGAAGAAGTACAGAAGTCATTCCGATTTGGCAATCATATTTATCAATCAGTTTGACTATTCAACACTTAAGCGCTATGCAAATTCTCTGCAAAATAACCTTGAGTGCGTGATTATTGGCCTTTCTACTCAGTTTAGTTTGAGACGGACTCAATCTCCTTTGATGGCTATGCCTTCATCTCTACAAATAGTCATGTTTTGACTCATCAATAAAACTTGAAGAGGTTAGTCCTCATGCCTGGGTGTGTTGTTCTGTATGGCAGGCTTCACTCGTGCTTCACAGGCTCCTTAAGACTCCTAACATGCTCATTGGGCTCCTCAAGGAATTCCTCGAGTTTCACTCGATATATCCATTGTTCTCTTTTTCTCTACAAACGCATGCTATGTGTTCGGGCAAGGTGTAGAGGATAAAGTTGGGGAATAATGTTTTTGTCAAGAGTTCTCGACCCACTATCCAACCATAGTTCTACCCAAGGCCTTACCAAGTGGCTTTGAAATGGAAGGATCATATCGAATATTATATTTAATATGGCCATTTCATCTCTAATAAAAATTTATACTGCTTGGGTGTGATATCGATGGCATTAGTGCCTAGATGGAGCAAACTCTAATGGCCTTGAGCTCATCACTGTTCCCTTCAAGTTAAATCTAGTCTCCCTTTGATACAACTAAAAGCTTTTTCGAGAAGGCTTTGTATGTGTGAACTAATACACAAGAAACTCAAGGTGTTGCATCCTCAATAGTTCTAGAGTAGAACCTTAGAACCTTTCAAATTGTCCTAGCTCGTTTTACCATGGTAAACATGGCTGCCTTGGAATATCTCTTGTCCCTAATCGTCAAAGGTCATTTAGGGATAGGGGCATCCATGACATCGCTTGGCGGTGTCTAACTTCAAACCCATTGCCGACCAAGTGTGATTGACGAAGGATCTTAACCATCAACCACATGCAACTTAGTCTTGTTGGCTGAAACCATGTAAAGAGGCAAAGCAAAACCATCATCTATGATGATTGGTGAGGGAGGTGAGAATGGATCAACATTGGTGCTGAGTTGCTTGTCCACTAACTTCAAGCGGCCTTCCTTTGTAATTTTTTGTATAACAATATGAAACTTGTTTAGTGTTGTGTCATTTGCAATACCTCAAAAATTTGATCGGCCTTAGTGATGTCAAAGAGGAAGAAATCTTTAATATTAGACTCCTCTTTGCCTTTAGGAAACTATAAAGTAGTGCGGGTAAATAAGGGCCCGTGCATCAGTTCAACTGCCATAACGTTAGAAGCATCGAGGTCATCCACTTCTATCTCTTGCATCATTTTCTTGATGCAAGAGATTACAAATTGATGGTAAGGGTTCTTCAATTGTCCATCTCATTTGGTGGCCAGTACATTGGAAGCTGTTAGAATGTGCTCTACCTCGGCCACGCGATTGGCTAAGTGCACTCAACTCAAGTTGAAATTACCCGTTGAGCCCTTCTTGATCTTTACTCGTAAATGATTTCTAACTAAAGTAACATATGGAGCCTCTATAAACTGCACATGACAACGGGTCATCATATCATGAAACCTTTTGAAAGAGGCCTCAATAATTTGTCAGCCTTCTACTATAGGTTCATCAAATCATTTGGAGTAGGCTGAGGCAATATCTTTTTGTAATGCTTCAAGAAGGCCTTCTGCATTTCATTTCATGTCTATATCGAATTAGACTTCAAAGACATATACCAATCATAAGCAGTTAACGAAGAAACAAAGTCTTAGCTTATGATATTCGCTATCACGAGGCTCTCCACATTCCAAGTGAACATAACTAGGTGTTCTCTTGAGTACTTGCCATCCTGGCACAAGAAATTCATAAACTTTGCCTTGAAACCCCTTCGAAAGGGGTGCTTCTCTGCGCCCAATCAAGGTACGACTTTCGATCTCGGTGTCGGGAGCTTAAAGTTCTATGCCAAACGCATTGCAAACAAGGTTGATTACTCTTTCCCTATTCAATGGAATGCCCTTGGGTTTGAGGGGTGGCTTCAGTGCTAGTGAAAGCACCGGTTGATGGCTGAAATTGTTCCTGTGGAGTCGAAGGGTTCAGTTGTTTGCCATCGATCGGATAGATGCCAATGTTGAATGCTTGTGAGCCAATCTCCAATGAGGCAATGGAGGAGCTGGAAAGAAAACAAAGCATGTTGATGAGACCATGAAATTAGGCACCGCTAATAGCATCCGGCTGAGAGACTTGATATGTGCCTTCCAGCATACTAATGGGAATTTGTACCCTGCTAGGAGGATAAAATGGTTTCTTAGAGGGAACCACCGAAAAAAAAGTGCAGATAAGTGTGTGGCTTACCGGATAGGTTGGTCGTCACTCAATATTGACATGACCACAGTGGAGGTCTGGATGCCGATTGGTTATTGATACAGGGGTGGAAAAGCTTTTAGTATATCTCCCCAAAGTAGGCCACAGTTGCATTTGAGACTACGCAATAAGTTTGCATGCTTGCCTCATCTTTCAGCTAACTACTTTTTTTCTCGCATATCAACTACTTGGTCTCGTACGGTGCTCGTCTATGATGAGAAGCTAAGGACGGGCCAAACGAATCGTCTAACACTAGTATAAGACTACTGTGGATTGGTGAGCATGTTCATGGCTAGCTGGTAATCCAAGGAATCTGTATGAGTGTATTCTAGTGCCTTTCAATACCCGTAATCCAAGTAGATGGTGATGTAGTTGAAAATAACCACAATCTCATGCACAGAGAGGAAGCTATTATATCCATCTAAGGCTACTTTACACTACTATTAAAAAATGAAACAGACGAAAGTAAAGGATTTAGGTTGATTGATCGATCGATCCCCTTAGTTGATCTTCTCTAGCTTCATTTATAGAGCTTTTGAAGTGGCAAAAGGTAAGTTGCTCTATATATTCGTCGGCAGGTTTCTTAGGTTCAACTTGGCATTATCTTGTTCCCACTGTTCTTGTGTTGTGAAGATAGGCTCTATCCTTTATGTTGCCCGTTGTCATTAACCGTCACAAAATACCTCGGCTTCCTTCCACTTTTCTCATTAGCTCGTTACAGAAATTGGGTACCTCGAATGCTACCCATGTTGCCTCGATTTTCGATGTCAACACAAAGATAGACAAAATGCAGTTGATACTTGGATCCTCCTAACTAGGATAGTATGACATGCAATAGTACTTGTGCCATGCAATACAGTGCCAAACTTCTGACGCATTGACGAAATATAACCCAAGTAAAGCACAGAAGGAAGAATATCGTTTTTTTTTGTGGAAGGTGCTTCACGGACACCTATTTACATTCTCAAGAGATTTGCACTTGCATGTTGCTGTGCATTATTCTTAGTGCATTAATCCTCGTTGAGCTAGTGCGTGCGCCACCGTGTTTCTTCTCTCTTGACATGCTTGAAAACATGAGTTCTAAAGAATTGTGCGAATTGTTGACGGTCTCCAATGATCCAACCGAAGTAGTTGTTGGGAGAAAGTCCTAGCAGATGTTTTACCAACTCAAGGGAGTCATTCTCAATCTCAAGGTACATAAACATTGCACCGCTTGCTATATTCATGCCCCTTCTCATTGCTAAAGCTTCTGCAGTTTTTGGTTCACATTGTTGTGGCAGAGGCTAGTATATATATATATATATATATATATATATAGAGAGAGAGAGAGAGAGAGAATTTCTATATTGGATGAACAATTAATTTTCCATATTGGTGTTTTATATCTTATTCAGGTAATCCAATACTAGCTCTTAGGAAACCAATTTCGCATGCAGTAACCCGTGAATGTTTTAGGTGGTGGAATGGTTAGGGCGGCAAAAGTGGCTAGGAACCAAGTGCGTAAGTGTGCGTGTGAGTTCGAGTGCATACGTATATATGGAATTATTTCTTAATATTATAGGCACCAACCCTCATTGAGAGCAACTATCGTTCAGTATTCTTATTTTCTTTTGTCAGCTAAACCTAGGAATATGATTTTTGTGACTAATAGGTCAGAAACATGCATTAGATCATCCAGTTCAAAATTTACAATTTTATCAAAAATTGTAAGTGGCTTTGCAGGCTACCAGGTTTACGGAAGAGGATGTGAAGATGATCTAATGCGTGTCTATAATTCCATTAATCAATTCCATGTAAGTGGCTTCGTAGGCTACCAGGTTTACGGAAACACTCAAAAATTTTCTCAAAAGATTTGATTTTTTAGAAATTTTGCATTTTCAAGAAAAAATTGCAAGTCTTTTAAGAGTTTTCAAATAAATAAACCTTAAATGAACTTACTTCCGCATTAAAATTTTGTGCTAGCCTCAAAATAAGGGTAAATTGCATCTCTCTAAAAAAAATCTCATTTTGACAAAGAGCAAAAAGAAAAATACTGCTTTGCCCTTAAGCCCAAATTGGCAGTATTCTGCTTTTCAAATAATTTCATTGAAAGAAAGGATGGTTTCAAACAAATTTTATTCAAAGAGACAAATGAAAATAAGACATTGGAAACCAAATCCACAAAATGTTTGCAAAATATCAAATTTACAAAATTACAAAAACCTTTTGAAATCAAAACCAAACAAATCTAAATCAAGCCTCCAAAACTCGTTCAATTGAGGATAGTCCTACTTCGAGACCCTACACTCATCGAAAGGGTTAAAGTGGTTTCTACACCCTACACCCATCAAGAGTTAAAGTGGTCCGACACCCTACACCCATCAAGGGTTAAAGTGGTTGAAATGGTAAATACTAACTCATGGAGCGAAAGCAGGTCACCCGTGCAAACAAACATTGGGAATGAGACTCAACTGTTTTCCAAAAAGAATATTTGAAGGTTTTGTTAAAACTCGATCAAATATATCTCAAATAAAATGATTTTAAATAATAAAAAAGGAAATATTTGAAACCATAAATAAAAATGAATGAAGCACAGGTCAAACAAGGATAAGAACAAATCAGGATGGGAGCGAGGATCAAGGAGACGGTCGAGCCAAGCTCGCATTAAGACTAGGACGAGCTCGTGTAAACCAAGCTATGGATAAAGGAGAATCAAAGACATTGATCAAATTAAGTAAGGAGTTAACTAAGCATGACACAAAGCTACCCCAAGCTAAACTTGGCCGAAACCCACTTGCCTTGACCAGACCAATGGGGGACTCACCTAGGTAAGGGCCCATGAAGAAAGGCACTTGGATCGACCGATGGAAGCTCACTTAGCCAAGGAACAAGGAAGAATCACAAATTTAGCCAAGCCACATCCAAGTGTATCCAACCGACTACACCATATCAAGTCCGACCGAATCCACCTTGGTTTTGCTTGACCATACCACCGTGGCTTTGCTTGACCATACCACCTTGGCCTTGTTTGATCAAGCCACCTTGGCCAACTTTGACCAAAACCCCTTGACCAACTTTGTTCAAACCCATCTTGGCCTTGTTTGATCCAGGCACCTTGGCAAGCTTTGACCAAACTACCTTGGCCAAACATGCCTTGGTCGAACCACCTTGGCCTTGCCTAATCCAATCAACTAGACCCAACCCACTTTGGCTGACCCATGACCCAAGGGGAGACCATCACAAGGCCCATGTGAACACATGGTGCCAACTATGGAGTTGGATCAAGAGCTTGGGCCAAGGAGCATGGCCCAATCCACGTTGTGGAAGCCTTTAGGCTTCCCCCCTTGAGGCCTATAAAAACAACTCTTGGGGGCTCATTTCCAACATTGAAAGACGTGTAGAGGGAGCCTAAGAGAGTGAGTGAGTGTTGTAACAAGAGAGAGAGGGAGAAAAACAGAGGAAGGAGAAGAGAGAAGGAAGGAAGGATCGATCCCTTCCTACCCTACTCAAGGCCAATGTCCATTGAAGTTTGGTTGTAAGGTTAATCCTTCTCCTTTACTTGCCTAAATCTTTTCTTATTTTTATTCAATTTAAAAGAGGTATTAATAGAGTGTTAGTCTCTCCCATGATGTAATAGAGTAGTAATGCTGCCCATTTCATTCCTTTACATTTACGCATTCTACTTGTTTGATTTTAAATTTCTCCTACTTCTCTATATGCTATATCCTCTTATATCTTCTAATTCCCTCTATTCTTAAGCTATAAACATATTTCAATTTATTTTCCTTCAATCATTTACTTTAAATTTATTGTAATTAGTTTTTAATTTCGGATGAATGAATTCATGTATGCTTTAAAAATATGTTTTCAGCATCATGCATATGTTTGATGTTGTGTTTTTTATTTCTATATTTCTGCTCCGAATAATCTAAAATTTTGTACATTGAATCCTTAATTTTTAAGAATTTTAAGGTCGTGCAACAATATAAATAAAATAGGAGAAGATATGACAAATTCAGAACTAAGTCTGTCATGTCTGTATTTCCTATAACAGAGGTTGGGTAATCATACCATAACTTTGTCTATAGTGAGCCAAATCTCTTAAAATAGTTTCATTGGAAAGTTGACATCTCTAGCTTTCCAACAAGACTAAATTCATAAAAATTGGAGCTCTTTGCACTGAAATAGAGAAGTTTATTTAGACTACTCTATTTCTGTAAGAGATCAGTTCCAAATGCCTGAGTAGAAGCATTTCTCAAATTTAATTATGTATAATTATACTATATAAAAATAAAATAAAAATAGTTCCAAGATCTCCATATTATTTTCTACATAGTGTAAAATTTTCACAAATTTTAGAGATTCCAAAGCTATTTAAAAAAATCTTGAAACAAGCTTTAAAAATACAATCAAATTCTGAAAGTTTTTCATTCCTTAGATAAAGTGCATGTTTTGTTTGATTCAAATTGACTCTAAAATGAATTTTGGAAACATACACTCTCTTTAAATCAATCCTTAAAGTGTCTAGGCTAACCCTTGAGTGCCGGTTCAAGAAATCATAAGACGAAAAGATCTTGCTTCCTCCCAATTGATATATGAAGTAAGAAATACAATTTTACTAGTTTAAGTGAAAGTAGCTACACTATCGCGTAAAGTGAAGTAGATTGAAAAATTAGTTAACTTGAGTAAACTTTTCACATCTACAGTTTCTAATAAAAAATTCACATTCATGTCCAAAGTGATGCTAGGAAGAGAAAAGGTGGCCGTTTTGAAATCGAATTTGATGCTTTTTAGCCTCCCTGTTGTCGCACGGAATTTGATCAATCTACTAATGGCGCCTTCATGTTGCTGTCCTCATCTCGATTCCTGTCGGCGTCTAAATTATCATCGTCCCCGCCGTCAGCGATGTCTTCCAGGTTTTGGGGTGAGAAGAGTTTGAGTGATCTTTTGAGGACTTTCTTCAACTTCTCTAGGAATTTGATCATGCCGGATAAATTGATCGAGGAGACGCAATTCAAAAAAGCAGCACAATGCTTCGTAACCTGTTCTGCGGGCTCCTTTCCTTGCTTGATGTCGTCGACTTCCTTTCTATGGTGGTCAAAAGTTTCCGGTGGGATCTCCTGCGGGAGGATTATGGTAAAGTATAAAAGTTCAAGAAGGTGGTTCACCTATCTTCTCAATGTTTGTAAGGCGATGTTGAAGCATTTTGAAAGGAGAGAGCTCAATAGAGAGACCATTAAGCAGCATCTTCAACCTCCTCTCGGGTTCCTCTAAACATCCATGCTGTACCTCTAAGATGAATGATAGAACAAAGAGAGGGATCTGATTTTCTAGCATCATGATGTCTCTGAGGATGTATTGTTGAGCTGCCTTCTTTCGGGCATAGTTGACGAGATGGGATCTCGCCGACGCCCCCTTCGACAACGATCTCTCTAAGGGATCCACGGGGAAGTGCTGAAGATATTCAAGAAGGAAGCAAACATCTAAAGGAGCAAATCTTTGCTGCATTCAAGGTATCGGTAATAGCATGATCTGATTCTGTGTTCATGAATCTTGAAGTTTGGGAAGGACTTCTGAGCTCTCCTTACGGAGGATAGCTTGAATTTCTCCATTTCGTTCAGCTCGGGCTTCAAATGGTGATAAGGCCCAATGGATATCTCCTGTGGGGTAAAGGCTTCTGGTTTGATCAAGAAGAGCTGCTGCGGGACGTTGAAGATCAAACCCGGTTCTCAGATTCGGGTTCACAGTGATCTTGTTTTAAAATCTCTTCGGACGACCCATACTTCTTTTTTGAAGCTACTGCTTCCTACCGACGACAAGTTTACCGATTTCGATGACATGGTGATATGACTATCTCTTTTTCCGGTGAGAAAGATCCGAAGTTCAAACGAAAGAAACTACAAGCTACAAAGATCGAAGCAAAAAGCAGCGACTCTATTAGAGGGGGATACTTCAGCTCTTTGTCAAAGACTAACAACTATAAGAAGGCAACCCTTACCCTAAGCAAAACAACCTCAAATATGCCTAAAACAACCTCAAATATGCTTAGAACAAGCAGTCTAATACCAGACGGCGGGCATACTTTTATATGACTTCTTTTTCGGGTGGGAAAGGGGCCGAAGCTCAAACAAACAAAAGACCAGAAGCTACAAAGGTCGACGCAAAACAGATACCCTACTATGAGGAGCTAGTTTAGTTTAACTATAAGAAGGGGGGTGGGGGGAGGAGAAAAAGATGGGGAAGGAATGGCAACAGAAGGACATGCATGCTTGGCAGAATAGAGTCCACTCTTTATCATGATTGCACATCTATAACGATTATGGCAAAGCAAGCACGCTTTTCTTTCATTCTTATTCTTTAGAGAAGCAAAAGGTTACGCATGGACATATTAAAGGCCGATTATGAGAAGAAATGAAGGATACATTCTTCGAATTTCCGACCTACGGTAGAACTGTGCCTTAGTATAAGTAATGAAAGTGTAAGGAGAGATTCATATGCATACATATATATTTATAAATTGAATAGTGTCCACTGTTCAGTTCCTTGTGTTTTTGAGTCACATAAGTAAAATTTTAAAAGTTATAATTTTTTTAAAAATAATGAAAAATCGCTACCAAAAAGCAATAATCAGTCCAACCCTTAGCTAAAGTCTTATTTATACTGGTGCAAGGAATAGTAACCAAACCAAAACCAGGCCTTATCATACAAGTTAAATTTTGGAGACTTATAATGAGCCATTCCTACGTTTAAATTACATACATTAATCGATTTTGGTTTCGCGCTTCAACTTATATTGAGCCGCTCCTACGAGGCAATCAGGAGTCCACATTTTGCTTTTCTGGTTTCAGGAGGAAGCCGAAGCCTAACACACACATATACCCTCTGGGAATCGAACTCCCCACCAACAGCAACGGTCGCTAAAGCACCCTGCGATCACAATCTCTAATATTACTTCAAAGGCTCGACCTCCTTCGGTCTTGAAGATATATATATATATATATATATATATATATATATATATATATATATATATATATATATATATATATATATATATATATATATATATATATATGCTCAACCTGTAGCCAACCCATACCAAACCACTCAGGTTCATAGTATGGTAAGAACCTGTATATTGGTTATCAGGGTTGGAACCACAAGCTTCCTCCAGCAGATAGATTTAGCTGGTTATAAGTATGATTTGAAATTTGAAAATACATGCCACACCACACAAAGAGCTATAATTTTCCTATCTAGTTGGTCGATTCACAAGTTGAAAGTCATGAATTCTATATGTGAGCGATTTGGCTTTGGCTTTGGCTTCCCATGGTAACAAAAAAAAAGAAGAAGAAAGAAAGAAAATACATGCAAAACCTAGACTTAAAGATCTACAGAAACTTGGGCATGTAAAACATTTTTATTTTTCATACCATGGTTGATTTGTACTCAAAATAGACATGGTCCGTTCCTAACTGACCCTGTGGTTCCAACCAGAAGCGAACCAAGCCAGGAACTGGGGATCACCTGGTGTTGCTTTCTACAAGGACTGGGTTTTTTCAGCACCACTAGGAAAGTAGAAAGCTTCCACCGGCCGCCACCAAAGTTTATTGCTTTTGTGACAACAAACTTGTCCCTTAGTCTTCTGGTTTCTTCTCAAGTGTGAACCCCATTCAATTGATTTGCCAATGGTGACTCTTGTAGCTCTGGCAAACTAGCAACCAGTCGAAAGAGAATATGAGGTGAATAATCTCGGATCATATTCATAATTGAGCTCAAAACCCACAAAATTATGAGCTAAAGAAGCTGAACACTAGCAACTCGTGCAAAATTCTGCAGCGACTGTATAACTTAAGTATAATTTAAGGTCTAAGTGCAAGGGGTTTCCCTCAGTAATGAAGAAGTAAAGGAAAATGCGAGAAAAGGAAAGGCATAACTCAAGTCAAATGCGCCAAAGTATGAAGGAGAAAATACTCGCTAAAAAGGCAGATATGAAGGCGAAATAGGTGAATTTATTTCTTATAAAAGTTTTTATCAAAAGTGTTCAAATTAGATAAAGAGCTCAAAAGCACATAAATTAGGATCTCAACACATTTAAAGAGAAAGTATAAGAGGTTCTTAACATGTAGAGAGTGATGAAATTGATGTAAGTTTGAAAGAACTGTGACGAAGACATCACATGGCATCCAAAAATATCAAAAGTCATGTAGATCAAGATGTCAAAAACTAAACAAAAAGCATAACCATGTCCATATGCACGAACAAAAGAGATAGTTGAAAATTGCGTCAACTATAGGTATATTAAGTTAATAAGTTATAACATGAAATTATTGGAAATGGTCATTCAAAAAAGGCAGATGCAACTATCTTGTGTAATATAAAGAGAAAACCTCACACGCAAAAGTACCCCAAGATTTGTGTGTTTCTTAATTTGGTCCCAGTAGTTTAATATATACATTACGATATCTTGTGGTTTCTTTCGTTTCTTAAGTTAGTTTAAACTTACAAATAGTATTACCCAAAGATGATGTGAAAGACGGTTTCATGTGATCGGGGTGATACAACAACAACTAAGCCTTTTTCCATACAAGACGGAGTCGGCTACATGGATTCTTGTTTCCAGAGGGCCCTCTGATGTAACATGTTAGCAGTTAACTCACAATAAACTAGATCATTCTTTATTCTTTCTTTCCAACACTTTTGTAGTCGTTCTCTAACTCCTTTAATACTTTCCAAATTTAGTTTTTCATACCTTCTTATAGGTTCTTCTTTTGATCTTCTTTCTATATGTCTAAACCATCTTAAACGATATTCTCTCATTTTATCCTCTATTGGTGCCACTCCTAATTTGTTTCTAATAACCTCATTATGTATGTGGTCTTTTCTTGTATGACCACTCATCCATCTCAACATCTTCATTTCTGTCACAGACATCTTTTGTACATGTTGATGATTAACTGTCTAACACTTAGAACCATAAAACAAGGTAGGTCTAATTGCTGCTCTATAATATTTACCTTTTAACTTTAATGGTATATTCTTATCACAACGAATGCCTCAAGCCCCTCTCCATTTTAACCAACCAACATTAATTCTATGCGTAACATCTCCATCAATTCTTCCATCACTCTGAAAAATTGACCCTAGGTATTTAAAACTTTCCTTTTGGGGGATGTAACATGTGACAATTTTAATTTTTATGTCCTTTGAGGTAACCAAATGATCAAACTTACATTTCATATATTCTGTCTTTGTTCTACTAAGTCAGAGGCCTTTGCTTTCTAATGTTTCTCTCCATAATTCCAATTTTCTATTAACTTTTTCCTTAGACTACTCCACTAATACAATGTCATCTTGAATATGTTTTGTTAACTCATCAATCACTATTATAAATAAGTATGTTCTTAAAGTTGATCCTTGATGTGACCCAATATTAACTTCAAAGAAGTCAGTCATTCCTTCATGAGTCCTCACACATGTTTTTGTACCATCGTACATGTCTCTTATAAGGTTAATGTATGCAATGGGATACCTCTTTTTTTAAGGTTATCTAAAGAACCTCCTTCAGTACCTTATTGTAAGTTTTTTTTAGATCAATAAATATCATATGAAGGTCTTTTTTTTTTTGCTCTAAAAATGTTTCATAAGATGTCTCAAAAGGTGAATTGCTTCAACAGTAGATCTGCTTGGCATGAATCCAAATTGGTTCCGTTGAAAGGCCCTTTTAGTACCCTATGGTATCTTTAAAATCAACGTGGTATCTAAACAATGAATAACTAAAACAACAACAACTAAGCCATTTCCCATACTAGACAGGGTCGACTACATGGATTCTTTGTTTTCACAGATCCCTATCGTGTGCCATGTTAGCAGTTAACTCACAATAAGCTAGATCATTCTTTATTGTTTCTTTCCAACACTTTTGTGGTTGTCCTCCAACTCTTTTAATACTTTCCAAATTTAGTTTTTCATACCTTCTTAGAGGTTCTTCTTTTGATCTTCTTTCTATATATGTCCAAATCATCTTAAACGATATTCTCTCATTTTATCCTCTATTGGTGCCACTCCTAATTTGTTTCTAATAACCTCATTATGTATACGATCTTTTCTTGTATGACAACTCATCCATCTCAACATCTTTATTTCTGTCACAAACATCTTTTGTACATGTTGATGATTAGCTCCACAACACTCATAACCAAAAAACATGGCAGGCCTAATTGTTACTCTATAATATTTACCTTTTAACTTTAATGGTATCTTCTTATCACAAAGAATACCCGATGCTCCTCTCCATTTTAACCAACCAACATTAATTCTATACGTAACATCTCCATCAATTCTTCTATCACTCTGAAAAATTGACCTCAGGTATTTAATACTTTCCTTTTGGAAATGGAATGTGTGCCAATTTTAATTTCTATGTTCTTTGAAGTAACCAAATGATCAAACTTACATTCCATATATTCTGTCTTTGTCCTCCTAAGTCAGAGCCCTTTGCTTTCTAATGTTTCTCTCTGTGGTTCTAATTTTCTATTAACTTTTTCCTTAGACTCCTCCACTAACACAATGTCATCTATAAATAACATACACCAAGGTACTTCATCTTGAATATGTTTTGTTAACTCATCAATCACTATTATAAATAAGTATGGACTTAAAGTTGATCCTTGATGTGACCCAATATTAATTTCAAAGAAGTTTGTCATTCCTTCATGAGTCCTTAAACATGTTTTTGCACCATCGTATATGTCTCTTATAAGGTTAATGTATGTCAATTGGATACCTCTTTTTTTCAAGGTTATCTAAAGAACCTCCTTCGATATCCTATTGTAAGGTTTTTTTGGATCAATAAATATCATATGAAGGTCTTTCTTTTTTACTCTAAAATATTTCATAAGACCCCTCAAAAGGTGAATCGCTTCAGCAATAGATTTGCTTGGCATGAATCCAAATTGGTTCTCTATTTTATTTGATACTTATCTTAACCAACGTTCGATAATTCTTTCCTAAAATTTCATAGTATGGCTCATTAACTTGATACCTCGATAATTCACACAATTCTAAATGTCTTCCTTGTTCTTATATATGGGTATAAGTGTACTTGCTTTTCATTCCTCAGGCATCTTTTGGTTTCTCCATATTTTATTAAATAGTCTTGGGAGCTAAGTGATTCTAGTTTATCCTAGGATTTTCCGAACTTTTATAGGAATATTGTCTAGTCCTATCGATTTATCACCCTTCATATGTTTAAGAGTCTCTTTTACTTCATTCTTTTGAATACGTCTCTAGAAATTGTGGTTTATATACTTTTTTGATTTGGCTAACTCTCCTAAGCTAATATTAATATCTTTATTTTTATTAACAAACTTAAAAAATAGTTTTTCCATCTATTTCTTATATCATCATTTGCCACTAAAATTTTTTCATCCTCGTCTTTGATGTCATAATTCTTTCCTAAAAATAGTTTTCTTATCTCTAGCCCTAGCTATCTTAAAAATATCTCTTTCATCCTCTTTTGAGTTGAGTCTTTTATATAAATCCTCCCAAATTTTAGCTTTTGCTTCACTAACGGCCTTTTCTGCTTCCGTCTTTGCTTTCTTATTAGCCTCTAAAGTTTCACTAGTTTTCTTAGCATAATGTAATTTGCAACATGTCCTCTGTGCCTTGATTTTATTTTGCACTATTTTACTCCACCACCAAGCTTCTTTTTAGGCCGGTACACCCACCTTAGATACAACTAACACATCTTTTGCCACTTTCCTAATATGTATAGCCATATTTTCCACATATCATAAGGTGTACCAACATAATTCCAAACATCTCTTTGAAGGACTTTATTTTTAAATATATCTTGTTTCTCGCTTTTGAGGTTCCACCATTTAGTCCAAATAGCTCGATGCACTCTTTTATTCTTTATCTATTTTTCTATTTGTAATTCCATAACTAAAAGTTCATGTTGGGCGGTTAAGCTTTCTCCTAGAATTATCTTACAATCTTTATAACACGCTCTATCTTTTTTCCTACAAATAAAGTAATCAATTTGTGTTTGTGATAAGCCATTCTTATAAGTAATTAAATATTTGTATGTTTTTTTTAAGATTGTATTGACTATTAAGAGATCAAATGTCATAGCAAAATTTAAAATCTCCCTACCTTCCTCATTTATATCACAAAACCAAAGTTTCTATGAATACCTTGATATCCTAATGCCTCTTTTCCAACATGTTCATTTAAGTCTCCTCCTAAATAAATCATCTCCCTTTATGGAATCCTTTAAATCACCTTATCTAACTCTTGCCAAAAAGTTGTCTTTATACTATCTTCTAGTCCTACTTGGGATGCGTAAACACAAACTATGTTCAAAACTTATGCTCCTAACACTAATTTCAATGTCATGATTCAGTCACCATATCGTTGTATGCCTACTACACTATTCTTTAAATATTTATTTATGATAATACCAACTCCGTTTCGAGCCTTTTATTTACCTGAGTATCATAATTTAAGACTTTTATCCTCTATCTCCTTTGTTTTTTCTCCAACCCACTTTGTCTCTTGTAAACATAGAATATGAATCTTTTTTCGAATCATAGTATCTACTACCTCTATTACCTTACCGGATAATGTTTTGATATTCCAAGAAGCAATACGAATATTATTATCCAGTACTAGCTTCCTTACCCCCGCATCCGTCCATATTGAAAATGCGGAGACCCTCTTTGTAAATTATTCACTACATTCGGGCAGTAATGTAGTGGGACTAACTTCTTTACCCACACTCGTCCATGATGCGGGAACCCTCTCTACAATTGATTCACTACATTTAGGCAAAAATGTGATCGGGATGATATTAAACTAATTTTTTATAAATGTAATACTATTAAATTTAACATATAATAATTAGTAATATTAAAGAAAATCTAATATTCACTAATATTTGAATTTAGTATTAGTTAATATGTAAGTATAATATTAATTATATTTGATATGTTGGTTGGTGTGGCAGTGATGTTAATGTGACATGTAAAATAGCAATAGATGTGCCGTGTCAGATTAAGGGTAGTGGCATTGGCGAGTTTGGACAAACTTGATAGACGATAGAAATCAAAGGAGTTACATGGGTATATTTTAAATTATAAGAACCAAATTAATAAATGCACAAACCTCATGACACTTTCGTGAAGTTTTCACCAATATAAAATCAATTAGATTTACATGAAGAAGACCCACTAGTGAAACAATCTACTTATTAAGATTTAAACTTAAACATTACTTTAGGATGTCCAATAACAAAAATCTTCTGACAACTTTCATTAATTTAGAGAGGACCCGTAAAATATGAACAAATATTTCTCGAAGAACCTTGGAGAAGGGAGGAGCTCTCTCTTGTGCACATCACTCTTATAAAGGACATCTACAAAATGATAATATGCTTTAAGAAAATATTGAATTTTTTATGTTAATATGACACTATACAAATAATTTGTAGTAAAGATATGCCTTTTACTTTAGTTCTAAATGAAACTAATAAATTGCATTCACGATACAAATTGTTTTGGTGCATGTTAGATATTGGTGATATTTTTATTGGTGGATAAGACGAGAGGAGCCAATGAAAAACTTGAACCGTGGAGAGAAACCTTAAATAAAAAAAGTTTTAAACTTAATAGAATAAATATAGAATACATGAAATACAAGTTGGTATTTGATGAAATAAATGATACGAAAACTAAAACTGGAATCCACTACACTACCAAGAAAAATAATGTTAAATACTTTAAATTATTACTCCAACAAGATGGAAGAATTAACAGGAAACATTACATATAGATTCTCCATTCAAACTGCTTAAAATTAAAAAGCTCATAAAGTTTTGTATTAGTGATGATAGGAATTGGAAGGTACTTGTCATAAAATAGTGAAAAACCAACAAGGCTAAGAGGTGGGCAATCAAACTTGTCGAGAAAATGATAGTGGTAAAAGCGAAGATGTTAAGTAGTCATTAAGACAAGGAAAGATTAGATCCATCTTGAGGTTATTGAACAAAAAAGTAAGGTGAGACGAGGAAAAAAGAAAGTCATAGAAAAACATTTAATTAAGATGGTAATTTAGAAATTCAACCGAAACTTCTCAAAAATTAAATGGTGAATACTTTAAAAAGAACGGTGAAAAGACTCAAAAGTGATTGATGACCAAGCTGTTCTGAATTTAAAGCACAAAGACAACAAATTATCCGTGACCCCACTTATGGTGGAATACGACTTGGTTTTGGTAACATGTTCATATGTGTGTGTGATGCTTAGTGACGTTTGGCTTACAATATAATGATTTAGATTTCATCCAAGGTATGGTTCATATATATGAGAGTGCTTGAGGATCTCTCTCTTATATATATATATATATATATATATAGTGGGATCGTGCACACTCATTGCTTTTGGTTGGCATGAGGCTATGAGTGTAATTTCAAAATTTTTAAGAACGTGTCAAAAAATATGAAAGGTATTTTATTATACTCATATCATGGGCACAAGTACGAGAAAACATGTGTCAATGTGAGAGATTTAACTTATTCACCACTAACGCTGATAAATCATGCTTGATCATTACTTTTTGAAGTATAAGTATAATAATATTATCTTTATTTTATTTTTTAAATCTTTTAAATTAAACTCGTACCACTTAAAAGCATTTGATGAGCATCAGTGAGTGTAGACGTTAAAATTTTCACTTCAAGCCTATGTAGAGACTTGAAATAAGAATTTCAATTTCCACTTGATGCGCGAGCGTGCTAGCTAGTTTTCAAAAACTAGCAAAGTATATAAATCAAATCCGACTTAATTGGCGATTGTGGTTAAGCGGGTTCTTTTCGCTTTGGGCCTTCTTGAACCGACGCTCAAGGGTCAGCCTAAGCACTTGAAAATTTCAAGTTTATAGGTGATAGACTACAATTCATGTAAAGATAAGGTGTTTGGCTAGGAAAACAATGGGTGCACTTAGTTTCAAGCTTTGAAAATCACCAAGTTCTGAAAAATAGAAACTGATAATATTTTCTGAAATTGTTCCCGAAATTTTCTTGGTAGTTTAAGAATCTCCAAAATTCATAAAACTTTTACAGGATGTAGCCTGATGTATTGGGATCCTAAACCTTTTTTTATTTTAAATTTTGGGATAGTAGATTTGCAAAATTAAATCAGGAAATAGACTTGACTTAACAGTTTCAGGACATTCTGTGACAAAAATACAGAGATACAAAGAATCCTCTGTATCTCGGTGCACAAAACTCTAAATGTGATGATTTTGGCCTTTTTGGAAATCTATGGATGTCAAATTTCTGATGAAGCCAATTTTATCAAATTTGGATTCCTACAGACAGAGATATGAGATTTTTACCTAACCCCTATTGTAGGAAAACTGACTATGGAGAAAACAGAAATGGGTTTGTCCGATATTTTCCAATTTTATTCACGAGATTGCACGGCCCTAAAATTTTTTCCAATTTTATTTCTAGTGTATTTGTATGTGTAGGTGTTGTGCCTAAAATTTCAAAGTATTCGGATCATATATCAGAGAATTAAAATTAAAGCAATCAAAGTATACAGATGTTAGAAAATCAGAATTTCATTTTAGAACATACATGAATGCATAATCACCCAAATTTAAATTGCAACAACCCAACAACACCAAGCAAATTACTGAAGAAAAATGAATGAAAATATGTATCTTAGCTTAAACATAGAGGGGATGAGAGAATATAGAGTATTTTATAGAATGTATTGGGGTAGAATCACAAAATCAAACACATAGAGTGCGTAAGTAAGAATGAAAAATTGACAGCACATCTACTTCTTATTACAACAAGGGGGGAGATAAGGCTCCATTAATACAACCCCTTTCAAATTAAATAGGAAGAAGAGATGTGTATGAATTAAAAGATTAGAAATACTTACAGAATTTCTTGCAAGAACCGAACCTCCAAGATGTAATTCGATCAACCTTGCCTTCTTGATTCACTATCTCACTCAAGATTTCCCTAAGTGCTTGCAGTACTTTGACCTATAGACTACCCAATTCCTCTCTCTCCACACTTCCTTTAGCAGCCCACGACCTACCTAGGTGCAACCCTCCCTTGGAAGCTCTCTATCTTGCTAGCCCCTTTCTCTCTTTCCTCCCAAGATGCCCAAGATGCAAATCACTTCCCTCCTTTGGCCCTATTTATAGGCCAAGGGGGGCTGTTTCTAGGGCCTTCCTTGGGGCGGGCCTTACATGGCCCATATCCAGCCCCAAGGTCCAACTATGTGGTCCCCCTTTGGGTGATATGGACCAGCCCCATGTGGACTGGTCCTTGACTCCATTGGGCACGCCTAGCCCTAGTCGAGTAATTCAAAACGTGCCCAGCTAGACTTCCATGTGGAGCTCGCCTTCACTTGGCTTGATTCATGTTGATTTGTTGGTTGGGTATAGGTTTGATAATCCTTCAAAATTGGCACTCTCAGGTCCAATCTATTTCATTTTGTAAAGCCAGCCAGTCTTGGCTCTTGATTTGAAGTGAACCAGTCCATCTTCATCTTATCCAAACGACATCCTTGATCTTCATATTCAACCTGATATGCTTTGTAACTTGATTTGTTTGAAGAAGATATGCCTCTCACTTGGTCCATCCCTTCGCTTTCAGACTTGAATTGGATTGGGTCTTGACTTATTCGTCTGATTTGCTTTGATCATTTGGGCTTTTTAACTTGATTTAAAAACCTTTATTTTGAAGTGTTTATAAAAAGATTTAAACTTTTTCAAAAGATTTTAAATCATTTGTATTTTTGAAATCTAGAGTTTAAGAAATTTTTTAATTTGGGGTGTTTAGAGTGAGCAATGTCAATGATAGGTAGAATCTGGTTTTTTCGTATTATATATATATCAACTCGTGGTTTCTTTTGCTCACTTCCCGACAGTATAATATTTTAAGGCCCTAAAGGATGTTACGTTACATGGTTTCCTTGCGTTTATAACTCAGACGTTACATTCATGCGTACCTTCCCCTACCGCATAGTTTCCAAACAAATTCTGATGTTACGATTGTCATCGACACAACGCTCATAATGCTAAATTGTCCGTTCATGATCTTCGATATTTTCTTGTCCTCCTGAAGTATTTAGGTCCCTTTCTCTGATTGATTGCACATTTAGTGTCTCATTTGCGACAGCTACACCATTTTGCTTTAGGCGACAGGAAATTCAGCCATCTTTATTTGACCGTAAGAGGAGAATAAAATTATTATGCAGCGGTTGCATCAATCAGAGAGAAAAGGATTCAGTTCTCTCACGTAGGATGAACTCAAAAAGCTTGCTGACTTCCGAATCAATAATTCAGATGACCATAGCTGGAACATTCTCGCACGCACGCGCACACGCACGCACACACACACAGAGCAACATTAATGTCCTGGTTGAATTATGTGCTAGCCTGCACTACCTGCTCTCATCCATCCTCTGAGCTAGACACGTACATCATACTTCACAATCACTATCTTCAATAAACATACTTAAATGTGGAACTAGGATTGATCGTAAGATGCCAACGACACAATGTCTGAGATGATAAGATCACGTATTGCTCTCCCCGTCTCTATCTCCCTCTTGTGCTCAGGCATTTGTTATATTCCTGACTTGGACATATTATATATGCTCGGACCGCATAAAAGCTGATTGTTTCACAAAGTCACATACGAAAGAGACGGCGCCTTTTGTGAGAGAAAGCTACACTACAAAGAATTTGTGAAGAAAGTTTGAAAAACTGGGAATATAGGATTGCCTTCCTAAAAAGGGAATTGAAATAGCAAAAGATCAAGCGAAAACTCGTCGAACTAAGCCAAGAGGCGGATGTTGTAGAATCCTACTCCTATCATGGCAAGCAATCTAGGGCTCATAAGAGATCCTAACCGTAGATGTGAAAATTTTACTGCAAAGTCTTTGTAGAGGCTTGAAATAAGCTTTTCAATCCATTTCGTTCTTGCGTAAGCGTGCCAGCAAATTTCACTTAAACTAGCAAAATTATACTTCTCACTTCATGGGGTGATTGTGGAGAAGCGGGATCTTTTCATCTTCGGCTTTCTTAAACCGATGCTCAAGGGTCAGCCCAGACGCTTGGAGGATTAATTTTGAGCATTGTGTGTATAAACACCCTAAATAAATTTTGCAGAAACATGACTCAGCACACTCTCGAAAAATAGCTTGGTTTGAAACCTAGTTTTAAATTGAAAATTTTCGCAAGACCCTTGTAAACACCCTGAATAAAAAAATTTCTAAAAATACTCCAAAAATCCAAAGCTGACTTGTTTTAAACTTCTAGCTTTAAAATAAAATTTTTAAAGTCTTTAAAATGAAAATTTTAAAAGATTTCAAAATAAAGTTAAAATTGTAAAACCTAGAAGATTGGAGTAAAGTAGGTTGATAGGTGGGGCAAGTCCAAGCATATCCTCACCCAAGATCAAATCAAAGGTTGATGACCTCATCAAACCCAGCTCAATTCAACCTAGTGCTAGACATAATTAGCTTGAATTAAATATCAAGTCTTACTTGAACTGAATGTTTTTAATGCAATCAATATTAGGATTTTCTAGCCTTGTTCATCCTATAGCCTTGAGCCAAAATTTATCAAATCACCTTCCTATCTAGCCTTGATTAAGTGGAAGAATTAACAAATGCAAGTCACTTGAAGAAGCAAGGAGCGGCCGATTGGAAGTAAGGGGACCACTCCTCTCTCTCTTCCAAATGAACATGATGGACTTGGATCAGATTTGGATAATGAGCCACCCGCCCCAAGGAAGGGCATAGAAAGCCCCCCTTTGAACTATAAATAGAGGCCAAGGGAGGGGCGTGAAGTGCATCTTGGAGTTCTTATAGAAGTTGTTGCACTTTGGGTTGCTTGAGTGAGAGGATAGGCTGCTAGGGAGAGGCTTTGAGAGGTAAGAGGGTGTTAGGATCAAGGATCTTGGGTTTGAGTGAAAATAAGGGAAAAAGAGGGTTGAGTACCATCGTTGGAGGGCATCTCCTTGAGAATCCGGGTAAGTGCTGGTTCTAAACTTCATTAAATCCCCATCTCTTCTCATTATTCAATTGAAAAGGGGTTGTATTAATGGAGCTTTTTCTCTCCCATGATGTAATAGAAGTAGATGTGCTGAAATTTTCCTTTCCTTTGTTTATGCACTCTATGTGTTTGAGTTCTTGATTCTACCCGAATATATACTATAAACACTCTATATCTTCTTATCCCCTCTATGCTTAAGCTATTAAATATATTTCAATTTATTTTCCTTTAGCATTTAAATTCTGGATGTTGTGTTGTTGCACTTTAATTCGTGTGAGCTTTGCATCACGAATGTTCTAAAACCTTAAAACTGATTTTCAACATTCTTGCATAGGTTGATTGTCTGATTTTTCATTTTCGAACATCTACTCCAATAACTCCGAAATTTGCACACTATATGTATACACATAGGCTCACTCATAATAAAAATTTTAAGAATTTTAGGGCCGTTAAACCACATAATTAAAATGATGCAATGTGAGGGAAATTTTTGCAAACTATCTGTCAATTCAGTTTTCCTGCAACAGAGTCTGGGTATTCATCCCATACCTCTATCTGTAGGTATCCAAAATCAGTGATTCTTGGTTCATTAGAAAGATGACATCAATAACTTTCCAACAAGATGAAGTGCACTAAAATTTGGAACTTTGAGCAACGAGATATATACTCATCTTTGGGCCTCTATATTTTTTTGATAGAACAATTTAGGTATCTGAGCAGAGACACTTCATTGAATTAATTCCGCAACATGCTAATCCTGAATTCAAACCCAAAAAGCATCTTAGACTCTACACATCTCAGGCTTACTACAAAATTTTGGTAATTTTTGGAGGTCTTTAAGGCACTTAAAATAATTCAGGAAACAAGTTCTGAAAACAAATTTTCTATTTTTCAAAACTTTTACATTTTGAACTTTGAAACTAAGTGCACTAGTTTGTCATTTTTCAGCCCTTATTTTCATGTGAGTTTGGAATATCACCAGTCTATTTAGAATCCTTAAGTACTTAGGCTGACCCTTCAGCATCTATTCAAGATGGTCTAAAGCAAAAAGAGTCCGCTTAGCAACAATCGCCTTATCAGATTCATACTTTTGCTAGTTTTTAGAAACTAACTGGGACACTCACGCACAAAGTAGAATTGAAAGTTTTCCTTCAAGTCTCTACATAGGCTTCGAGTGAAAATTTCACATCTATAAAATTAGCATGCCCGATGGGACTCGAGTCTTTTGGAATTCCAAGTCTAGGTGATTTTTCAAATTCTATTCTTTAAAAACTTTGGTGTTAATACCTCACTTGTACACAGGTTTTAGAAACTTCAAGCATGTGTAGTTCGGAGGGATCATGTGAAGTGTCGAGCCGGGCTTCATGCTCATCAAGTCAATTTTCTAAAATAATTTCGAAGGAGATTTTGAAGAGGGATGTATTTGCGTCCTTGAAAAGGGAACTAATGAAAGAGATGGAAGAAAAGATAGCTGTCATAAGCCAAGAGGCTGAGCAAGTAGAATCTTGCTCCTCTCATGGCAAGAAACCCCGGGCTCATAGAAAATCACATCACTCAAAGAAGCCCAAAGAGACCTCTATATTAGAGGAGGAACGTAAACCCGAATCCTTCACTTTAAAAGATAGAAAAGCCTTAGAATAATTGTTGAAAGGCTAATCTAAGGAAAAGAGGTCATACGAACTATCGGATTTCCTACCATCCGACTATCAAACCGATAGTGACGATGACATACCGAATTTCCAACGGTATGACGGAAGCAAGGATCCTAGATCTCACCTTCTTCTTTTTGCCAACTGTATGACGGAAGCGGGGATCCTAGATCCCCTCTCTCCCTCAAGGGAAACGCTTTCAAGTGGTTGGCTTCCTACGACTTGAGCCAATCCGCCACCTTCGAGGAGTTGGTGAATTGTTTCATACAATATTTTTCTCACAACGTGAAAGTCACCCCTACTTTGAATACCTTGAGAGACACCAAACAAGCACCTTACGAGGATGCCCATGCATTCATCGTTAGATGGAGGTCGCTCCTAGGCCAAGGGAGCCCATTTCTAAAGGATGTGCTGTGATGTTTATCCTTGAAAATTTTAGAACCGACTTGAAAACTCTTATCACCCTTCATGAGATTTCAAATTTCTGAAAACTTATAAAAAAGGTTTCGCTCTTCGAAGCCAATTTGAAAAAGAGGGTTTATGAAGACTTATGAAAGGGGAGAAATTTCCAAAAGAATCGTTTTGAAAAACAAGGGGCATATGGGCCACCCATATCGGACAATGGGGCAAAACCCTAAAAGATTGCAAATGTCCATTTTGAACCAAGCCCGGCCGGTCACTCCAAAAATTTCGAACGAAAACATGTAAAAAAGTCTCAAAGAAATTTTGAAAGAAGGGAGTTCACTCAATTAGGACAACCTAGACCTCCTCCTAGCCCAAGGGTTGGTCACTCTCCCTGCTCTTCCCGAAGGGACACCTCGAAGAAAAAATTTTTGAATGAATTTTGTAAGTATCATAGGCTCAAAGGCCATGATACGAATAAATGTTTTGCACTTTTAAATAAAATCGAAGACTTGATTGGGAAAGAAAGGCTCTACGTCACGGAAGAACCGAAGCCCTCCCAAGCAGTGTTAAAGGAACCCTTCCCGAATCATACAAGTACAAATAGAAATGGAAAAGAGGTATGTCTTCTCCCACTTATGCCTCATAGAATGGAGCATGCATTGCATGCGATATACACTACTTGCCATACACCACATTCAATCGTAATAAAAAAAGCCAAGCAAGTAGTGATCTAGGGAGCGCTTAGAGTCCTGCCCTCGGCTAGAGCCTTATTAGAGATTTGTGGTGCTCTAAAGCATCGAAATAGAGCCAAAATAGGAGCGAGCCTTAGGAAAGGTATGGGTGAAGTGACTATGTCCAGAAGGATCTATCAACCCCCATATTTAACTAAGAATCCTAGCAAGGAAGTGGTCATTTTACCTGACCCTTCAGAAGCATACAATCCTAATGCATCGCATGGCATAGACAAGGGTAAAAACGTGGTGTTAACCCCTTATGATTTTGAACTTCACCTTTTAAAAATTCTCATAAATATGTCCATCCTAGACTTGATCCAAACGTCACCTAAACATAGACGAGTCTTAGAAGGAATCTTAGAAAGAGCGAAGGTTAACCCATCCATCACTCTCGAGTCCTTATCCTTCTTGGTCTCCCCCATATGTGCGAAGGCTCCCATCATGTTTACGGATGATGAATTGGAAAGACCATATATGGCCCATAACCAAGCCTTGCATATAGAGGTGATTTTGAATCACCACACTCTAGATAAGTGCTTGGTCGATGGGGGAGGAGGTCTAAACATCCTTTCATTGCACGTGGCCTTTCAAGTAGGAGTTATCATGTCAAGGCTTGAGTCAAATTCCATCGTTATCACGGGATACGATGGTAATGCATCCCATCCCTTAAGAGCATTAGAATTATCCATGGAAGTAGGGGGTATTCAACACACGGGGTTGTTTCATGTCTTAGACATAAACCCCCATTACAATCTATTACTAGGAAGGCCATGGATTCATAGACTCCGGACCGTTCCTTCCACCTTTCACAAGTGTGTGAAAATCCCGTGGGAAAACCAAGTAGTGGTGATTCTTAGAGAAGATCATCCCCAACTTAAGGGAATCCAGAATTTTTCTTGCATATCAAGTCATCCATTCCATGAAGAGGTCGTGGAGATGCCTCTTCCATCCTTAGTCAAACTTCCCTTAGTCGACCACCACCTAGGGGTCATCTACCTCCTAGTCAAACCCAAAACCATGGGGTCATCCTCCCCTAGAACCACCCATCCTCTAGGGAAGCCCAAACCATCCCAATTATTCAAACACCATCTCCTAGGGTCATGTGCATCCTAGGAAAGCCTAAGTCCTCCCTAACCCATGTCTCCAAGACCTCATCCAAGCCAAGTCGTGTGTACATCCTTGACATGGATGATACCATGTTCTAAGGCCATCCACTTTATAAAAAAATTTCAAAACTTAAAAAGCCTTGGAACATGATGTTGAACATGATATATACACCTTACAAAGGTCTAAGAGCCCATCCCTAACCTAAATCGACATTGATTGGGATACATCTCATTCATACCCCCTGAGTCACCACCTAACACCACTTGGGTCAAGGGTGCCCAAGAACCAACTAAAACTGAAACCTATAGCTTAGACCTCTTGTTTAGAGTCTAATTCATGGAGTTTTCTTTGTAGGTTTGATGGAAGATCCCTCTTTGGACAAAAACCTCAAAAAATTATATATTTGGAAAAAAAAAATTGAAAAACTTTCAAAACCCAAAAACATTTGAAAAATCTAAAAATTCCAAAAACAAAGTTGTTTTTGTTCATTCTCCTAGCCTTTCTTTGAAAAAAGCCAAAAAAATTGAAAAATCTGAAAATCCAAAAGGAAAGTCTTGTATATTTATCCTTCTAGTTTTGGTTTTGAAAAAGACAAAAAATTTGAAAAATTAAAAAATTCCAAAAATATTGGCCATGTAAAAGCCCATTTTCGAGTTCTTCCAAGCTTGTATATATTTCCAAACCAAAATCATTCAAACTTGTCATTCATAACCCCACTCTCTTGCCTAGAACTTCCTTAGAAATTAAAGTGCTTGAGAATAATCAAAGCAAGGAGGAAAATCCCCTCATCCATGAGGAAGATCAAGCCTCCGAGCTTCTCGAATTTCATAGAATCCTTGACTTAGAAAAACCTTTCAATTTCGTAGGAGGGGATTTTATAGAAATCAACTTAGGGAGTAAGTGTAACCCAAAGTGTGTAAAAATAGGTGCATGTTTGCATGAGCATGAACAAGCATCATTCACTGCATTGTTGAAAAACTATGTTGATGTATTTGCATGGACCTATGAAGATATGTCGGGTATAGAGCCTAAAATCGTGGAGCATCATCTACCCTAAGAACCCAATACAAAACCCGTGAAACAAAAGCTTAGGAAAATCCATCCCGATGTTCACTCCAAAGTGAGAGGGTTTAGAAGATATTTTAAAAGCTAGATTTATAAAACCCATTGCTTATTCCAAATGACTTTCAAATATTGTTGTGGTTCAAAAATCTAATGGGAAAATTCAAATTTGCATTGATTTTAGAAATTTGAACAAACACTCTAAAAGATAATTTTCCTCTTCCAAACATTGATTTGATAGTTGACAGCATGGCAAATCATGAAATATTTTCCTTCATGAATGGCTATTTGGGTTATAATCAAATCAAGTTAGTACCAAAAGATCAGGCAAAAACTGCTTTTACTACACCTTCGGGCACATACTTCTACACAATTATGCCATTTGGTTTGAAAAATGTCGGTGCCACCTACCAAAGAGCCATTACTACCATTTTTCATGATCAAATCCATGAGCTCCTGGAAGTATATGTGGATGATCTTTTGGTAAAATAAAAAGCCCGATACACACACATAGAATCTTTGTAAAAGACTTTTCAAAGACTTAGGCTTTATAAAGTAAAACTAAACCCTCAAAAATGTATTTTCGGAATAGAGTCAGGAAAACTCTTAGGGTTCATGGTAAGCTAAAGGGGCATACAAGTCGACCTCTCTAAGTGTTGAGCCATCTCATAGACATCCCTGCACCCTCCAACTTGATCCAAATCTGAAGGCTTTAAGGTCGACTCCAAGCAATTAGGAGATTTATCTCCAACCTAACAACAAGATGTGAACCTTTAAATAGGCTTTTGAGAAAAAGAGTTAAATTTGAATGGGATTCCGATTGCCAAAAAGCTTTTGAAAGATTGAAAAAACTTATTTGGTAAATCCTCCGATTTTAAAACTTCTAAAGCAGGAAAAATCTTTATTGCTTTACATTTCTATTCATGCGAATGCATTAGGTGCTTTACTTGCTCAATATGAGGATGATAGTCTTAAGTAAATATGTTATTTACTACATTTTGAAAACTCTATTGGCATATGAAAGAAATTATCCAGCCATGGAGAAAACGTGCTTGGCTTTGGTATGGGCTTGCCAAAAGTTTAGAGATTATTTTGTAGATCATGAAATTTGGATAGTGTATAATATTGATCCAATCAAGCACTTATTTGAAAAACATATCCTAACGGGTAGGCTAGGTAAATGGAAGCTCCTCTTAATGGAGTATGATTTAAAGTTTCACCATCAAAACTGCATTAAGGGACAAGCCCTAGCCGATCATGTGGCCGAATTGCCTCTTGAAGATACATATCCCATACTTGATGAAATGCCTGATGAAGGCATCCTTGTAAATGAATTTCAAAACCATATTTTAGCAAATTATTTTAATGAAGATTAATTTTGGAGATTATATTTTGATGGGGCAAAGAATCAACAAGGGGCAAGTGTGAGAATCATCCTCATATCACCTAAAAGGGGAGAAATCCCAATTGTTATTCGACTAGATTTTTCATGCTCAAATAATGTGGCTGAACATGAAGCACTCATACAAGGCCTAAAAATTTTGAAAAATCTAGGGGCATCATGTATTGAAGTCTTTGGAGATTCTATGCTTGTTATAAACCAAGTTTCAAAAATTTGATCAGTCAAAAATAAAAAAAACTCATACAATACCACGAATTGGCCACTCAATTGGTCAATTCCTTCAAATCATGCACACTCACCCACATAGGTACAGAGGACAACACCATAACAGATGCCCTCTCATCCCTAGGTTCGTCTCTAAGGGTTGATCCCACAATGTGAACTTGATCCTTAGAAATTTGGCACTCACCCACTCCATCCAACCACGATTTGGAGATTTACCAAAATGACCAAAATTCCATTGAAAAACCTTGGTTTCATGAGATTAAAAACTTTTTAGAAAATAGAGGATTTCCCAAATTTGCTTCTTCTAAAGGCAAAGCTTTTATTAAAAAATTTCAACCTGATATATGATTTTGGGAGGGGTTCTCTACAAAAAGAGTTTTACGAGTATCTTTTTGAGATGTCTGGACCTTGATGAGGCTAGGACTATAATGCATGAATTCTACGATGGAGAATGTGGAGGCCATGTCAATGCAAACATGATGGCCATGAAGATACTTAGGGCCGATTATTTTTTGTCCACCCTTAAGCAAGATTGCCATGATCATGTTAAGAAATGTCATCAATGTCAAGTGCATGGACATGCCATTCATATCCCATCGTCCACTTTGCATTCTATTGTGAGCCCATGGCCATTCACCATGTCGGCATTTGACATCATAGGACCCATCTTCCCAATTGCATCCAATGGATATAGGTTCATGTTAGGAGCCACTGAATATTTTTCTAAATGGGTTGAAGCTACCTCCTTGGCTAACAACCAAGGACAACATGTAGTGGCATTCATTAAGAAAAATATCTTAGTTCAATTTGGAGTTCCATGGGACCTACTGTCTGATAATGGCACACCATTCAAAAATGAGAAGATGGAAAAGTTATGTAATACCTATGGCATAACTCAATACTTCTCATCGCTCTACTACCCTCAAGGCAACGGCCAAGCTGAAGCCACGAACATGACTCTCATAAGTATCATTGAGAAAACCTTAGAGAAGGGCAGGACATGGCATGAGATGCTCGATGAAGCCTTATGGGCTTACAGAACTTCCATCCGAACACCTACCAATGTCACACCATTCAAGTTCGTCTATGGTACAAATGCCATCCTCCCCATTCATACCAAATTGCATTCATTTCATACATCACTTGCACTCGACCTACCCATAGAGACTTTACAACATGCTAGAATGGTTGACCTTAATCTATTAGATAAGAAGAGGGTTCTTGCCATGGATCATGCACATGCATACCAGCAAAGGATAGCCCGACATTATGAAAAACATATGAAGGCTTGCCACTTCAAAGTGAGAGACCTTGTATTGAAAATCATCCACCATCGTGACCCACATCTACTTGAAAAGTGACGGCCCAAGTGGGATGGTCCCTATGTTGTAAGGGGAACAACCACCAATAATGCATATTGGTTGATTAATGTTGAGGGTAGAAATTTAGTAGACCCTATAAATGCCCAATACTTGAAAAAATATTATGTCTAGGGTCTATGTGAAATTTCTTTCGAAAAGGTTTTAAAATGAATCTCCTTTGAACTTCTTTAAAGAAGGATCAAGATTGATTGTATGACCCTAAATGAGGGAATCAATGCTTTATGAAAAGTAGAGTTTTTAAAAATCATGTAGTAACATTTCAAAAATCTTTGGCTTACAAAATGAAGCCTAGTTCAATATAGCAAAATATTTTCAAATGGTAAATGCTATTAGGAAATGGGATGATCTTGGTTGAATCGAGTAGCCAAAGGGATAAGTTGCCCCTCCCCCATTTTACTTCTCTCCCAAAAGGAAAATTGGCAAGATTCAAAAGAAAAAAAGAATACAAAAACTCCTTCATAAAGTGGTTTTCCTTTCAAATAGAAAGAAGGAATACAAAAATTCCTACGAAAGAGGTATTCTCTTTGAATGAAAAAAAAGAAAAAGAGAATACAAAACTCTTCCATAAAGAGGTCTTCCATTCAAATAGAAAGAGGGAATACAAAAATTCCTCCGAAAGAGGTCTTTGAATGGAAAAAGAAAAAGATAGAGGGAAAAAAAGCCAAAGTTAAAAAAAGAGCAATTTTCCAACTCTTTGCTTTAAACCACAAGACGCTTCAGAAGAGATCGTAGTAATTCTTTCCCAAATCCATACAACTTATCTCAATGGAGAAAGTTTTATCCATGAAAATCCTAAAGTAGGAATAGAATCTACTTATTTGGATTGTGTTTTGTTTGAGAATTAGACTTTGTTATATGGAAAATGGAATTTTGAAATGTTTTTCAAAATTTCCTACAAAACCTCTACTAAATAGTGAGCATTGAAACCCGAATGAGGGGCAATATAAAAGTTTGGAAGTACTTTTGATAAAAACAAAAAGGAGTTCCCTTTGAAAAAGAAATTTCGAAAACCTAAAATGTCAAATGACATGGGATTATCTTACTTGGGGCAGCCGGCCTTCATAGGCTTCTCCTCAAGCTCACCCATCTCTTAAACGAGTTTCTAAAACTCCACGCTTCATTTGCATCATCCACCATATATGCATACATCCAAAGTTGTCCATGCATGATTATGTTTAGGACGAACACTTAGTGTGAGTCAAGTCTCTTCGAGCCAGGGACAATTTTTGTGAAGGAGATGCCGAAAATCAAGAAAGGAGAAAGTCCAAGCATATCCTCACCTAAGATCAAATCAAAGGTTGATGACCTCATCAAACCCAGCTCAATTCAACCTAGTGCTAGACATAATTAGCTTGAATTAAACATCAAGTCTTACTTGAAACAAATGTTTTTAATGCAATCAATATTGGAATTTTCTAGTCTTGTTCATCCTATAGCCTTGAGCCAAAATTTATCAAATCACCTTCCTATCTAACCTTAATTAAGTGGAAGAATCAATAAATGCAAGTCACTTGAAGAAGCAAGGAGCGGCCGATTGGAAGTAAGGGCTCAAGCACCTAGCCGGCCATGGATAGATGCACCCAATCAAGACTAAAACCAGCCACATGGGGCTGGTACATGGTTGACCAAAAGGGGACCACTCCTCTCTCTCTTCCACTTGAACATGATAGACTTGGATCAGATTTGGATAATGGGCCACCCGTCCCAAGGAAGGGCATAGAAAGGCCCCCCTTTGGCCTATAAATAGAGGCTAAGAGGGGGGAGGGGCGTGAAGAGTATCTTGGAGTTCTTATAGAAGTTACTGCACTTTGGGTTGCTTGAGTGAGAGGATAGGCTGCTAGGGAGAGGCTTAGAGAGGTAAGAGGGTGTTTAGGATCAAGACTCTTGGGTTTAAGTGAGAGAATTGAGTGAAAAGAAGGGAAAAAGAGGGTCGAGTACCACCTTTGGAGGGCATCGCCTTGGGGGAATCTGGGTAAGTGCTAGTTCTAAACTTGATTAAATCCCCATCTCTTCTTATTATTCAATTAAAATGGGGGTTGTATTAATGGAGCTTTTTCTCCCCCCATGAAGTAACAGAAGTAGATGTGCTGAAATTTCCCTTTCCTTTGTTTATGCACTTTATGTGTTTGAGTTCTTGATTCTGCCTGAATATATACTATAAACACTGTATATCTTCTTATCTCCTCTATGCTTAAGCTATTAGATATATTTTAATTCATTTCCTTTCAGCATTTAAATTCGGGATGTTGTGTTGTTGTACTTTAATTCATGTGAGCTTTACATCACATATGTTCTAAAACCTTAAAACTGATTTTTAACATCCTTGCATACGTTGATTGTTTAATTTTTCATTGTCGAACTTCTTCTCCAATAACTCCAAAATTTTGCACACTATATGTATACACACAGGCCCACTCATAATAAAATTTTTAAGAATTTTAGAGCCGTGAAACCACGTAATTAAAATGATACAATATGAGGGAAATTTTTTCAAACTATCTGTCAATTCGGTTTTCTTGAGACAGAGTCTCGGTATTCATCCCATAACTCTATCTGTAGGCATCTAAAATCAGTGATTCTTATTTCATTAGAAAGATGACATAAATAACTTTCCAACAAATGCAAGTCACTTAAAGAAGCAAGGAGCGACCGATTGGAAGTAAGGGGACCACTCCTCTCTCTCTTCCACATGAACATGATGGACTTGGATCAAATTTGGATAATGGGCCACCTGCTCCAAGGAAGGGCATAGAAAGCCCCCCCTTAGACTATAAATAGAAACCAAGGGGGGGGGGTCGTGAAGAGCATCTTGGAGTTCTTATAGAAGTTGCTGCACTTTGGGTTGCTTGAGTGAGAGGATAGGCCTCTAGGGAGAGGCTTAGAGAGGTAAGAGGGTGTTAGGATCAAGGCTCTTGGGTTTGAGTGAGAGAATTGAGTGAAAATAAGATTAAAAGAGGGTCGAGTACCATCGTTCGAGGGCACTCCTTGAGAATCCGGGTAAGTGCTGGTTCTAAACTTCATTAAATCCTCATCTCTTCTCATTATTCAATTGAAAAGGGGTTGTATTAATGGAGCTTTTTCTCCCCCCATGATGTAATAGAAGTAGATGTGCTGAAATTTCCCTTTCCTTTGTTTATGCACTCTATGTATTTGAGTTCTTGATTCTACCCAAATATATACTATAAACACTCTATATCTTCTTATCCCCTCTATGCTTAAGCTATTAAATATATTTCAATTTATTTTTCTTCAACATTTAAATTCTAGATGTTGTGTTGTTGCACTTTAATTCGTGTGAGCTTTGCATCACGTATGTTCTAAAATCTTAAAACTAATTTTGAACATCCTTGCATACGTTGATTGTCTGATTTTTTATTTTCGAACCTCTGCTCCAATAACTCTGAAATTTTGCACACTATATGTATACACACAGGCTCACTCATAATAAAATTTTTAAGAATTTTAGGTCCGTGAAACCATGTAATTAAAATGGTGCAATGTGAGGGAAATTTTTGCAAACTATCTGTCAATTCAGTTTTCTTGCAATAGAGTCTGGGTATTCATCCCATATCTCTATCTGTAGGCATCCAAAATCAGTGATTCTGAATTAAAATTTGGAACTCTGAGCATCAAGATACAAACTCATTTTTGTGACAACAATTTAGGTGTCTGAGCATAGACACTTCATTGAATTAATTCTAGAACATCGTAATCCCGAATTCAAATCCAAAAAGTGTCTTTGACTCTACACATCTCAGGCTTACTACAAAATTTTGGTAATTTTTGGAGGTCTTTAAGGCACTTAAAATAATTCAGGAAACAAGTCATGAAAATAAAATTTTCTATTTTTCAAAACTTTTACATTTTGAACTTTGAAACTAAGTGCACTAGTTTGTCATTTCTCAACACCTTGTTTTCACGTGAGGTTGGAATATCACCAGTCTATTTGGAATCCTTAAGTGCTTAGGCTGACCCTTGAGCATCGGTTAAAGAAGGCCTAAAGGGAAAAGAGTCCGCTTAGCCACAATCGCCTTATCGGATTCATACTTTTGCTAGTTTTTAGAAACTAACTGGCACACTCATACACAAAGTAGAATTGAAAGTTTTCCTTCAAGTCTCTACATAGGCTTGGAGTGAAAATTTCACATATACAAAATTGGCACACCTGGTGGGACTCGATTCTTTGGGGATTCTAAGTATAGGTGATTTTTCAAACTCCATTCTTTTAAAACTTTGGCGTTAATACCTTACTTATACACAG
This sequence comes from Brasenia schreberi, assembly GCA_036023115.1. NCBI lineage: Eukaryota > Viridiplantae > Streptophyta > Magnoliopsida > Nymphaeales > Cabombaceae > Brasenia > Brasenia schreberi. The sequence continues at coordinate 12,414,472 of JAYKKT010000064.1, forward strand.
GTTTTAGAAACTTCAAGCATTTCAAGCATGTGTTGTTCGGAGGGATCATGTGAAGTGTCGAGCCGGGCTTCATGCTCATCAAGTCAATTTTCTAAAATAATTTCGAAGGAGATTTTGAAGAGGGACGTATTTGCCTCCTTGAAAAGGGAACTAATGAAAGAGATGGAAGAAAAGAGAGCTGCCATAAGCCAAGAGGCTGAGGAAGTAGAATCTTACACCTCTCGTGGCAAGAAACCTCGAGCTCATAGAAAATCACATTACTCAAAGAAGCCCAAAGTAACCTCTATATTAGAGGAGGAACGTGAACCCGAATTTCCAACGGTATGACAGAAGCGAGGATCCTAGTTCCCACCTTCTTCTCTTTTTCCAAAGATCTTACAAAAGAAGAAGGATTTAATAAAATGGATTTACTGGTTCCCCCTCTCCCTCAAGAGAAACGCTTTCAAGTGGTTTGCTTCCTACGACTTGAGCCAATTCGCCACCTTCGAGGAGTTGGTGAATTGTTTCATGCAACATTTTTCTCACAACATAAAGTCACCCCTACTTTGAATACCTTGAGGGACATCAAACAAGCACCTAACGAGGATGCCCATGCATTCATCGTTAGATGGAGGTTGCTCCTAGGCCAAATAAAGGAGCCTATCTCTAAAGGATGTGTTGTGATGCTCATCTTTAAAAATTTTAGAACTGACTTGAAAGTTCTTCTAAGGCCAAGTAAGGGAGCACATCTCTAAATGATGGTTGGGTTGCTTGAATGAGAGGATAGGCTGCTAGGGAGAGGCTTAGAGAGGTAAGAGGGTGTTAGGATCAAGGCTCTTGGGTTTGAGTAAGAGAATTGAGTGAAGAGAAGGAAAAAAGAGGGTCGAGTACCATCTTTGGAGGGCATCTCCTTGAGAATCCGGGTAAGTGCTAGTTCTAAACTTGATTAAATCCCCATCTCTTGTCATTATTCAATTGAAAAGGGGTTATATTAATGGAGCTTTTTCAACTCCCATGATGTAATAGAAGTAGATGTGCTGAAATTTCCCTTTCCTTTGTTTATATACTCTATGTGTTTGAGTTCTCAATTCTACCCGAATATATACTATAAACACTCTATATCTTCTTATTCCATCTATGCGTATTAGATATATTTCAATTCATTTCCCTTCAACATTTGAATTCAGGATGTTGTGTTGTTGCACTTTAATTCGTGTGACTTTTGCATCATGTACATTATAAAACCTTATAACTGATTTTCAACATCCTTATATACGTTGATTGTCTGATTTTTCATTTCTTAACCTCTACTCCAATAACTCTGAAATTTTTTATACTATATGTACACATACAGGCCCACTCATAATAAAATTTTCATGAATTTTAGGGTAATTAAAACACATAATTAAAATAGCACAAGATTAGGGAAATTTTTGTAAATTGTTTGTCAATTCTGTTTTACTGCAATAGAGTTTGCGTATTCATCTCATAACTCTGTCTATAGGCATCCAAAATTAATAATTCTTAGTTCATTGGAAAATAGCTTTCCAACAAGACCAAGTGCACTAAATTTAGAACTCTAAGCATGGAGATACTGGCTCATCTTTGGGCCTCTATATTTCTATAATAGAATAGTTTCGGGTGTCTGAGTAGAGACACTTCATTGAATTAATTCTGGAACATTGTAATCCGAATTCAAACCCAAAAAGTGTCGTAGACTCTCCACATCTCAGGCTTAGTCCTGTAAAATTTTGGTGATTTTTAGAGGTATTTAAGATAATCAAAATAATTCAGAAAATAAGTCTTGAAAATAGAATTTTTTATTTTTCAAAACTTTTACATTTTGAACTTTGAAACTAAGTGCACTAGTTTGTCATTTATCAACACCTTGTTTTCACGTGAGTTTGGAATATCACCAATCAATTTGGAATCCTTAAGTGCTTAGGCTCACCCTTTAGCATCGGTTTAAGAAGGCATAAAGCGAAAAGATCCCACTTAGCCACAATCGCCTAGTCAGATTCATACTTTTGTTACTTTTTAGTGACTAGCTGTCACGCTCACTCACAAAATAGAATTGAATGTTTTGCTTGAAGTCTCTACATAAGCTTGGAGTAAAAATTTTATATCTACAACCCTTAAAATGAAGATTTGGAAGTTAAATATTTTCAAATCAAAGAAGAGTTAAAACCTAGTCAAACAAAGATGAAGCCGAATTGTCCCCCAGAACAATCAGTGAAGATCATGGCCACGACAAGCATCAAGCTAGACATGGACCAAGGGAAGACCAAAGGCACACATCACGGCCAAGCCCACATTGGCCAAGCTCACACGACCTGATCGGGCCAATGGGGCTCATTTAGACAAATCTTCATTAATACTTGGTTCAAGCTTGCAAGGCAGATTCAAGTTCAAGGCATCGAGTTCAAACCAAGCCACATTAACCTAGCCTACCTAATCCCATATGGATCGAACCACATAGACTTAACCCACCTAGGCCACGTTGGCCAAACCACATTAAACCTAACCTAGCTCGAGCCAAGGTAAAATTGACTACCTAGGGCTGCACTTGTTGGGTCCATGTTGACCTAGGGGACCACATGAAGGCCACGTGAAGGAGCTTGGGGCTGGCCATGAATTTTGGATTGGGTTTGGGCCAAGGAGTTGCCTGCCCCATGGAAGGCACTAGAGACACCCCCCCTTTTGCCTATAAGTAGAGGCCAAGGGGGGCTCATTTCCAGCATTCAAGAGCATCTAGCACTTTGAGGGATGTGCCAAAACATGAGGGAAGAGAGAGGTGGAGTCTTGAACCAAAATTGATAAATTAAGTCTTACTAGAAAGCGGTTATCCATAGCTTTCCAACAATGCTAAAATCATATAATTTGGAGTTATGTATACAGAGATACAGAGGCTTCTTTAGGCCTCTATGTTTCAGTAACAGAGTATCTTAAAATATTTGAGTTGTGAGTTGTTTCGCATTTAATTCTATAAATCCACAACACCAAATTTTAAAGTAAAAATAGGCTTAGAATCTCTATATTCAACTCTATGATCTGTGAGATTTCATGAATTTTGGAGATCTCTAAGTCGTCAAAAAAATCGAGCAATCAACTTTGAAAATATAACCAGTTTCTGTTTTTAAGAACCTGAAATCCTTCAATTCTCTAGACTAAGTGCACGAGTTTGATTTGATTGAAAACCATTGTCAAAGTGAATTTTGGAAATATACACTTTCACAAATGAGTTCTCAAAGCATTGTAAACATGAAAATTTCTACCCCCAAGTTAGAAAACTTGAAGTGAACCTTTTCGTACCTATGCTTGCATGAGTGTGTCAGCTAGCTTACTCAAACTAGCAAAGATTTTTAAACGTTTTTCTGACTTTTGGCGATTGTAGGCAAGTAGACTCTTTTCGCTTTAAACCTTCTTGAATTGATGCTCAAGTGTCGGTTTAAGCACTTAGGAACTTCAATTTGCAAACAAGTTTTTACTTCAAATTAACTGAACGCTCAGTGTTTTTGAAAGAATTTGATTCGTGCACTTTTGCCAATTTTTATTACGGGGTTGGACGACCCTAAGATTCTTGCAAGTTTTACTTATTTTGGCCTGATGTATGTGGAATGTGTGGGCTTAGTTTCAGCGTGATTTGGAGCGAGTGTTGATATTGTCACAATGAGCGGATGCAGAGATGCTAGAAATCTTATTTTGGGTTTTTGAGAACGATCATGCGAACTCACCCGAATTGAAATTTGTACCTCACTCTACATCCAAAGTAAAACTCATGCGAATTGAAAGTGCATTTACTCTACGTTCACGAAAGTAAAACTCACACGAAATGAAAGTGCATTCACTCTACGTTCATGAAAGTAAAACTCACGCGAATTGAAAGTGCAGTCACTCTATTTTCTCAAAAGTAAAACTCATGCAAAATGAAAGTGCATTCACTCTACATTCATGAAAGTAAAACTCACGCGAAATGAAAGTGCATATTAGCTTAAGAGAGCGAAAAAGCTCGAGTGCACGTGAGTGTAAAGAACGAAAAGGCTCGAGTGCTTGTGGGTGTATTCGTGATAATCCACCAATTAAGAGCAGAAAGGCTTAAGTGCTTGTGGGTGTATTCGTGATGATCCACCAATTAAGAGTGAAAAGGCTCAAGTGCGCGTGGGTGTAATCCTATTCATCCACCAATATTACAACATGGGGAAACGCTTCACTCCATTAATATAACTCCTTTTCGAATTGAATTTAATGAAGAAAATGACTTAAAAACAAAGTTTAAAGCACTTACAAATTTTCCCCGTTCGCTTTAGCCTTTTGGTGCAGCCCCTTTGCTCTCTAGGTTTGGTCCAAGTCAACCCATGGCTGGCCCAAGGTGCAACCCTTGCTTTGGTCGAGCCAAGCTTCAAGTGTGGAAGCTTACCTCAACGTGCTTCACTTGTGGCCTTCAAGCTCCAAACCTTCACTCGGCCAAGACCTTCTTCTCCAAGCTTTCCACTCTTGCCAAGCTTTTTCTCCAAGGTTCACTCGGGTTCCTCCAAGCCTTCTTGCACTCGGGTCCTCCTTCTTGGCCGAGCCCACCTTCTTGCACTCGGGTCCTCCACCTTGGTTCGGTCCAAGCTAGAGTCTAGGCTTACCTCAAACTGAGCTTCTTCTCTTTGGCGTGTTCCTCAAACCTTGGTCAGTCCCAAGCTCCACAGCCAAGCCTTGCTCGTGCTCCTTCTCCAAGCTTCACTCGGACCCAAGCTTCACTCGTCCAACCCCCCTCTCAAGCCCCCCTGGCCTTATTTATAGGCCAAGGGAGTGGATCCTTGGGTCCAACCCGATCCAAAGGGTTCTTCTTTGGGGTATGAATTTGGATTTTTTGGTCTAGATCCAATCCAAAAATTTTCTTTTGTGTCATTCTTTGGGGCATGAAATGGACGGTTTTTAAGCGGGTTCCGGTTCCTCAGTGACCCGATTTTAGACTGGGTTTTCTCCAGCCCCTTTAACCGGCTAATGCTTGCTTTCAGGACTTTTCATTTGATGCTTGATTTGATCTGTCTGGCCCCATCTTGAGCTTGCACTTGATGAGGTTGATTCCAGATTTTGAAGCGGACATTCATTTCCGTTTTGATAGGCCCGATTCTTGATTTTTTATGGCTTCATCAGGGTCTTGGTTCCATTTTGCATTTTTGAAGCTGAACTTGCCTTGATATGAACACAGGGTTTGATCTTCAATCTGGCTTTCATCCAAACAGGCTTGACTCATCCTTCACTTTTTGACTTGACCTCGATCTGGATTTTGGATCGGGTTTCACTTGTTCGCTTGATTTGTTTTGAAATCTAGGGGCTTTTAAAGGTTCAAAAAGGGTTGTGAGCTGGTTTTTGAAATTCAGGAGTTTTGAAAAACATCACCATTTTTGGGGTGTTTACAAGCGCCTAGGTTGACCCTTGAGCATTGGTTCAAGAAGGCCTAAGGTGACAAGATTTAGCTTAGCCACAATCGCCAAACAAGTCAGATTTATAAATTTTCCTAGTTTTTAAAAACTAGCTGGCATGCTCGCGCATAAACGAAGTAGGTTTCAAGAGTTTATTTCAAGTCTCTACATAGGCTTCGAGTGAAATTTTCACATTTGTAGAATTGGCACGCCCGGTGGGACTCGAGTCTTTGAGGGATGATTGATTTGGTGTTGTTTTTAAATTCACTTTTTTGAAAATCTTTTGTTCTTGATCCATCTTTTGTGCACAAGTTGATTTTGAAATAATGTCAGGTTTGGATGATTTCTTTTCCAAAACCACAAGAAAATCCTCTAAAACCGGAGATGAAGAACTTGCCTTTTTGAGGGAAAGAACAAGGCAACTTAAAAGAAAAATTGAGGCCTTAAGCCAAAAGGCCAAGGCACATAATTCCCTTGAAAAATCATCTTGGATATATACAGAGAAGAACCATACCTGGAAAACCAAGTTGAGCCTAAAATCCGATGAAGGAAATGAGGCCACAAGTATAGCAAGTGTTGAGATCGAATCATCCAACCTTGCTAATCATCCAAATACCCCATTTTCCATTGAAAAACCAAAAAAATTCTTCGTTTGGAAAAATAAAAAAAATCTGAAAAATCTTCAAAAATAAAAAAGATTTGAAAAGCAAGAAGTTGCAAAGGTTGAAATTCTGAAAATTGAAAGTGAAGTCCACATTTCTAGGCACATAAGTAGAGTAGGGCATGAAGATCACTTCACTCAAGTCACTCCAAAATTTTCACAAACATGCACTCTCATGAGTTCCATTCCCATAAGCACCACTTCACAAAACACACAAGAGAATGAGTGTCGCACACACGTAGGCTTGAATGATGAAATTCAAGACCTACAAAAGCAACGGGAGCTCGAAGCCATGCATAAGCTAGAGCTACCTCAGGATGCCTGCAAGGAAGCTTGCTCTCACCATGAAAAGGTAGACAAGCTCGAAAAAGGTATATCAAGAACTCATTTCTCTCAAAACTCTCTACTGGATCCTCCTCTTTGTTGTGTAGGACTGATAGATCATTTATGTGCATTTCATGTATCGAATCACACTCATGAACCCACAAACCCACACAATGATGCCAAGGATGTGGATTTTCAGGGTGCGCTGAATGTCTCGCACCAACAAAAAGAATTTTAAAATGAAAAACAAGATCAAAGTAAAAATCAAAACATGGTAGATATGGTTACTCCTAAGGCATGCATCGACATCTTAGGTATACCTAACCCTACCATGACCAAAAATATTTCTTTGAGCCTAGGTTTGTATCATGAACCCAAACCTACGACCATGATTTCTTTAAACATCCACAAACCCACCAAGGGACCAACCATGGTTTTCCTTGGAATCCATACCTCTCCAAGTTGCAAGGGATCAAACATGATTTTCCTTTGGATCCAAATAAACACAAATTCTCCACTCCTAAGGGCACATTGGGTTGTACCTAGGATGAATCCCAAACTATCTAGGGTCACATATATCCTAGAGTTACCCGAGTCAAACTCTTCCAAACCGTCTCCAACTCCCAAATGTGTAGAGTCATGATTCCCTAGGATCGTAAGTCTCTTAGGGAAGCCCAAGCCATCTCTAAACCATACCTATCAATCTCTATCTAAACCAGCTCGGGTGTATGACCATGATATAGACGATACCTTATTCCAAGGCCACCCTCTTTACAAAAAAAATTTCAAACTCAAAAAGCCTTGGAATATGATGTTGAACATGAGATATACACTTTATCAAGGTCTAGGAGCCCAAAACCAAGGTAGACTAGAACCCATCATATCCTTGCCTAACCTAGGTCGACATGGATTGGGATATATCCCATCCATACCCCCTGAGCCACCATCCAAGACCAATTGGGTCAAGGGTGCCCTAGAATCCGCTAATACCGAAACCTATGTCTTAGACCTCTTGTTTAGAGTCTAATTCATAGTAAATTCTTTGTAGGTTTGATGGAAGACCCCTCTTTTGAAAAAAATTTAAAAAAAGTATATATTTGGAAAAAGCAAAAAAATTGGAAAACTTTCAAAATCCAAAAACATTTAAAAAGGTAAAATTTCCAAAAAGGAAGTTGTTTATTTTCATTATCCTAGTCTTTGTTTGGAAAAATCCAAAAAAAATAAAAAAATCTTAAAATCTTAAAAGGAAAGTCTTTTACATTTATCCTTCTAGTTTGTGTTTAGAAAAAAACAAAAAAATCAAAAAATTTGAAAACTCCAAAAAGCTTGGCCATGTACAAATCTCATTTTCAAGTTCTTCAAAACCCATGTATATCTCCAAACCAAAATCGTCCAAGTCCATTATGCACAACCCCACTCTCTTGCATGATACTTTCCTAGAAATTAAAGTACTTGAGAGTGATCAAAGCAAAGAGGAAGATCCCCTCATCCATGAGGAAGATCAAGCCTCCGAGCTTCCTGAATTCCATAGAATCCTTGACTTAGAAAAACCTTCAAATTCCACAGGAAGGGATTTTCTAGAAATCAATCTAGAGAGTGAGTCTAACCCAAAGTTTGTCAAAATAGGTACATGTTTGCATGAACATGAAAAAGCATCATTCATTGCATTTTTGAAATCCTATGTAGATGTATTTGCATGGACCTATAAAGACATGTCGGGTCTAGACCCTAAGATCGTAGAACATCATCTACCCTTACAATCCAATGCAAAACTCGTGAAGCAAAAGCTTAGAAAAATCTATCCCGATGTTCACTCCCAAGTGAAAGAGGGTTTAGAAGATCTTTTAAAAGATGAATTTATAAAATCCATTGCTTATTCTGAATGGCTTTCAAATATTGTTGTGGTTGAAAAATCCAATGAGAAAATTTGAATTTGCATTGATTTTCGAAATTTGAACAAAGCCATTCAAAATTTGAACAAATCCACTCGAAAAGATAATTTTTCTCATCCAAACATTGATTTGATAGTGGATAGCATTGCAAATCATGAAATGCTTTCTTTCATGGATGACTATTCGGGTTACAACCAAATCAAGTTAGCACCAAAAGTTCAGGCCAAAATCGCTTTTACTACACCTTGGGGCACATACTGTTACACGATTATGCCTTTTGGTTTGAAAAATGCCGGTGTCACATACCAAAGAGTCATGACTACCATTTTCCATTATCAAATCCATGAACTCTTGGAAGTATATGTGGATGACCTTTTGGTAAAATAAAAAACCCGATACACACACATAGAATCTTTGCAAAAAGTTTTCAAAGAACTTAGGTTTTATAAAGTGAAGCTAAACCCTCAAAAATGTATTTTTGAAATGGAGTCGGGAAAACTCTTAGGGTTCATGGCAAGCCAAAGGGGCATAGAAGTCAACCCCTCTAAGCGTCAAGCCATCATAGACATGCCTCTACCCTCCAACTTGACCCAAATCCGAAGCCTTTAATGTCGACTCCAAGCAATTAGGAGATTTATCTCCAACCTAGCAACAAGATGTGAACCTTTCAATAGGCTTTTGAGAAAAGGGGTTAAATTTGAATGGGATTCTGATTGCCAAAACACTTTTGAAAGATTGAAAACTTATTTGGTAAATCCTCCGATTTTAAAACCTCTAAAGCAGGGAAAATCTTTATTGCTTTACATTTCCATTCATGTGAATGCATTAGGTGCTTTACTTGCTCAATATGAGGATAATAGTCTTAAGGAATATATTATTTACTACATTTCGAAAACTCTATTGGCATATGAAAGAAATTATCCAGCCATGGAGAAAACGTGCTTGGCTTTGGTATGGGCTTGCCAAAAGTTTAGACATTATTTTGTAGATCATAAAATTTGGATAGTGTCTAATATTGATCCAATCAAGCACTTATTTGAAAAACCTATCCTAATGGGTAGGTTAGGTAAATGGCAGCTCCTCTTAATGGAGTATGATTTAAAGTTTCACCATCAAAACTCCATTAAGGGACAAGCCCTAGCCGATCATGTGGTCGAATTGCCTCTTAAAGATACATATCCCATACTTGATGAAATGCCCGATGAAGGCATTCTTGCAAATAAATTTCAAAACCATATTTTAGCAAATTATTTTAATGAAGATCAATTTTGGAGAATATATTTTGATGGGGCAAAGAATCAACAAGGGGCATGTGTGGGAATCATCCTCATATCCCCTAAAAAGGGAGAAATCCCAATTGCCATTCGACTAGATTTTTCATGCTCAAATAATATGGCTGAATATGAAGTACCCATACAAGGCCTAAAAATTTTGAAAAATCTAAGGGCATCATGTATTGAAGTCTTTGGAGATTCTATGCTTGTTATAAACCAAGTTTCGAAAATTTGGCAAGTCAAAAATGGAAAACTCATACCATACCACGAATTAACCACTCAATTGATCAATTCCTTCAAATCATGCGCACTCACCCACATAGGTAGAGAGGACAACACCATAACAAGTGCTCTCTCATCCCTAGGGTCATCTCTAATAATCGACCCCACTATGGGAACTTGATCCTTAGAGATCTTAAACTTACCCACTCCATTCAGCCACGATTTGGAGATTTGTCAAAATGACCAAAATTCCATTGAAACACCTTGGTTTCAAGACATTAAAATTGTTTTGGAAAATGGAGGATTTCTCGAATTTGCTTTTTCTAAAGGTAAAGCTTTTATTCAAAAAATTTCAACCTGATATATGATTTTGGGAGGGATTATTTACAAAAAGAGTTTTACCTACATCTTGTTGAGATATGTAGACCTTTATGAGGCTAGGACCATAATGCATGAATTCCACAATGGGGAATATGGAGGCCATGTCAATGCAAATATGATGGCCATGAAAATACTTAGAGCCGGTTATTTTTTGTCCACCCTAAAGCAAGATTGTCATGATCATGTAAGAAAATGTTATCAATGTCAAGTGCATGGACATGCCATTCATATCCCATTGTCCACCTTACATTCCATTGTGAGCCCATGGCCCTTCACCATGTGGGCATTTGACATCATAGGACCAATCTCCCCAACTACAACAAATAGACATAGGTTCATCTTAGGAGCCACCGAATATTTTTCTAAATGGGTGAAAGCTACTTCTTTGGCTAATGTCCAAGGGCAACATGTAGGGATATTCAACAACAAACAACAACAACAACAACAACTAAGCCTTTTCCCATACTAGACGGGGTCGGCTACATGGATTCTTTGTTTCCACAGATTCCTATCGTGTGCCATGTTAGCAATTAACTCCCAATAAACTAGATCATTCTTTATTGTTTCTTTCCAACACTTTTGTGGTCATCCTCTACCTCTTTTAATACTTTCCAAATTTAGTTTTTCTAACCTTCTTACAGGTTCTTCTTTTGATCTTCTTTCTATATGTCCAAACCATCTTAAACGATGTTCTCTCATTTTATCCTCTATTGGTGCCACTCCTAATTTGTTTCTAATAACCTCATTATATATACGGTCTTTTCTTGTATGACCACTCATCCATCTCAACATCTTCATTTCTTTCACAGACATCTTTTGTACATGTTGATGATTAACTGCCCAACACTCAGAACCATAAAACATGGCAGGCCTAATTGCTGCTCTATAATATTTACCTTTTAATTTTAATGGTATCTTCTTATTACAAAGAATACCTGATGCTCCTCTCCATTTTAACCAACCAACATTAATTCTATGTGTAACATCTCCATCAATTCTTCCATCACTTTGAAAAATTGACCCTAGGTATTTAAAACTTTCCTTTTGGGGAATGCAATGTGTGCCAATTTTAATTTTTATGTCCTCTAAAGTAGCCAAATGATCAAACTTACATTCCATATATTCTGTCTTTGTTCTACTAAGTTGGAGGCCTTTATTTTCTAATGTTTCTCTCCATAGTTCCAATTTTCTATTAACTTTTTCCTTAGACTCCTCCACTAATACAATGTCATCTGCAAATAACATACACCAAGGTACTTCATCTTGAATATGTTTTGTTAACTCATCCATCTCCATTATAAATAAGTATGGACTTAAAGTTGATCCTTGATGTAACCCAATATTAACTTCAAAGAAGTCTGTCGTTCCTTCATGAGTCCTCACACATGTTTTTGCACCATCGTACATGTCTCTTATAAGGTTAATATATGTCAATGAGATACCTCTTTTTTCTAAAGTTCTCCAAAGAACCTCCCTCGGTACCCTATCATAAGCTTTTTCTAGATCAATAAATATCATGTGAAGGTCTTTCTTTTTTGCTCTAAAATGTTCCATAAGACGTCTCAAAAGGTAAATCGCTTCAATAGTAGATCTACCTCGCATAAATCCAAATTGGTTCTCTGTTGTACTTGATACTTGTCTTAACTTACGTTCGATAATTCTTTCCCATAATTTCATAGTATGACTCATTAACTTGATACCTCGATATTTCGCACAATTTTGAATGTCTCCCTTGTTCTTATATACGGGTATAAGTGTACTTGCTCTCCATTCCTCGGGCATCTTTTGGTTTTTCCATATTTCATTAAATAGTCTTGTGAGCCAAGTGATTCCTATTTCTCCTAGTATTTTCCAAACTTCTATAGGAATATTATCTAGTCCTACCGATTTACCACTCTTCATATGTTTAAGAGCCTCTTTGACTTTATTCTTTTGAATACGTCGGTAGAAATTGTGGTTTATATACTTTTCTGACTTGGCTAAATCTCCTAAACTAATACTAACATCTTTATTTTCATTAAAAAGATTATAAAAATAGTTTTTCCATCTATTTCTTATATCATCATTTGCCACTAGAATTTTTTCATCCTCGTCTTTTATGCATCTAACATAATTAAGATCTTTAGTTTTCTTATCTCTAGCCCTAGCTATCCTAAAAATATCTCTTTCACCCTCTTTTGAGTTGAGTTTTTTATATAAGTCCTCCCAAATCTTAGCTTTTGCTTCACTAACGGCCTTTTTTGCTTCCTTCTTTGCTTTCTTATAAGCTTCTAAAGTTTTACTAGTTTTCTTAGCATAATGTAATTTGTAACATGCCCTCTTTGCCTTACATGTAGGGACATTCATTAAGAAAAATATGTTGGCTCGATTTGGAGTTCTAAGAGACCTAGTGTCGGATAATGGCACCCCTTTTAAGAATGAGAAGATGGAAAAGTTATGTAATACCTATGGCATAACACAACACTTCTCATCGTCCTACTACCCTCAAGGCAACGGCCAAGCTGAAGCTACAAAGAAAACTCTCATAAGCATCATTGAGAAAACCTTATAGAAGGGTAGGACATGATATGAGAAGCTAGATGAAGCCTTATGGGCTTATAGAACTTCCATCTGCACACCTACAAATGCCATACTCCTCATTCATACTAAATTGCATTCATTTCATACATCACTTGCACTCGATTTACCCATAGAGACCCTACAACAAGCTAGGATGGCTGAGCATGACCTATTAGATGAGAAGAGGCTCCTTGCCATTGATCATGCACATGCATACCAACAAAGGATAGCCCGACATTATGAAAAGTATATGAAGACTCACCACTTCAAAGTGGGAGACCTCATATTGAAAATCATCCACCATCACGGCCTACATCCACAGAGAAAGTAGCGGCCCAAGTGGGAAGGTCCCTATGTTGTGAGGGGAATAACCACAAACAATGCATATTGGTTGATTGATGTTGAGGGCAGAAATTTAGTAGACCCCATAAATACCTAATATTTGAAAAAATATTACATATAGGGTCTACGTTAAATTCTTTTGAAAAGATCAAGATGGATTGTATGGCCCTAAATGAGGAAATCAATGCTTTATGAAAAGTAGAGTTTTCAAAATCATTTGGTAACATTTCAAAAAATTTTGGCTTACAAAATGAAGCCTAATTCAAAATAGCAAAATATTTTCAAATGGTAGATGATATTAGGAAATGGGATGTTCTTGGTTGAATCGAGTAGCCAAAGGGATAAGTGTTTCCCCATTTTGCTTCTCCCCAAAAAGGAAAATTGGCAAAAATCAAAAGAAAAAAAGAGAATACAAAAACTCCTCCAAAAAGAGATCTTTCCTTTGAAAGAAAAAGAAAATGGAAATATAAAAACTCCTGCAAAAAGAAGTCTTATTTTTGAAAGAAAAAGAAAGAAAAAGATAATACAAAAACTCCTCCGAAAGAAAAAGAGTTCTTCCCTTTCAAAGAAAAAAAAAAGCCAAAGTTCAAAAAGAGCAATTTTCTATCTATTTACCTTAAATCACGGGACACTTCAGAAGGGACTGTGGTAACTCTTTCCTAAATCCCTACAACTTATCCCAATGGAGAAAGGTTTGTACATAAAAATCCTAAAGTAGGAATAGAAACTACTTATTTGGATTTCATTTTTCTTGATAATTAGACTTTGTTATATGGGAAATAAAATTTTGAAATGTCTTCCAAAATTTCCTACCAAACCTCTACTCAAGTAGTGGATATTGAAACCCAAATGAGGAGAAATATGAGAAGTTGGAAATCCTTTTAATGGAAGCTAAAAAGGGGTTTCCTTTTGAAAAAAGAATTTTGAAAACCCGAAATGTCAAAACAAACATGAGATTGTCTCACTTGGGGCAACCGACATTCATAGGCTTCTCCTCAACCTTATACATCCCATAGATAAGTCTCTAAACATCACACTACACTTCATTTGTATCACACACCATGCATGCATATACCCATCGAAAGGTTATCCATGCATAATCATGTTTAGGACTAGTACCTAGTGTAAGTCAAGTTCCCTTTGGCTAAAATCCCATCTTCCATAGTTCGAAGAAAATGATACTATGAAATGAAGAAAAATCTATATTCTCAAGTCAATTTGGGAAGTAAAATAAAAAGGGGTGTTTTCTTCTTTGCCATTATCCAAATTAATTTGGATTAATGCCAAAGAGGGGCATTTGTAAACACCCTAAATAAATTTTGCAGAAACGTGACTTAGCACACTCTCGAAAAATAGTTTGTTTTAAAACTGGCTTTAAATTAGAAATTTTTGTAAGACCCTTAAAACAAAGATTTTGAAGTTAAATCTTTTCAAATCAAAGCTGAGGTAAAACCCAATCAAACAAGGATGAAGCCGAATTGTCTCCTCAAAGAATCAACGAAGATCACAACCACAACAAGCATCAAGCTGGATATAGACTAAGGAAAGACCCAAGGCACACATCACGGCCAAGCCCACATTGGCCAAGCTCACATGACTTGATTGGGCCAATGGGGCTTATCTGGACAAATCTTCATGAAGACTTGGTTCAAGCATGCAAGGCGGATTCAAGTTCAAGGCATTGAGTTCAAACCAAGCCACATTAACCTAGCCTACCTAATCCCATATGGATCGAGTCACATAGACTTAACTCACCTAGGCCACATTGGTCGAACCACACTAAACCTAACATAGCTTGAGCCAAGGCAAAACTGACCACCTAAGGTTGCACTTGTTGGGTCCATGTTGACCTAGGAGACCACATGAAGGCCACGTGAAGGAGCTTGGGGCTGACCATGAATTTTGGATTGGGTTTGGGCCAAGGAGTTGCCCGCCCCATGGAAGGCACTAGAGACCTCCCCCCCCCCTTTGCCTATAAATAGAGGCCAAGGGGGGCTCATTTTCAGCCTTCAAGAGCATCTAGCACTTTGAGGGATGTATCAAAATGTGAGGAAAGAGAGAGGTGGAGCTGAGGAGAGAGGAGAAGTGATGGAAGTTAGAGAGAGAGTGAGAGAAAAGAAAAGAGAAAAGTGAGGAAAAAGAAGAGGGGTTCCAAGAAAAGAAGGGGCGGAATTCTCCATTGTGAATCCAGTTCTTGTACTGCCAAGTGAGTATTTCTTTCCTTTATGTTTTTGTAATAGAGTACCTTGAAACATTTGAGTTCTGGGTTGTTCCGCATTTAATTCTATAAATCCACAACACCAAATTTTAAAGTAAAAATAGGCTTAGAATCTCTATATTCAACTCTATGATCTATGAGATTTCATGAATTTTGGAGATCTCTAAGTCGTCCAAAAAATCCCGAAATCAACTTTGAAAACAGAACCAGTTTTTGTTTTTGAGAACTTAAAATCCTTCAATTCTCTAGACTAAGTGCATAAGTTTAATTTGATTGAAAACCATTCTCAAAGTAAACTTTGGAAATATATGCATACATAAATGAGTTCTCAAAGCGCGTAGGCTGACCCTTGAGCATCGGTTGAAGGAGTAAGGTGACAAGATCTCGCTTAGCAACAATCGTCAAACAAGTCAGATTTATAAATTTTTCTAGTTTTTGAAAACTAGGTGGCACGCTCGCGTATAAACGAAGTAGGTTTGAAGAGTTTATTTCAAGTCTCTACATAGGCTTGGAGTGAAATTTTTACATCTACAGTGTGTTTCCAAAATTCACTTGAAAGACAATTTTAATCAAACAAGTTGTGAACTTGGTCTAGGCAATGAAAAAAATTCAAGTTCTTAAAAACAGAAACTAGTTCTATTTTTATAGCTTGTTTCCAATTTTTTTTTGAATAGCTTAAAGATCTCCAAAATTCATAAAAAATTTACATCATGCATAAAAGAATGTGAAGATTCTAAGATTATTTTTATTTTGTTTTTGTTTGTTGTGATTTTGCATAATTAAATCCGATAAAGGCCTCTACTCATTCGTTTTAAAATGATTTGTTAGAGAAATAGAGAGGTCTAGAGAAATCTCTATATTTCGGTGCACAAAATGCCGATTTCTATGAATTTAGTGTTATTGGAAAGATATGGATGTTAAATTTCTAATGAGACTAGATTAACCAGATTTGGCTCACTCCAGACAAAGTTATGAGAAGATTACCCAACCTCTATTACAGAAAATCCACACTAGACAGGCTTTACTATAAATTTGCCCGATCTTCCTTTGTTTTATTTACGATGCTACACGACCCTAAAACTTTTGACAATTTTATTATGAGTGAGCTTATTTGTGAAGATTCAATATTCCAAATTTTAGATCATTTGGAGCTGAGGTTGGGAAATGAAAATTACAACAACAAACATGTGGAGGATGCTGAAAATAGAGTTTTAGTTTTTTAACTCATATGTGAGTGCATTCATCCGAAATTAAAAGCAAACCATAGCTAATTGAAAGTAAATGACTAAAGGGAAATGAATTTAAATATGTTTATAGCTTAAGCATAGAGGAGATTAGGACATATAAGGATATATAGAATATATAGATGTAGAAAAATATGAAATAAAACAAGTAGAATGCATAAACGTAAACGGAATTAAACGGGTAGCATTTCTACTCTATTACAACATGGGGAGCTCCATTAATACAATCTCTTTTTTATTGAATAAAAGGAATAAGGGATTAAGATCAACAAAGAGGAAGAAACACACTTACAATTCCTCAAATAGGCAATGACTTCATGGAAGGGGACGACTCTCTTCTCTCCTCCTCTCACTCTCTCTTTCTTTCCTCCATTTCTCTCTTTCTCTCTCTCTTTTTACAACACTTACTCTTTCTCTCATAAGGCCTAAGCTCCTCCTTCAATCTCTTGAAGGCTGGAAACCCAGCCCCAAGATGCCTATTGATAGGTTTTTAGATGGATCTCGAATTGAGCCTTGATCGGGTCATTTTGGAGCTCCATTCTCGATCCAACTCCAAAGAGACATGGCTGCAGATGGCTTCACGTGGGCTTGTGGTCCCCTAGGTCATTGTGAGTCCAGCATATTTGTATGGGGCAGCCTTTGGTGCAGCGTTTGACTCGAGTGGGTGCAGTCCTTGGCTCGAGTTGGTGCAACCGGGTGAGTCCCTTGGCTGGAATTGGTGCATCCCACCCCTTTGCTTGGCTCCATTTGGTTGGCGCTTGGTGTGGCCTGCAACCTATGACTTGGTCCACGAATAGGCCTTTGACTTAGCTATTTTGGCTTTGACTTTGGCCCTTCTTTGCTTGATGTAGCCCGTGAGTTGATCACTTGTCCCTCTTGGTGTCACTATTGACTAGACTTTGATCTTTATATGTCTTGGCCGGTTTGGTGCACCCTTTGACTTGATTAAATTTGCATTTGTCTTGTTTTTGCGTATGGGCTAGTTCCATGTGTCACCCAATTTGATTTGAGTTGGATTTGATTTGATCCATTTGTTGGAGGACCTGCATTTCTTAGGGCTCTCTTGTTTTTACCTTAGCCTTCAAGAATTCGCCTTTGCTTGATTTTTTTTTCTATTTAAGATTTATAGTTTCAAATATTTCCTTTTTTAAAACTATTTCATTTGAGATATATTTGAAAACATCGACTTTTATCCAAATCTTCAAATATTCTTTTTGAAAAACATTGAGCCCTATTCCCATTCCTAGTGTTTGTTTGCATGAGTGACCCGCTTTCGCTCTGTGACTAATTTCAATTTGTATTCAACCAGTTGTCATCCCTAGTTAAGGGTTGAACAATTTCTTCTCAATCCGTTAGCTAACCTATGTTACAACAAAGATGTCTAGGTTTATACTTCATTAACAAACTATGCATTCTAATATTAGCTATTATATATAAACTCCTCTTACACAACGATGGAAAGCAGGGGCAAAGAGGAGAGATAAATCTAGGGAGAGGGAGAGAGAGAGGTCATGGCATATTCGTCTCTCTTTTCTTTGCCTCTGTTGATCCTTACCCTCTGTGTTAGCGCCATCCCAATTAGCCTTGCACAGTGGGACGTGAAGTAATTCGTTGAAAAGCTTACAAATCATGTGTTCCCGCAAGATGGTAGCAAAGACAAGGATTTGATCATCCGCCTTCCCACCCAGCCCGGCGGAGTGAACTTCACGCAGCATTCCGAATACATTGCCGTAGATCTGACAGGAACCAGAAACCTTTTCTACTATCTCGCCCAATCTAGCCATTCACCTGATACAAAAGCCTCTGGTTTTGTGGCTCGGTGGAGGTACGTGAATTCTGAGCAATCCATGGCATGGCTATATGAGTCCAGCTTATCTTAAACGCCACCAACAAGCGACAAGCTTGCAAGACATTCTAGCTCATTATGCACCGCTATAACAATGAATGGCTACAATGATTATATATATATATATATATATAAGATAATGTTAAAAAGTACGTGAATTATAGCTCATTATGCACTGCTATATATATATATATATATATATGAAAATCAATTTTTGATGGCATGAATGTATTTTAAAAAGTATGTAAGATAATGTTATTGCACTCATGCTCTATAAAAGTAGGGATTAAATATGAGTAACAGTGCTAATGATAGACAGAATCAAATCACTCTTAATATTTATAATATGCATACTTATGCACACCTTTACTTTTAGAGAACATGTGTCATAACAAAAGCTATATGGATCTTTAAAATGTTATATATATAGACCAAGTGGTTCAACAGATGGAATGCACTTTTGCCTTGTTTTTACTTTTGGGGATAGGAGTACAATGTGCTTGCCTTTACATTTTTCAAATACGTTTTTAAATTTTTAAATGACACTTATCTCCAAAACATAGAAGGGAGGATAATTGTCAAGATACTTTATATTGAAACTTATTCTATATTTCACTAAGTTTAATTATTATATAATTGATTATATATGATGCACTATAAGTTTCATCTATTGACATGTTAAAGCCCAATAAATCTTAGATCGCATGATTAATTTGGTTCGGTTTTATGATTTATGATGGTTTTGTTTGGTTCCCTAAAGTTGAGGAAAGGGTTCTATTAAAAGTTGAGTCTGGAACATAACTAAATCCGTCCACAAACACCCCTGGTTCGAGTCACCTTGAGTAACAGTAAAGAAAATATTTTAATTCTAATGTTTGAGATGTATTGCTCTTTCTAATGTTGGTTAACCTATGAACAGCTCTTGGGACTTCTTCAGTTGGCGCAGGAGCATTTGAACAGCACGGACCTTTTCAAATTATACTCACAGGAACAACTCTTAAGAAAAACATGTTCTCTTGGCAGAGGCGCAAGTTTTCTCTCTCTCATATATATATACTACTCCCATAGGATGACTCTTGAATCATATGATGGGTGATTTGGATGACACATTGTTGGCACTGTCCCATTTATAAATCAATGGTGAACCAAAGGCTAGCATGCCAGATAATGCTAGCATTTTTAGTGTATATACATATATAAACACATACATGCGTGCACACACACACACACACACACACACACACACACACATATATATATATATCATTCCCTAGTCAAGAATCTCGCTGTTGAAGCCATGCATGGGATATGTATTGATAATAAATGTATTTCTCTTTAATAGAGATCGACTCTCGCATGCACTCACGCACACATAACATGCTTATTCAAGCCATGTACAATGATAATTGATCTAGTTTACAAGAAAAGAAATTGATTTTTCCATGCGTTATGTATGCAATTGCAGTGGAAAACATGTATGTGGACTCACCGGCTGGAGTTGGCTTCTCTTACACCAAAAATGCAACGGACTATTGCACCGGGGACGAAATGGCTGCGATCGACAATTACCGGATTCTTGTGATCTGGCTCGAACGATTCCCGGAGTACAAATCTCGTGATTTATACCTGGCCGGCAATGATTATGCCGGATACGCCCTTCCTCAACTGGCCGATGTCATCTCCTTCTACAACAACAAGCAGCAGCCTGTGATCAACCTCAAGGGAGTCATAGTACGTTTCATCTATATGTTCAATTTTTATTCTACTCCATTTTGTAGATTGCATCTTTTAACTTCTTGCAACTTCATATGCACTAATGAAGCTATATCTGATTGATTCAGCTGCGCTTTTAGTACCGGTGGCAATTTGGTGATTAATGGCTTGAGTTGGCATTGGATTGGTTAGGATCCAGGTCAAGTGGGTTGATCCTGGAGCCTAACCCGGTTTTCTGATGAGGTCCATTTTAAGACCCAACCCAACTTGGCCAGGTCTGGTCGGGTCGGGTAAGGTCAGGTTGGGGTTGGTGCAACTACAACCACATAGTATATACATAATATGCATAATGCGTAAATAAAAGCATGCATACATATATACATATATTCCACGAATATATATAATATGTTTTCCCAAATAAATAAATAAGTATACATATATATATATATATATATATGTGTGTGTGTGTGTGTGTGTGTGTGTGTGTGTGTGTATTATCAGGTTGGATTTGGGTTGGGTTTAGGTATCTCAGAACCCTACCCTACTTTTGTCAGGTCACTTTTGGAAGACCTAGACCTGGATTTTCGTGTCATGGTCGGGTCGGCTTGTTGGCTCAGGGTTTGAAATTGCCACCCCATATAGTTGTATATAAGCTTCTGATATAACACTGCTCATGCTTATAATAGCTTGGAAACCCAGCTTTGGATACTATGGAGGATACAAGAGGCAGGTTTGCGTTCCTCCAAAGTCATGGGTTCGTCGGAGTTTGCCATGAACGTGACGAGGGTGTGACGCTGCCAGTGCTGTGCGAGAAGCTTCGACTGCTACAAGGCCCTTGATGGTTCAATTCCCTTCCTCCCAAGTTATTACGTAGACAACATCTATGAGTTGCTATGCAAACCCGGACAATTTATTCCTGGCTCTCCCTCGAATGATGTACGTAATCAACTCAGTTCCATGCACACCCACATCTCATTTATTATCACCATAAGAAATGGCAAATCCGGGTTGGTCACATGTAGGTTGACCCAGAGCCCACCCACTTTTTATTTGGATCCATCTCAAAACCAGGACCCGACATTGCCAATCGGGTTGGGTTAGGGATAGATCGGGGCCACGGCTACAGTAGGTTGACCTAAACTCCACCCAGTTTTTCGTTTGGGTCCATTTGAAGACTCGAACCCAATCCAATTGAGTTTAGGCAGGTCTGTATCGACACTGTATCAACCCTATATATATACTTGTCAATCCTTGAAAATCTTATCTAAAAGCAAAAATTACTCATGCGAATCAACTATACCTACAATAACAACAACAAAACAACAACAACAACTAGCCTTTTCCCATACTAGACAGGGTCGGCAATTATACCTACAATAAATAAATAAATATATATATATTTCTATACCAGCAAGCATGCTTGACTTTTTAAATTGCATTGATGTACTCAATGCATTAGCTCAACTGGCAGTGAGTTCTCTTGCCGTTGCCACTGGTGGGGAATTCGGCTAGTGTCTCTGTGTGTGCGCATGTGCATTAGTGTGTGCTAAATATTTACTCGCTTGTAGGCACAAGAGATATACGGCTGCGGCACCATGGGACCCCTGACGAAGTATCTGAACCTTCCTCGTGCAGAACGCCATGCATATCAAGAATGCTACTCTTAAGGGTCCTTATCTCCCTTTTAACATGTAAGCATCATTAGTTTAGTCAGCTTGACTAAATTTCATCCTTAATTCATTTTTATTCTGTCTTTTATATGTGTGCATTTGATTAGTAAAATGTTCAACTTCTGGTGTCTTGCCCAATTTGGTGATTGAATGACTGAATTGAATTGTGCGTAGACACAGAAGTACAACGCGAAATACAACAGCCGCATACCTATCCTCAAAAATGTCATCGATGCTGGAATCCCCACCTGGATCTACAGGTGCTCTCTCTCTCTTTCTCTCTCTCTCACGCATACACACTTCACTTCTTTGTTATTGATTAGGTGATTATTTGATTGCAGTGGTGATTTTGACGCCCGCAACCCGGTCACTTCTACCATGTATTCCTTAAGGCTCCTGCACTTACGCGAGGAGGAGTGGCGCGGTTGGTATATTACTAAAACAGAGGTATAACGCTGCTGCTGCTACCCAAGCCTTATAGATGTATATGTATATATGCGTTTATGTGTCACACATGCATATATTGTTTGTATATGTATGTATGCATATATATATATATATATATATATATATATATATATATAAGTGAGAGTTGTTAGACTATGATTAATCCCACAAAGCACTCCATGTTCATCTCGACCATCCAACCCATTGTATATATATAGAGAGAGTGGGAACTATTAGATAACCTCCCATGCTATACATTTCTTGATCATCACCACTGACATTGACTTCGTGATCAATCGGATAATGACCATCAAGTCCTTCCTCCCACTTCACATGTAATGCACACATAGTGATAACGACATGTTACAAACTAATATCGTGTAACTCGTGTCAACGATGTGTTGTGGTTCATCATAAACACAACCCAAATGTGGAAAGTTGTACCTGTTGATCATATTGAATACCTTCGGAGCAATCCCTCGAGCAAAATGCGAAACATTTGGAACCATCTGTCATTTAAATTTCAGTAAATCCAATAGGAAATTTAAATGAACTGGACAAGAACCTGCCACTGAACTGGACGATAGTGGAACTCAAGGAACCAAAACTGGAGCCGGGGCCCTCCAGGTTTTGTTTTGGTCTTACCTATTCAAGAACTGGAAACGGAACTGAAACCAGCAGTTCAGAACCAGTTCCAAGCATCTTTAGGTTTCGAATATAAAATCTCACTTTACTTTTGAAAAAAAAAGAGTGGAAGCAATCTGGAACAGAACCTTGTTTGAAATTGGAACTGGACCTGACTAGAAACCAGCGTAAATATAACTGTACCCAGAACAGGAACCAATGGAACTAGAACCGAATCCGGAGGGGCCAGTGCAGTTACAATTCTAGGTTTTGGAGGTCAAGAAATGGATGGTCTATATTAGAAAAACAAAAGGTGAAAGTTTCTTTTGAACAAAAAAAATTACTTGTACTTTTATTTATGTTTTTCTTTTAAATTACGGTTCATTTTTTTTCAACTAAGTTCAAATGGTCAAGCATGATTGAGAGCCTAGTAACTCTCTCTCTCTCTGAAAACTTTTTCCCACACTAGATGGATTGACTACATGGATTCTTTATTTTTTTTTACAACCCATGGTAAGTCTAACAAAGTTTTACAATGGTTATCGAAAGTCTAACTCAACCATCCTCCTTTATCCAGGCCTAGGACCGGCCATGCAAGAGTGATCACTTACATGAACTGAGTTATATATAGCGTGTTTTAAGATTAATCATAATCGGACCATGTTACACGTAGACAATAAATGACAAGCCTTCAATGTTGTAATACTGTTTCAGCAAAATGGTGGCATCTCCTACGTGACAGACAAATTATGGTAATATGCCAATATCGTATACTCACAAGATGCAGGTCATGAGTTCAATTCTCCAGGCATGCGTCCCTGGTTTCAGCTCCCTCGTTGTAAAAGATAATTAATAATAACATAACGTTACCTTGATGCTGAGCGCCCTTAAATTTCGTTTGGATAGCCAAAATTCATTGTAATTCAAATGAACGACCTTGGTGCCAAGCACTTTCTGTTCTTTCATATGGCGGCACTCTATAGCATATAGATATATAGATATATATCATGACAGAGCAGTACTGGGTTGGAGGTAAGTGATTTTGAGGAATTTCCATATTGGTGCCAAGCACTTTCTGCTCTTTCAGACATAAAATAGCAGTAAAGATCTTAAATAGCAGCAAAAGAAAACAGAGCTCCCATGCATTTAGTCACTATGTCCCACTTCTATGAGTACTTTAACAAGGATTACGATGGTGGCCTTGGCGGTGGTGGCGGCGGCAGTGGCGGTGCAAGTGGTGCATAGAGTGGTCCACGGAAGATCGCCTCGAACAGCCAGCAGCAGCATAATATTGACAGCCTGTTACCATCAATACCACCAAACCATTCATGAGTTTATCGGAATCATAGCACCGACCTACGGGTTGCAATTTTTGACCCGACCTGAACCCAACAAAAAGAAAAACTCATATTTGCTTAGGGAGTTAGGCACCTTGGGTCGGGTTCGGGTTGAAGCCAACCCCTCGTGTGCACACACACATGTGTGTGTTGGTCAGTCGACCCAGACCTGACCTGAGTTTTGTCTGTGGGTCTTGAAAACTGACCTGACTAAAAAAGTATGGTTCGATTTGGATAAACCTGATTTTGACATGAGCCGAGAGAACCCAACCCAACGACGGCGATTTGCCACCCCTACCACAGAGCAATTGCATATATATTGCCACAATAGTGTCGCGCCATTATGAAACTTACACTTCTTGTACACAGCTACACGGACTGCCATCACTAGGAGGAGGAGAAGGTGGTGGCGGTAGTATTGGTGGTGGTGCTGCTGCTGTTAATGGTGGAGGTGGAGGTGGTCCAACTCCGGGTCCCGGGCTGGCAGAACCTGGCCGAGGTCCCCCAGCAGGGTGAGGATGAGAACCTCCGTGTCTCATAGTGATAACGACAGAGCCTTGCTTAGTGATGTTGCTGAAGGTGGTATGAGACTCACTAAGGTAAGGAATATAAAGGAAAGTGGTGGGTATTAATTTTAGGTAGCCGTTGGATCCACGGTGACGATGAATATCTGTCGTTTGTCCTTAGACTGGCAGCTTCATCAACCATTCTCCACAACAAAGAACCATTGTTAGAGAGCACTTTAGATTATACAACAAATCAAATTGGAGAATTGTTTTGATCGATCTAATCCGTTCATTTTGGTGATGCACACAACATTTTTTTTTGTTTCTCATATGCGAGCCTGACCATTGACGTGAAGAAGGAAGAGCATGTGGAGATTTCAAAAGATGATTTCATTTGGAAACTGCATTCATTTATGAATAAATACCACTGTGCATACAACCAATTGGACCTAGTAATAAGGTACTCATCCCACTAGCACTCAAATGATATTGATCCTCATGTGGATGTATATATATTTATTGATTTATTTATATGTATGCATATGTTTTATAGGTAGATTTAAATGCATAATGTCTTCGGTGCATAATCTTGTATAAATATCTATGCATTTTGATTTTTGAGGCAAATGATTGAGATTTGAATTAAAAAAACATTTAATGCAATGCATCATACAAAAGTCAATAATACGTTTCTGCTTTTTTAACACAAATCTTAATAGTTGAGCTAAAAGTTTGAACAATAGAGATGTTTTTATAAGATTATGCATGAAAGACATCTTGCAGTTAAAACTACCTCTCTTTATATACTTTATAATTTTATTTATATGAGTTTATAACTTCACATACATATAAAATCTGGATGATAGATCCAAATAATCCGATAGCATAATACTTTGTGTTTAGTCAACCCTAAGTGGTTCAAAACTAGAACCATCAGCTCGGTTTGGTTCAGTTCGGTCCATGAAACAGTTTGGTTTGGTTCTCTAAAATCTAAGAACCAATTGTAGCGGTTTGGTTCAAAGTTGAGGCTAGAAGAACAATGAATAAGTCTGGATCTGGATCCCCTTCGATGCTAGTACCAAGAATTTTTCGAGGCCTACTTAGAGAAAATCCATATTTGTACCAAACCTCGTTCTCTTAGATTCAAATCCAATTTGGGGAGATTTAATTTCGAGTTTATCTGCCAGACTGCCCCTATGACGCTATATTTTGTTGAATCCAGTTTTTTCCTTGTGTATCTTACTCTGAATCCCTTAAAATTGTATCCGTTTCAATCAATATCATTAAAACTTCTCCTAGTTCATATTAACCAGAATATAGATCGTCAATATAATGAAGGAAGCTATATAAGACCAACAAGCTTGATGCTTCCAATGTCATAATTATCTTACCATATAATACAAAATGTGATATTATTGTATATTGCTACCTTGATCTATACAATGCTTATCGATACATGTTCCATTTGTATCATGCGATATTATTTCATATTGCTCCATAGAGGATTTTTTCCATTAATTTTTTTTATTAAATGAAGAGATAGAATGATGTACCTAATGGCAAGTGGACTCACTTTAGAGCGAACCTGAAATTTGAAAAGTTCTTAGCTGCATCACTGTATATAAGGAAATACAAATGCATTGTGAACGTGAAATAAAAGTGTACTTCACCTGAAATACAAGCGTGTCTCGCCCTAAAAGAATCCCTGGGTCAGCTACAGTATGTAAGCACAGGTATTGTATATGTCATATGGGGTTTAATACGATAAATGCAGCTTTGATGTTATAAGCCTGTAACTTAAGCCTTATTGAAAGGGATAAAGTAGGTCTTTCTACTTAACTGATCAAGTTACAGTGTTCCACAAGCTTTATTTCAGGTTTTGGCTTATAACTCGAAACTGGCTTTTGGGGGTACGAAAGACCACGGAGCTTCCGGGTAAACCGAGACCTGCTATTTTAAACTGTTGGTTCCAGTTCCACTAGAACCTGAAACCAGAATAGAACCAGTCCTCTCTGGTTCTGTCCTTTCTAGATCTGGTTCCCCTACAGTTGTAGTTCCGCTTGGTTCAGTTTGATTCTGGTTTCATATAAAAGTCCATATAACAAAGCGGGATGTTGGAACAGGAACCAAAATAGTAGGTTCGACCTGCCTGGCCAGGTCTGAATCGACCATCTCGAGATTCAAACAAGCCATTTGGGAAATGCCAAGAGTAGGCCCTTGCCATTGGGGCCAATGCTGCACATGAGCAGCAAGCGCATCGATCCGACCTTAAACGGGGTAAGCTAAATGAGTACAACAAGAAGTAAGCCTTTTCCCATACTAGATGGGGTCGGGTACATGGATTCTTTGTTTTCCTATAGCAGGTGAGGTAAGCGAGTGAGCTCATTATATTTTAAGCAGAAATCAGCGAGCTCCATATCTCTGCTCGTGATATCTCACGTAAAACAATATAGCAAGTACAAAAACAGCATTTAATTAACAGTACAAATTAATGTCTAATCAAAACCAACGAAACCAAGCCTTATCTTACTCTAAGTTTGGATAATAGACGACCTAATAATCCATTCAGATTAAGTTTGTACAAGAACTTGGTGTGGAAAAGAAAAGCATTATAAGTGGTTCCACATTGACCAGACTGGCTAGAAGCCGAAGCAAGCCTCAAAGATCCAACAGCAGCACAGTATTTGCAGCCTGGGAAAAAAATAAGAACCCTTTAGTTCTTTTATGTACCAAAAACAAGCATTTTTCTCACAGCAAGTGCTGGATTACATGGATTCTTAGTCGCCGTTGAACTCGACCTTGTGGATTCTTAGTTGCCCGTCAAACTTAACCTTGTGCTATATTAGCATTAACTCCAACATAATAAGATTGACTATTGTATCTTTTCAATACTTCTGATAAATATCTCCTTTTCGAGCTCTACGTAGCATTCTCTCAAAATGTTTGAACCACCTTATTTTTTTAAATAATATAAGAACAATTCCCTCTAAATATTATAAAGAAAGGAATTAGCAAAACATTGAGGTCCTATTTTAATTGCTTTCCCGTGAAACAAATTACAAAAGAAAACTCTTTTGGGGAATATAGTTCAGGAATTTCGTTTCTAATCTTTACATAAACTTCAGAATAAAAATTCACGTCTACATTCTGCCATCAACTAGATCAAGGCAGGTTCGCTTGCGTTACTCACCCCTCGCCTGCTGCACCGAGAGAATTAGCTCAACGGCAAGGTGTACTAGCACCGTTGATGCTGGTGGGGAGTTAGACTTACAGAGGGTGAGGGTGCCTGTTAGGCTTCGGCCTCCTCTTGCAACAAAAAAAATTGAGTCCATCTGATTCAAAAGGGTAGAACTTGCATCCTTAACTGAATTTCAATTCAAACATCAAAGATCAAAGAGGGGAAACCAAAGTACATGTGGTACTTGAGGTCAGTCAGGCTTCCTCCATCTAGAAGAAGCAAAGGATGAAAGCAAAAGAGGATTAAATGGCCATACTCATTAAGCTTTGCTGGTTATTACCCTTAATCAATGGCTTGTTTGTCATATGTAGCAGTTCATGCATTAGGAATGTGGGTGAGAATAAGAAGAAACTAAATATTTTAGGCATGTATGATAATGGTTAAGCCTAACTAGTTGGATTGATGTTTTAATTACCAAAATATCGGGTTTCATGTGAACTATATTACGATTAATACAAGTTGTTATCATAATGCATAAAAAAAGAGAGAAGGGTGTGTTGTTTGGTGGAATACCACACTATGGATGTGGCAACTCCTTTACATGTCATGTGGTGGGACCAAACATGGTGGGATAGATCCATGAGAGTACTACTCCTTATAAAATACCTGCAAGACAAAATGCCAAGAGCAAGATCAAGCTAAGGTATATGAGAAAATAAAGGTTGAACAAAAGCAAATTAGAAATTTTGAAGCATGTTATGTAAAGAGAAAGCATGAAATCTATGATTGACAGAAGCTAAAAAGATGAAATGAAAATGTAGAGTCAAGAGTAGGAGATAGAAATTCAACCCAACGAAAATAGAGAGTGAGGAGTAGAAGATAGGAATCCAACCCAGATAGAGAGAACCCATTACAGATTGAGAAGGTCTTCCTAAATTATTTATAACAATGAGACAATAGAGTAATATTAAGCAAAACATCTCTAATATAGAGATGGGGAAACGGTGTCAAAGGGAACACATTCCTAAATCCTATTTTGACACACGTAAGATAAATGTTGCAAGCTAAATAAAAGAATACATAACACAGTGGACATGTATCACACAATTAGAAGTATGCATGCTAATGAAATACTAAAAATAAGTCGAAATACACTAGCTTATAAAAAATGCATGTGTCATGAATATGCACCATGAATCATGATATGAATATAGATATGCCCCAAACAAAGGTGTGTGACCCTAAGGTGGGGAAGAGTGCAAGTGGTGCCTATAGACATGAAAATTTTTACTCCGAAGCTATGGAAAACTTGAAGTGAACCTTTTCTTATTTACACTTGCATGAGCATGCCAGCTAGTTTGCAAAAACTAGCAAAGATTGAAAAGATTTTCTGACTTTCTTGGTGATTGTAAGCAAGCGGACTCTTTACACTTAAACCTTCTTGAACTGATGCTCAAGGGTCAGTTTAAGCACTTATAAACTTAAATTTGCAAACAAGTTTTACTTCAAATCACGTGAACAATAAAGCTTTGAAGGAGTTTTGATTGTGCACTTTTGATTCAATGTTTAAAATGAACAAATCCTAAAAACCAAAGTTTTCTGTTTTCAGGGCTTGTTTCTAAAATCGATCTATATATGCTACAGGTCTCTAAAAATCATCAACATTTTACCATATCAATCCGCCCTGTGTTTTTTACAGATCTGAATTTGAAAACATATTGAATCAAAATTAAATGTTTGAATGAGACTGACTCACTGAACCGAAACTGCTCTATCACAAAAATACAGAGGCTCAAAGATGAGCTTGTAACTCCGTGATCTAAAATCTGAATTTAATGATTTTGTGTTAGAAAGTTATGGATGTTAGCTTTTCAAAGCATCAAAAATCAAGTGAATTGGATTCTTGTGGACAGAGATATGAGACTTTTATCCAATCTCTGTTTCAGGAAATCCGACTGTGCAACAAGTATTCAAAAAGTGATTCAATTTTTTTCCAATTTTATCACGGGGTTAGATGGCCGTAAAATTCTTGAAAATTTTATTTAATATGGCCTAATGTGTGTGGAATAAGTGTGTCAAGTTTCAGTCCAAAAGGAGCAAGCATCAGGAAATTAAAATTATAGAAAGAAACATATGTAGAGATGCTGGAAATCCTGTTTTCGGTTTGTAGGTATATAATGATGCAAACTCACCCGAATTTAAAGTGCAACAACTCTACAATCCCAAAGTAAATTATTCGAATGTAAATGAATTGAAAGTATTTTATAGCTTAAGTATAGAGGAGATTAGAAGTATAGAGTGATTATAGAATATACTGGGATAGAATAGCAATCAAACACATGGAGTGCGTGTGTGCAATAGTGAATATCCATCAATTGAAATGTAAAACAATTAAATCTAATCACTATTACAACATGGGGGGAGGCTGAGCTCCATTATTACAACCCCAATTTAATGAATTTTGAAGGAAAGAAGATAAATTGGAATTGAATTTGAAAGTACTTACACGAATTTGCAATGCAAAAGACCCGGGATTCAATAGTGAATCCAGCCTTTAGAGCTCCTTCTTCTTCCTTCTATCTCCCACACTCTCACCTATCTACCCCTTTTTTTGAACCCACACTTGGAATCACGTCCCTCTAGGCTGGAAGTCCTTCTCCTAACCTAGCACACAACCCCTTTTGAGCAGCCTCTCTTTATCTCTCTTGTGGATGAGAAACCCGCCCCCCCTCTTGGCCCATTTTATAGGCCAAGGGGGGTTGGTTCTAGTGTCTTCCAATGGGGCGAGTAGGACTTGCTTTCTTGGAGGATCTTGGTCCAATGTCCAGCTCCCAATGGTCCCCCCTTGAGTCAACATAAGCCAACCCATGTGGGTTTATAGGTGCAGCCGATTTAGCCTTGATTGTAGCCTAGGTACATATGGTCGGTCTTTACAACTTGGATATGATTTGATACAAACCAGTCATGCCCCTTCAATTCAATTATGTCTTACATTTGATTCATTCAGCTCTGTAAACACCCCAAATCTTCTATATTTCAAAAACTCTCAAAACACCAAAAAGCTCGTTTGAGCCAAAACGACGACCTGTTTTGAAATGTGAAAACAGGTACAGAAGGCAAAAGAAGACCCTAGGCCCGAAGAGGATTCAAGCCCAGAGCTTCAGAAGCCACTCCCTGATAAAAAAACAAAAGAAAGCTGAGCCCGTTTGATGAAAAGCTCAACGGAGTCCAGAACGGCGAGACGGAGTCTGGACGACACAGTTGGGGAAAACCCAGCACCAGACGGAGCGCTGATGAAGCCAGTGCCCGCACAGATCGTTCGCCTCGAGAAGCCAAGAAGGACTATCCGAAGAAATTTTTATTTGGATCTAGACCATATATATCCAGATCCAAATCCATGTAATGAATAGTGTTTGGATTTGGGCCAATCCAAATAGTGTTTGGATTTGGATTGGATCCAAATAGTGTTTGGATTGGATCGGATCTGGATCAAAATATCCAGATCCATATCCATAAAAATATTGTGTTTGGATCAGATACGGATCTCAAAAATATCCGAGATCCAATATCCAGATCCAAATAGTGTTTGGATTTGGGTCTGGATCCAAACCCCAAACCCAAATCCAAGACCCACCTCAAATGTCTACAAATAGAGGTGAGGGGGTCCATGTAAAGGGTTCATGCAAATGCTTGGGAGGAGAGAGAGGGAGTGATAAACCTAGCCATGTGGGCTCATGAGTGAAGTGGGCTTGAGCCATGTTGGCCAAGGCTAGATCAAGGGGGCTGCACCAACTCGAGCCTAGCTACACCAAGAGGTGGACCGCGGGCGTGGAAGTGGGCTGGACCGATTGGAGGTGGCTGGACCTAGTGGGCTGCACCTAAGGTAAGCCTCAACTAAACCTAGCCCTCCTCTCTACCCTTCTAAACCTAACCCATATGAACCCACCTACACCTAACTAAACCTAAACCACCCCAAATAAGCCCAGCCAAGTGCTGGCTGAACTCCCCAAAACCCCTTCCCCAACCAACCTGCAACCTGGCCAAACCCCGCCTTGACCCAACTCCACCTGCAACCTGGCCGAACCCCACCTCGCCACCAACCAACATCCCCACCTCACCTACCCCGACTAACCTACAACCACCTAAAAACCGCCACCATCCCTCGCCCCAAACCAAACCTAATGGCCTGCTCATTCTCTTTAGTAAACCCACGGCCTGCTGGTGTAGGCCGTGCCTCATCAAAGCCCAACCAAGGCCTGCCACTCGGCAGGCCACTTCTTACTAAAAAACCATAAAGGCCTGCCACTCGGCAGGCCCTCTCCCTACAAGCCCACGACCTGCTAGTGCAGGCCGGGCTTCCCCTCCTTTACCAAGGGCAGGGCCTGCCACTCGGCAGGCCACCTCTCCCTAGAAACCCCACGGCCTGCTAATGCAGGCCGTGTCCCTTCCTTCACCCCCAAGCCCGCGGCCTGCTGGTGCAGGCCGTGTATCATCCACACCACTAAAGCCCCGGCCTGCCACAAGGCAGGCCATTTCCTTGGGCCACCTACCTCTAGCCGTGACTCCACCTAGCCAGGCCGAGCCCTAGCTCAGCCCTGGCCGGCCTGCCTTGGCCTTGACTGACTGAACCTAACCTAGTTAGGGTTTCCCCTAAAACATAACTCGAACCACCTTGGCTCGAGTCATCCTAAGACACCCCCTTGCAAGGCAAAACCCCGGGCTGCACCAAGACAGCCCGAGTTGCCCCAAGCTCCCCTAGAACCCAACTCGAGTCATCCCAAACTAGGCCCATACCAAGCCAAAAACCAGGCCCATACAAAGCCTACTCAAACACCTCTCCCAAGTCCTCAAAGGTTCTCAAACACCTCCAAGCTAGCCGGTTCCACTTCCATGTGATCAGGGCTCCACACGCAAGGCGTACGCGTCCTAGACACACCCCACATAGCGGGCTAGGTGAGTTGTAAGTCCTTACATTTGGTGTTTTATTAAATTTTGATACGGGGTTGTAGTAAAGGAGCTTCGTCTCCCCCCGATTGTAATAACGTGGTTTGACACACCCACACACATACGCACTTGAGCCTTTTCACTCTTAGTCGTACACTTCTCGCACACACACGGGCCTAACAAGCCCTTAATATATAGTTATATTTATATATTTTAAGTCAAGGGGGTTTTTAATTAAGTCGTGTGTGTTGTCTTTCCATTTTTCACACGCACACACATTGAGCCTTCGCTCTTACTCCCAAGACCTTAGTAAAGGCCTTATTGCAGTTATATTTGGGTTTCATTTATGTCGTGTGAGTTGTCTTTACATTCCCACACGCACACACATTGAGCTTTCGCTCTTACTCCCAAGACCTTAGTCAAGGCATACTGGAATTTATATTTGGGTTTCATTTCATGTCGTGTGTGTAAGTCTTTCAATTCAAGCACGCACACACATTGAGCCTTCGCTCTTATTCGCAAGACCCAAGTAAGGGCCCCTACATATACTCTATATAAAGTATTTCTTTCGGCTATGTCTTTAAGATTCGGGTTTTAAGGTTCAAGTCGTGTGCGTTGTCTTTCAATATATACACGACACACACTTACACAATTGAGCCTTTCCGCTCTTAAGATATAGCCATATTTCCCCTTCCGCTATTTACTTTACAAGTCATTTCCCTTCGGCTATTTACTTTACAAGTCATTTCCCTTCGGTTATTTCCCTTCGGCATTGTCTTTTAATTTCGGGTTTTTCCTTTGGAGTAGCGTGAGTTTGCATTGCATCTACGCCATACCACGAGGTAGGACGCATATTGCATCGAAGCAAGCCCCGTACTCCCGCTCAAATTCGCCCCATGTAGTGGAGTGTTCATAACACACACCTAGGTGGCCCATAAAGGGATAAAAAGGAAGACTTAGGCACGTGCAAATCCACGTGATCTAAAATCTGAAAATCACACAAAAACAACCCGAATCAATCATGCAAATATGCCAAGACTTAGGCTATTTCGATGCATGCATATCGTGCCTAAGTAGATTAAAATTTGAAAGACTTAGGGTCATCCAACCCTTACAAAGTCAAAATCGCCCAAATGCATGGTTTTTAAAAGGTTTTAAACACTTCTTCATTCAAGATATATTGAGTTAAACTTGTTTTCAAAACGAAGTCTCTAAGCGTACAGACTGACCCTTGCACATCGGTGCAAGAAGGTCTGCGACGTAAAAATCCCGCTTGCCTACAATCGCCTTTCAAAAGTCAGATTATTTTTCAAAACATACTTTGCTAGTTAAAGTAAACTAGCTGGCACGCCCATAAAGCGAATGTAGATTGCGAAAAGGTTCACTTCAGGCCTAAGAACCCGTAAGTGAAAATTTTCGGTGTCTACAAGCTCCATCTTGCATTTAATTTCATATGGGCAGGTGTTGATCTTTGACTCCATTCTTGACTCGGTTCCACTCCTCATTGTCTCAACTTCAATTTGACTCGTTCTTGGGCTTGTCTGCTTAAGGCTTGGATAGATCGGTTCAGCCTTGCTTTGGGGCTTGCTGAATTGAACTTCATACACTTGGTTATTGAATTTGCATTGAATGTCCTCAACATCATACCCTTTGGTGAAATTGGGCTTCATGCGGCCATGCATAGGCTTGAGCTTCATTGATCATGTATTGAGTTGGAGTTGATTTGTGCTTCATCACAGCAAGGACTTGAATTGCATTATGGTTTGGTTTCAAGTCGAGTGTGTCTTGGCACTTGCTGCATTTGACTTGAGCTCCTTTGGGAGAGACTTGGTTGATTCAGCCTTGACTTGCTCTTGAAAATGTAATCAGGGTCTTTGTACGGGTTTTTGTTCAAAACATGAAATTTGAATTGATTTGTAATCTTTCTATTTTTGAAAACCTTTCTAAACAAGTTGAATTCCAAATTTTGAAACTTTCTTGAAAGAGATCTTCATACGAATGGAATTTAAAACCTGACAAACATTTCTAAAGCTTTCTTTCGATGGTTTTTATTTTAGGTGTTTACAGATGCCCCTCTTTGGCATTAATCCAAATGTATTTAGATAATGTCAAAGAAGAAAACACCTTTTTGTTTTTCTTCCTGAACTTTTCTCGAGAGTATGGATCATCCAAGTTTCTAAAAAAAAAACCTTTTCTTTATGATAGGTAAGAGGGGATTTGGAGCCAAAGGGGACTTGGCTTTTGATGGTTCTAGTCCTAATTGGAATCATGTACTCAACCGCCTTGCATGCATGCATGGGTATGAGTGGATGACATGAGTGATATGCATATGATTCTTTAGAGACCCTAAACATACAATGATCGAACTTGGGAGGCTCATGAAGGCCGATTGCCCCAAGTGAGCATGGTCTTACATTGCTTGATGTTCAAGGTTTTCAAAATTTTCAAAAAGAAGGGGAAATCCTTTTAGCTTCAATCACAAGGATTTCCAGTTTCTTGTGTTTCCCTTTACTCGAGTCATAATACCTACTACTTGGTAGAGGTTTTATTGGAAAACTAGAAAACATTGCAAAAATCCCCTACTTACATAATAAAGTCTAATTCTCAAACAAAATGAGAGTCAAATAAGTAAATCCTATTACTACTTTAGGATTTTCCTAGACGAACCTTTCTCCATTGGGATAAGTTGTAGGGATATGGGAAAGAATTATCACGATCCCTTCTGAAGCGTCTCATGGTTTAAGGCTAAGAGATGGAAAATTTGTTCTTTTTTTAGCTTTTGGCAAATTTTTTTTCTTTCATAGAGGGCCTCCCATTTTCTTTTTGAAGGATTTTTCTTTTATTTCCCTCTTTTTTTTCTTTTTTTTTCAAAGAATTCTTTTGTTTTTTCTTCTTTTCTTTTTGAAGGAATTTTTTGGAGGGTTTTTCACATCCTCTTTTCTACTTTTGCC
Source organism: Brasenia schreberi (assembly GCA_036023115.1). NCBI lineage: Eukaryota > Viridiplantae > Streptophyta > Magnoliopsida > Nymphaeales > Cabombaceae > Brasenia > Brasenia schreberi. The sequence continues at coordinate 12,450,198 of JAYKKT010000064.1, forward strand.
AAATTTTCCTTTTGGGAAGAGAAGTGAAATGGGGAGAGACTTATCCCAATGGTTTACTCGATTCATCTAAGATCACCCTATTTCGAAATAGCATGTAATACTTAAAAATATTTTGCTATATTGAACAAGGCTCAATTTTGTAAGATGGAGATTTTTGAAATGTAACCCATTGATTTTGAAAACTCTACTTTTCATAAAGCCTTAATTCTCTTGTTTAGGGTTACACGATCCACCCTGATCCTTCTTCAAGAAGTTCAAAGGAGATCCCATTTTAAAACATTTTCAAAAGGATAGACCCTATATATGATATTTTTTCAAATACTAGGCATTTATAGGGTCTACCAAATTCCTACCCTCAACATCAATTAACTAATAAGCATTGTTTGTGGTGGTTCCACATACAACATAAGGACCATCCCACTTGGGCCGCCACTTTCCAAGAGGGTGGGGGCCTCGGTGGTGAATGGTCTTGAGCACTAGGTCTCCCACTTTGAAGTGGCCAACCTTCATGTGCTTATCATAGTGTCGGGCTATCCTTTGCTTATATGCATGTGCATGATCCATAGGAAGGAGCCTTTTTCATCTAACAAGTCAAGTTCTATCATTCTAGTATGTTGTAGGGTTTCTAATAGAAGATCTAATGCAAGTGATGTATGGAATGAATGAGGTTTTGTATGAATGGGGAGTATGGCATTCGTACCATAGACCAATTCGAATGGGGTGGCATTTGTGGGTGTCCGGATGGAAGTTCTATAAGCCCATAAGGCTTCATTGAGCTTCTCATGCCATGTCCTATCCTTTTCTATGGTTTTCTCAATGATGCTTATGAGGGTTTTGTTTGTGGCTTCGGTGTGGCCGTTGCCTTGAGGGTAGTAGGGCGATGAGAAGTATTGAGTCATGCCGTATGTATCACATAGCTTTTCCATCTTCTTATTCTTGAATGGGGTGCCATTATCGGACAATAGGTCTTTTGGGACTCCAAATCGGGCCAAAATATTTTTCTTAATGAATGCCACTACATGTTGTCCTTGGACTTTAGCCAAGGATGTAGCTTCAACCCATTTAAAGAAATATTCGGTGGCTGCTAGGATGAACCTATGTCCATTGGATGTATTTGGGGTTATGGGTCTTATGATGTTGAATGCCCACATAGCAAATGGCCAAGGGCTCACGATAGAATGTAGAGCGGATGAGGGGACGTGTATGGCATGCCCAGGCACTTGACATTGATGACACTTCCTGACATGATCATTGCAATCTTGTCTTAGGGTGGACCAAAAATAACCGGCCCTAAGTATCTTCATGGCCATCATGTTTGCATTGACATGGCCTCCACACTCTCTATCATGGAACTCAGTGTAAACACCCGAAAATTTTCAAAAGTTTTTCAAAAAGTTTGGAATTTCCAAGAACCAGTTTAAAACCTTTATGAACCTTTAAATTCAAAAACACCCCAGATTTTAAAAGTTTAAACATTCGGGGAAAATACTTTAAGGTTTTAAGTTCAAGTTGAAAAAGCCTCTGAAGTTCGAAGTGGAATAGACCCAAGCCAAGCCCAGAAGTATGGATCGAACACAGCTCTTCCAAATGGGTCGTGTCAAGGCGATTCAAATACATGATCAGGATAAAGCTTACCTTGTCAAGGGAATTATGTTCGAGATATGTTGAGCAAAGTGTCACCAAGAGCTGATCACACCAAGACAAGCCAAGAGGATGCAACCGGCCAAGCAAGAGGCACGTGCGAGTGGAGCTTGATTGAAATCATCCAAGTGCTAAACCGTATTGGGTTGATCCACACTAGCATGGAAAGAAGCAAGCTTGTAAAGTGTCAAGTTGCAGGGTCATCAAATGGTCCAAGAGCATTGGCCGACCGAGAACATGAAGCACCAACTCGATATGGTTCAAGGCATGATCATCAAGCTCAAGCCCGAATAGACGGGCCCAAATCAAATGGGATCATGTAAAGAACTAAAGCCAAAGATCAAGGCATCCCTGCGTGGAGTTAAAATCAAGGTGGAGCTGAATCAAAGTAAGACACAAATTCAAGTGGGTTGAAGTTTAAAGAAATCAGCCCAACAAAATGTATTACCCATTGTAAGGTTGGCTAGGACTAGCCACATGTTCTAGGTTTACACCAAGCCCAAAGTCGTGGCACCTAGACCAGCCCACATGGGCTGGTCCTAATCAACACAAGAAGGGGACCACAAGAGGCTGGTTTGGAGTGGATCAAACCCACCAAGCAAAGGCTCCAACCCGCCCCACAAGAAACACTTAGAACCAGCCCCCCTTGGCCAATAAAAAGGGCCAAGAGGGGGGCGGGTTCCATATTCTTGAAATATTGGAAAGAGTGGAGAGAGAGGCTCTAGACTTTGGGTTATGTGTGCTAGACTAGGAGCTGAAGTTTCCAGCAAGGAGGAACGTCCTCTAGTGTGGGAAGAAGAGGGAGCTAGGTGAGAACTTGTGATAGTTGGAAGGAAGATAATCAAAAGGAAGGCCGGCTTCATCATTAAAACCCGGTCTTTCATACTCCAAAATTATGTAAGACTCTTCTTACTTAATCTAAGTTTTGATTCTCTTCTTTAAATCCATTAAATGGGGTTGTATTAATGGAGTTTCATCTCTCCCCAAGTTGTAATAATCTAGATTTGTTGCAAGTTTAATTTCGTGGAGGAAACACCATACACACACATGCACGCTAAGTGTTTGCTTTAATATTTCTTCCTTCCTATATGTTATATACCCTCTATACTTCTAATCCCCTCTATGCTTAAGTTATAAAATACTTTCCATTCATTTACATTCTAGCAATTTGCTTTAAGGGTTGTTGCACTTTAAAGTCGTGTGAGTTTTGCATCATTATATTCATAAAACAGAAAACCAGATTTCTGCATCTCTGCATATGTCTGTTCCTATAATTTTAATTTTGTGATGCTTGCTCCGATTAGCTCGAAATTTGGCCCACTTACTCCATACACCTTGGGACATTTTGGATAAAATTGCCAAGATTTTAGGATCACTCAAGCACATAATAAAATCGGATTAAGAATGACTCAATTTCTGCACCCCTATCTGCATAGTCGAATTTCCTAAAATAAAGGTTGGGTAAAAGTCTCATATCTCTTTCCACAGGAGTCCAATCTAATTGATTTTTGATGCATTGGAAAGCTAACATCTATAGATTTCTAACAATATCAAAATCATCAGAATCAGAGTTCTGAGCAGAGAGATACAGACTCATCTTTGAGTTTCTGTATTTCTGAAACAGAACTGTTCCGAGTTAGTGAGTTGGTCTGAGTCAATCATTTGTTTCTGATTCAATACTGCTCCGAATGTAGATTTGAAAAAGGCTTTGTAAAATTTTTGGAGGTATGTGATGCCTTCAAATCCCTGTTAGAAAACAGCTCTGAAAACATAATTCTCTGTTTCCAACATCTTGTATATTCCAAGTATTGAATCAAAAGTGCACAAGTTCAATAATTCTTTCAAAAACACTTATTCATATAAAAGGGAGTTGTATTTGCTGTAAAAATGAAATTCTTAAGCGCTCAACACCGACCCTTGAGCATCGGCTCAAGAAGGTTTGAGTGAAAAGATCCTGCTTGCACACAATCACCTAGAAGTCTAAATTTTTTTCAAATATTTGTTAGTTTCAAACTAGCTGGCACGCTCGCGCAAGCATAGGTATGAAAAGTTTCATTTCAAGTTTGTCTCATAAACTTTGAAATGAGAATTTTTATGTCTACAGAAATGGCATGCCCGGTGGGACTCAGGTCTCAAGGAATTTTAGTCCAAGCAAGTAAAATTCTCGCAAAATTTTTTAAAGTGTTTTAACATAGGTAAAATTATGCGCGTGTAGGATTTTCAAGGCCCATAAAATCATGTCAAGTTCAGATAGTTCTTATGAGGTGTCCAGTCGGGCTTCATGCTCGTCAAGTCAATTTTCCAAAAGATTTTGAAAAGCAAATTTCAAAAACAAGAAAGAGTCATTAGAAGACTTGAGGAAAGAATTTGAAGCAAGAATCGTCGCGCTTAGCTAAGAGGCCGAAGCGGTCGAATCTTGCTCGTCCCATGGAAAGCAAACTAGGACTCGAAAGAAAACGAGTAAGCCTAAAAAACCCAAAGAGACCTCCACTATGGAGGGTGACAAAGAATTCGAGTCATTCACATTAAAAGATCGCATGGTCCTGTGGCAATTACTAAGGGGCCAAGCCAAGGAAAAGAGGTCATACACCCTATCCGATTTTCTACCTTCCGACTACCAAACGGATAGCGACGATGACATACCAAATTTCCACCGGTATGACGGGATGGGAGATCCTAGATCCCACCTCCAACTCTTTTCTCGTAGAGCTTACAAAAAGAAGAAAGACTCGGCGAAGTGGATCTACTGGTTCTCCCTCTCCCTTAAGGGAACAGCGTCTAAGTGACTCGCTTCGTACAACTTGAGCCAATTTGCCACTTTTGAAGAGTTGGCAAATGGTTTCATGCAAAGGTTTTCACATAATATGGAAGTGACCCCCACTTTGAATACTCTAAGGGACACGAAACAAGCCATGAACGAGGATGCTCATGTATTCATCGTTCGATGGAGGTCTCTATTGGGGCAAGTAAGGGAGCCAATTTCAGAAGGATGTGCCGTGATGCTCATCCTTGAAAATTTCAAACCCTAGTTGAAAATGCTTCTTTCTCTTCATGAGATTTCTACTTTCTACAAACTAATCAAGAAGGCTTCCTTATTCGAAGCAAACATGAAAAAGGGGGTCTATGATGACTTGTGGAAAGGGAAGATTTTTTAAAAAATCAGTTTTAAAAAGCCCGAGACTTACGGGCCAGCTACTACAGACATTGGGGCAAAACCCTAAAAAGTTGCAAATGTCCGAGTAGAATCGAGTCCGACCGGCACTTCGAAATCTGAACCAAAGAACAAAAAGGTTCAAAGGTCTTTTGAAAAGAGGGAGTATACCCCGCTTGGGCAGCCCATCACAGAGGTCCTCGACCTCCTGCTCGCCCAGGGAATGATGACACTCCCTGAAGTTCCTGAGCGAGCACCCCCTAAAAAGAAGTTTTTAAACAAGTTTTGCAAGTATCATAGGCTCAAAGGCCATGATACAAACCACTACTACACCCTTTTGAACAAAATAGAGGACTTGATCGAGCGAGGCCGACTCCAGGTCACCGAGGAACCGGAGCCTGCCCAAGCCATACTCAAGGAACCCTTTCCCAACCATGCAAGCACTAGCGGGAAGGACAAGCATGTATATGCTCTCTCCTCTCATTTGAATGGTTTGAAATATGCATGGTATCCGGATCACACTACTTGTCACACACCACTGCTCGTAATAAAAAAAGCCAAACAAGTAGTGATCCGGGGAGCGCTTAGAGTCCCACCCCCGGCTAGAGCCTTATTAGAGATTCGAGGTGCTCCCAAGCATCAGACTAGAGCCCACCTAGGAACGAGCCATAGGGAAGGTGTGGACGAGGTCACTAGGTCCGGAAGGATCTACCAACGCCCACACTTAGCAAAAGATACTAGCAAGGAAGTGATCGTTATCCCCGGCCCTTCAAAATCATGCATTCCCAAAGCATCGCATCTCATGGGTAAAAACAATGTGTTAACCCCATATGATTTCGAAAATCACCTTGTTAAGATTCTCATAAACATGTCTATCCTAGAACTTATCCAAATATCCCCTAGGCATAGACAAGTTTTAGAAAAGATCTTAGAAAAGGCCAAGGTTAACTCAACCATAACCCCTGAGTCCATCTCTTTCCTAGTTTCACCCATTTGTGCTAAGGCTCCCATAGTGTTTTCGGAGGACGAGTTAGAATGACCCTACCAAAACCATAACCAAGCCTTGCATATAGAGGTGGTATTGAATCACCATCCTCTAGAAAAGTGTTTGGTTGATGGGGGAGGAGGTTTGAATATACTTCCACTACACATAACTTACCAAATAGGAGTCGCCTTAACCTCCCTAAACCCAAGTTCCATCGTGATCATAGGATAGATGGAAACGCATCCAAACCTCTAGGAGCCATAGAGTTACCCATAGAATTAGGGGGCATAAGTCATTCCGGGGTAGACATATGCCCTCATTATAACCTACTCCTAGGAAGGCCATGGATACACAGCTTGAGGGCGGTGCCATCCACCTTTCATAGGTGCGTAAAAATACCCCTCCAAAATCAAGTTGCGGTAATTCTAGGAGAGAATCACCCCCAGCTACAGGGAATTCAAAATTTTCTATGCTTATCGGGTCACCAAACCCATGAGTCAAAACTAGGTGAACCCTTGGTAGATCATCCCAAACCAAAAGGTGTCGTGTACATAAAAGGGCCGCCCAAGGCTAGCCCGCTCAAGACCATCTCAAAACCACCCAAAAACCTCCCGAAGTCCATAAAAATGTTTGAGCATGACATGGACGACACCAAGTTCCAAGGCCATCCCCTTTATAAAACGTTTTCAAAATTGAAGAAACCTTGGAACATGATGTTGAACATGGGTTATATGCCCTATCAAGGCCTAGGGAGCCAAAACCAAGGTTGTCTTGAACCCATAGTGTCAAACCCAAACCCAAACCGGTATGGGATAGGCTACGACCCATCCATATCACCCGAACCTCCACCCACGACCACTTGGGTCAAGGGTGCCTTAGAACCTTCTAACACCGAAACCTATGACTTAAACCTCTTATTTAGAGCCTAATGCATGGTGTTTTCTTTGTAGGTTTGATGGAAGACCCCACCACATCCAAAAATCCAAAAAAATCAGAAATTTGTAAAATCCAAAAATATTTAGAAAATTCCCAAAACCCAAAAACAATAGAAAATTTCAAAAATCTTGAAAAAATGTGATTTTCATTTCTCCTCCTTCCATTTCTTTGCAAAAGGCCAAAAAAATTGAAAATTGTGAAAATTCCAAAAAGAATGTGATTTTTGTTCCTTCTTTGTGTTTACAAAAAGCCAAAAAAATTAAAAAGCTCGAAAATACCAAAAACAAGGTTTTGTACATTACGTTTCCAAAAAGCAATTTCGAAAAACCCAAAAAAATCAAAAATCTTGAAAAACCCAAAAACATTGTCTTTGTGAAAAGCCCTAGTCTTTTGAAAGTAGTAAATGTTCCAAAACCATGTGCCTTGCCTAGCACTTTCATAGAACTGAAATTTCTCGAGAGCAATCAAAGCAAGGAGGAAGATCCCCTCATCTATGAGGAAGACCAAGCCTCCAAGCTTCCCGAGTTCCATAAAATCCTTGATTTAGAAAAGCCTTCAAATTTCGTAGGAGGGGATTTTGTGGAAGTAAATCTAGGGAGTGAGTCTAATCTCAAGCATGTTAAAATAGGTGCATGTTTATATGAGCATGAAAGGACATCATTCATCACATTTCTCAAATCATATGTAGATGTGTTTGCATGGACCTATGAAGACATGCCGGGTTTAGACCCAGTGGTAGTAGAGCATCGCCTTTCCCTAGAACCGAATGCCAAACCCATAAAGCAAAAGATTAGAAAGATTCACCCTGATGTGCACGCACAAGTGAAAGAGGGTTTAGACGATCTTTTAAAAGCTGGATTTATAAAACCCATTGCGTTTTCAGAATGGCTTTCAAATATTGTTGTAGTTCGAAAATACAATGGGAAAATTAGGATTTGCATTGATTTTAGAAATTTGAACAAAGCCACTCCAAAAGACAATTTTCCTTTACCAAATATTGATTTGATAGTGGATAGCACTGCAAATCATGAAATGTTTTCTTTTATGGATGGCTATTGGGGTTATAACCAAATTAAGTTAGCACCAAAAGATCAGGCAAAAACTGCTTTTACTACACCTTGGGACACATATTGTTACACAGTTATACCGTTTGGTTTGAAAAATACCTGTGCCACATACTAAAGAGCCATGACTACTCTCTTTCATGATCAAATTCACAAGCTCTTGGAAGTATATGTGGATAATCTTTTGGTGAAATAAAAAACCCGAGTTACTCACATTGAGTCTTTGCAAAAAGTTTTTGAAAGGCTTAGGCTTTATAAAGTGAAACTAAACCCTCAAAAATGTGTATTCGGGGAAGAATCTGATAAGCTTTTGGGTTTTATGGTGAGCCAAAGGGGCATTAAAGTAGACCCCTCTAAGTGTCGAGCCATCATAGATATGCCTCCACCATCCAACTTGACCTAAATTCGAAGCATCCAAGGTCGCCTTCAAGCCATTAGGAGGTTCATTTCGAATTTAGCAATAAGATGCGAACCTTTCAACAAACTTTTACAAAAAGGGGTAAAGTTTTCGTGGGATGATGAGTGTCAAAAAGCTTTCGAAAGATTGAAAACTTATTTGGTGAATCCTCCAATTTTGAAACCTCCAAAGCAAGGAAAACCTTTACTACTTTACATTTCTATACATATGAATGCATTGGATGCTTTATTAGCTCAATATGAGCATGATAGCCACAAAGAGTACGCCATTTACTATATTTCGAAAACTCTCTTGGTATATGAAAGAAATTATCAAGCCATGGAGAAAATGTGCTTAGCATTAATATGGGCTTGCCAAAAGTTTAGACATTACTTCCTAGATCATGAGATATGGATAGTGTCTAAGCTTGATCCGATCAAGCACTTGTTTGAAAAACCTATCCTAACGGGTAGGCTTGGTAAATTTCAACTCCTCTTAATGGAGTATGACTTGAAATATCACCACCAAACCTCTATTAAGGGACAGGCCCTAGCCGATCATGTGGCCGAGTTCCCCTTGAAAGAAACATATCCCATACTTGATGAAATGCCCGATGAAGGCATATTTGCAAACGGTTTTCAAAACTACATTTTAGCAAACTGTTTTAATGAAAACCAAGTATGGAAAATATACTTTGATGGGGCACATAACCAACAAGGGGCAGGTGTTGGAATCATTCTCATATCCCCCGAAAAGGGAGAGATCTCCATTGCAATTCATCTAGATTTTGAGTGTTCAAACAATGTGGCTGAATATGAGGCTCTCATACAAGGCCTAAAAGTCTTGAAAAACCTGAGGCAGCATGCATTGAAGTCTTTGGAGACTCTTTGCTAGTTGTAAACCAAGTTTTAAAAATTTGGCAAGTCAAACACGAAAAACTCATTCCGTATCACAAGTTGGCCACCAAGTTGGTCGACTCTTTCAAGTCATGCACACTCACTCACATAGGGAGAGAGGACAACACCATAGCGGATGCCCTCTCCTCCTTAGGATCCACTTTAAGGGTCGATCCCACCTTGGGAATCCGATCCCTAGAGATATGGCACCTCACCCATTCCATCCACGCATGATTTAGAGATTTACCAAAATGACTAAAATTCGAATGATAAACCTTGGTTTTATGACATTAAAAACTTTTTAGAAAATGGAGGATTTCCCGAATATGCTTCTTCAAAAGATCAAGCTTTTATGAGGAAAATTTCAACCCGATATGTAATTTTGGGAAGGGTGCTTTACAAGAAAAGTTTTACGGGCATCTTGTTGCGATGTGTAGACCTTGAAGAGGCTAGGACCATAATGCATGAGTTCCACGATGGAGAGTGTGGAGGCCATGTTAATGCAAATATGATGGCCATGAAGATACTTAAGGCCGGGTATTTTTGGTCCACCCTGAGACAAGATTGCCATGAGCATGTTAGGAAATGTCATCAATGTCAAATACATGGACATATCATTCATACTCCATCGTCCACTTTGCATTCCATCGTAAGCCCATGGCCTTTTGCCATGTGGGCATTTGACATCGTAGGACCCATATCCCCCAATGCATCCAATGGACATAGGTTCATCCTAGCGGCCACCGAATATTTCTCTAAATGGGTTGAAGCTACATCCTTGGCTAATGTCCAAGGACAACATATAGTGGCGTTCATTAAGAGAAATATCTTGGCCCGATTTGGAGTTCCAAAAGACCTAGTGTCCGATAATGGCACCCCATTCAAGAATGAGAAGATGAAAAAATTGTGTCACATATGGCATGACTCAACACTTCTTGTCACCCTACTACCCTCAAGGCAACGGCCAAGCCAAAGCCACAAACAAAACCCTCATAAGCATCATCGAGAAAACCATAGAAAAGGGTAGGACATGGCATGAGAAGCTCGACGAAGCCTTGTGGGCTTATAGAACTTCCATCCGAACCCCTACAAACGCCACCCCATTCGAGTTGGTCTATGGCACAAGTGCCATACTCCCCATTCACACCAAGCTTCATTCATTCCATACATCACTTGCATTAGATGTTCCATTAGAAACCCTACAACATACTAGAATGATTGAACTTGACTTGTTAGATGAAAAGAGGCTACTTGCTATGGATCATGTACATGCATATAGGCAAAGGGTAGCCCAACACTATGAGAAGCACATGAAGGCTTGCCACTTCAAAGTGGGAGACCTAGTGCTAAAAACCATCCACCATCGAGGCCCACACCCCCTTGTAAAGTGGTGGCCCAAGTGGGATGGTCCTTATGTTGTGTGTTGCACAACCACTAACAATGCTTATTGGTTGATTGATGTTGATGGTAGAAACTTGGTAGATCCTATAAATGCTCAACATTTGAAAAGATATCATGTATAGGGTCTACTCTTTTTGAAAATGTTTTAAATGTGATCTCCTTTGAACTTCTTGAAGAAGGATCAAGGTGGATCGTGTGACCCTAAACAAGGGAATTAAGGCCTTATGAAAGGTAGAGTTTTCAAAATTTATGGGCTATATTTCAAAAATTTCAATCTTACAAAATCGAGTCTTGTTCAAAATAGAAAAATATTTTCAAGTGGTGTATGCTATTTCGAAATAGGGTGATCTTAGATGAATCGAGTAAACCATGGGGATAAGTCTCTCCCCATTTCACTTCTCCTCCCCAAAAAGGAAAATTTGGCAAAATATAAAAAGAGGATATCCTTCCAAAAACTCATCTTCAAAAGCAAAGCAGAAAAGAATTCTTTGATTGAAAAAAAGGAGGAAAAGCAAAAGAAAAATCCTCCAAAAAGAAAAGGGGAGGCCCTCTATGAAAAAAGAGAAAAATTGCCAAAAGCTCAAAAAGAGCAAATTTTCCACTTCTTGGCCTTAAACCATGGTACGCTTCAGAAGGGACCGTGGTAATTCTTTCCCTATCCCTATGACTTATCCCAGTGGAGAAAGGTTTTATCTAGGAAAATCCTAAAGTAGGAATAGAATTTATTCATTTGAATCTTATTTTGTTTGAGAATTAGACTTTGTTGTGTAAGTAGGAGAGTTTTACAATGTTTCTTAGTTTTCCTATAAAAACCTCTACCAAGTAGTAGGTATTATGACTCGAGTAAAGAAAAATACAAGAAGTTGAAAATCCTTGTGATTGAAGCTAAAAGGATTTCCCCTTTCTTTTGAAAAATTATGAAAGCTTGGAAACATCAAGCCACATGAGGGCCATACTCACTTGGGGTAGTTGACCTTCACAAACCTCCCAAGTTCGATCCTTGCATGTTAAGAGTCTCTAAAAGAATCATCGTGTGCATATCACTCATGCCCCTCACACATGCCCATGCATGCTTGTCAAAACATTGAGTACATAATCGCCATTAGGACCAAGACCATAGTAGATTGAGTCCCCTTTGGCTCTAAATCCCCTCTTACTTATTCTTAAGAAAATAGGCACTCGGATGATCCGTGCACTTGAGAAAGGTTCGGAAAGAAAAGTGAAAGGGTGTTTTTCTTCTTTGACATTATCCAAACATAGTTGGATTAATGCCAAAGAGGGGCATCCGTAAACACCCAAAAATTTTCAAAAGTTTTTCAAAAAGTCCGGAATTTCCAAGAACCAATTTAAAACCTTTATGAACCTTTAAATTCAAAAACACCCTAGATTTTAAAAGTTTAAACATTCGGGAAAAATACTTTAAGGTTTTAAGTTCAAGTTGAAAAAGCCTCTGAAGTTCGAAGCGGATGAGACCCAAGCCAAGCTCGGAAGTATGGATCGAACATAGCTCTTCTAGATGGGTCATGTCAAGGCGATTCAAATACATGATCGGGATAAAGCCTACCTTGTCAAGTGAATTATGTTCGAGATATGTTGAGCAAAGTGTCACCAAGAGCTCATCACACCAAGACAAGCCAAGAGGATGCAACCGGCCAAGCAAGAGGCACGTGCGAGTGGAGCTTGATTGAAATCATACAAGGGTCAGCCCGTATTGGGTTGATCCACACTAGCATGGAAAGAAGCAAGCTTGAAAAGTGTCAAGTTGCAGGGTCATCAAATGGGCCAAGTGCATTGGCAGACCGAGAACATGAAGCACCAACTCGATGTGGTTCAAGGCATGATCATCAAGCTCAAGCCCGAATAGACGGGCCCAAATCAAATGGGATCATGTAAAGAACTAAAGCCAAAGATCAAAGCATGCCCGCGTGGAGTTAAAATCAAGGTGAGAGCTGAATCAAAGTAAGACACAAATTTAAGTGGGTTGAAGTTTAAAGAAATCAGCCCAACAAAATGTATTACCCATTGTAAGGTTGGCTAGGACTAGCCACATGTTCTAGGTTTACACCAAGCCCAAAGCCGTGGAACCTAGACCAGCCCACATGGGCTGGTCCTAATCAACACAAGAGGGGGACCACAAGAGGCTGGTTTGGAGTGGATCAAACCCACCAAGCAAAGGCTCCAACCCGCCCCACAAGAAACACCTAGAACCAGCTCCCCTTCGCTTATAAAAAGGGCCAAGAGGGGGGGCGGGTTCCATATTCTTGAAATATTGGAAAGAGTGGAGAGAGAGGCTCTAGACTTTGGGTTGTGTGTGCTAGGCTAGGAGCTAAAGTTTCCAGCAAGGAGGGATGTCCTCTAGTGTGGGAAGAAGAGGGAGCTAGGTGAGAACTTGTGGGAGTTGGAAGGAAGATAATCAAAAGGAAGGCCGCTTCATCATTGAAACCCGGTCTTTCATACTCCAAAATTGTGTAAGACTCTTCTTACTTAATCTAAGTTTTGATTCTCTTCTTTAAATCCATTAAATGGGGTTGTATTAATGGAGTTTCCTCTCCCCCCAAGTTGTAATAATCTAGATTTGTTGCAAGTTTAATTTCGTGGATGAAACACCATACACACACATGCACGCTAAGTGTTTGCTTTAATGTTTCTTCTTCCTATATGTTATATACCCTCTATACTTCTAATCCCCTCTATGCTTAAGCTATAAAATACTTTCTATTCATTTACATTCCAACAATTTGCTTTGAGGGTTGTTACACTTTAAAGTTGTGTAAGTTTTGCATCATTATATTCATAAAACAGAAAACCAGATTTCTGCATCTTTGCATACGTCTGTTCCTATAATTTTAATTTTGTGATGCTTACTCCGATTAGCTCAAAATTTGGCCCACTTACTCCACACACCTTAGGACATTCTGGATAAAATTACGAAGATTTTAGGGTCGCTCAGCCATGTAATAAAATCAGATTAAGAATGACTCAATTTCTGCACCCCTGTCTGCACAGTCGGATTTCTTGAAACAAAGGTTGGGTAAAAGTCTCATATCTCTGTCCACAGGAGTCCAATCTAATTGATTTTTGATGCATTAAAAAGATAACATCCATAGATTTCTAGAAATATTAAAATCATCAAAATCGGAGTCTGAGTAGAGAGATACAGATTCATCTTTGAGTTTCTGTATTTTTGGAACAGAACTGTTTCGAGTCAGTGAGTTAGTCTAAGTCAATCATTTGTTTCTGATTCAATACTACTCCTAATACAGATTTGAAAAAGGCTACAGTCTCTCCATACTACCAGCTTCGTTTGGTAAAATTTGTAAAATTTTTGGAGGTCTGTGACATCTTCAAATCCCTCTTAGAAAATAGCTCTGAAAACAGAATTTTCTATTTTCAGCAGCTTGTATATTCCAAGTATTGAATCAAAAGTGCACAAGTTCAACAATTCTTTCAAAAACACTTATTCATGTGAAAGGGAGTTGTATTTACTGTAAAAATGAAATTCTTAAGCGCTCAACACCGACCCTTGAGCATTGGCTTAAGAAGGTTTGAGTGAAAAGATCCCGCTTGCACACAATCGCCTAGAAGTCTAAATTTTTTTCAAATATTTGCTAGTTTCAAACTAGCTGACACGCTCGCGCAAGCGTAGGTGTGGAAAGTTTCATTTCAAGTTTGTCTTATAAACTTCGAAATGAGAATTTTCATGTCTACACTCATGCATTATGGCCCTAGCCTCCTCAAGGTCTACACATCGCAACAAGATGCCCGTAAAACTTTTCTTGTAAAGCACCCCTCCCAAAACTACATATCGGGTTGAAATCTTTCTAGTGAAAGCTTGGTCTCTAGGAGAAGCAAATTCGGGAAATCCTCCATTTTCTAAAACATTTTAGTGTCATAAAACCAAGGTTTTTCGTTTGAATTTTGGTCATTTTGGCAAATCTCCAAATCGTGGGTGGATGAAGTGGGTGAGTGCCATATCTCTAAGGATTGGGTTCCCAAGGTGGGATCAACCCTTAGAATAGATCCTAAAGAGGAGAGGGCATCTGCAATGGTATTGTCCTCTCTTCCTACATGGGTGAGTGTGCATGATTTGAAGGAGTCGACCAACTTGGTTCGTGGTATGGAATGAGTTTTTCATGTTTTACTTGCCAAATTTTTAAAACTTGGTTCACAACCAGTAAAGAATCTCCAAAGACTTCGATGCATGATGTCCCTAGATTTTTCAAAATTTTTAGGCCTTCTATGAGTGCCTCATATTTGGCTACATTATTTGAACACTTAAAATCTAGGCGAATGGCAATGGGTATCTCTCCCTTTTCAGGAGATATGAGGATGACTCCAACACCTGCCCCTTGTTGGTTTCTTGCCCCATCAAAGCACATCTTTCATACTTGATTTTCATTAAAACAGTTTGCTAAAACATGGTTTTGAAAATCGTTTGTAAATATGCCTTCATCGAGCATTTCATCAAGTATGGGATATGTTTCTTTCAAGGGAAACTCAGCCACATGATAAGCTAGGGTTTGTCCCTTAATGGAGGTTTGATGATGATATTTCAAGTCATACTCCATTAAGAGGAGTTTCCATTTACCAAGCCTACCCGTTAGGATAGGTTTTTTAAATAAGTGCTTGATCGGGTTAAGCTTAGACACTATCCATATCTTATGTTCTAAGAAATAGTGTCTAAACTTTTGGCAAGCCCATACCAATGCCAAGCATGTTTTCTCCATGGCTTGATAATTTCTTTCATATGCCAATAGAGTTTTCGAAATGTAATAAATGACATACTCTTTGTGGCCATCATCCTCATATTGTGCTAACAAAGCACCCAATGCATTCGTATGTATGGAAATATAAAGTAACAAAGGTTTTCCTTGCTTTGGAGGTTTCAAAATTGGAGAATTTACCAAATAAGTTTTCAACCTTTCAAAAGCCTTTTGACAATCATCGTCCCATACAAATTTCACCCCTTTTCACAGAAGTTTGTTGAAATGTTCGCATCTTGTTGCTAAGTTTGAAATGAACCTCCTAATTGCTTAGAGGCGACCTTGGAGGCTTCGGATTTGGGTCAAATTGGATGGTGGAGGCATGTCTATGATGGCTCGACACTTAGAGAGGTCAACTTCAATGCCCCTTTAGCTCACCATAAAGCCTAAAAACTTACTTGATTCTACCCTGAAGACACATTTTTGAGGGTTTAGTTTCACTTTATAAAGCCTAAGTCTTTTGAAAACATTTTGCAAAGATTCAATGTGTGTGCATCGGGTTTTTTATTTTACCAAAATATCATCCACATATACTTCCAAGAGCTCATGAATTTGATCGTGAAAAATAGTAGTCATGGCTCTTTGGTATGTGGCACCGGCATTTTTCAAACCAAATGGTATAACTGTGTAACAGTATGTGCCCCATGGTGTAGTAAAAGTAGTTTTAGCATGATCTTTTGGTGCTAATTTGATTTGATTATAACCCAAATAGCCATCCATAAAAGAAAATATTTCATGATTTACAGCGCTATCCACTATAAAATTAATGTTTGGCAAAGGAAAATTATCTTTTGGAGTGGCTTTGTTCAAATTTGTAAAATCAATGCAAATTCGAATTTTTCCATTAGATTTTCGAACCACAACTATATTTGAAAGTCATTCGGAATACGCAATGGGTTTTATAAATCCAGCTTTTGAAGGATCTTCTAAACCCTCTTTCACTTGTGCGTGCACATCGGGGTGAATCTCCCTAAGCTTTTACTTTATGGGTTCAGCATTTGGTTCTAGGGGAACACGATGTTCCACTATCTTTGAGTATAGACCTGGCAAGTCTTCGTAGGTCCATGCAAATACATCTATGTAGGACTTGAGAAATGCAATGAATGATGCCTTTTCATGTTCATGCAAACATGTATCTATCTTAACAAGCTTGGGATTAGACTCAGTCCCTAGATTAATTTCTACAAAATCTCCTCCTACAAAATTCGAAGGTTTTTCCAAGTCAAGGATTTTATGAAACTCGGAAAGCTCGGAGGCTTGATCTTCCTCATAGATTAGGGGATCTTCCTCCTTACTTTAATCACTCTCGAGACTTTTAGGTTCTAAGGAACTGCTAGTCAAGACATACGACTTGGGAATATGTACAAATTTCAAAGGTTTTGGA
This sequence comes from Brasenia schreberi, assembly GCA_036023115.1. NCBI lineage: Eukaryota > Viridiplantae > Streptophyta > Magnoliopsida > Nymphaeales > Cabombaceae > Brasenia > Brasenia schreberi. The sequence continues at coordinate 12,466,816 of JAYKKT010000064.1, forward strand.
TTTTTCATAAAGGCTATTTTGGGATTTTCGAATTTCTCAATTTTTTTGGTCTTTTCAAAATGGGTTTTTGGAGATGGTATATACAAGACTTTGTTTTGGGTATTTTCAAGTTTTTCAATTTTTTTGACTTTTTGTAAAAGCAAGGAAGGGACAAAAACTATATTCTTTTTGGAGTTTTGAGAATTTTCAATTTTTTTGGCTTTTTGCAAAGAAATGGAAGGAGAAGGAATGAAAATAACACTCTTTTTGGGATTTTCAATATTTTCAAATGTTTTTGGGTTTTGAGGGTTTTCTAAATGTTTTTGGATTTTCTAAATTTTCAGTTTTTTTGGATTTTCGGATGTGGTGGGGTCTTCCATCAAATCTCTCTGTCCTTCCCACTAGTGCTTGCATGGTTGGGGAAGGGCTCCTTAAGGATGGCTTGGGCGGGCTCCGGTTCCTCGGTGACCTGGAGTCAGCCCTGCTCTATCAAGTCCTCAATTTTATTCAAAAGTGTGTAACATTTATTTTTCATGTTTACAGAATTGGCACGCCCGGTGGAACTCAGGTCTTAAGCGAACTTCAATTCAAACAAATAGAACTTCAAATCTTTCAAAAACGTGTTTTCAAACTTGTGCACCAAAAATTTTACAAGAAATGGATGAAAAGCCAAGGAAATCCTCGTCAAGTAACTCAAAGCGGTTTTTCAAATCATCTAAAGCCCAAGAAGAGCTAGCTGCTATCAAAGAAATTTTTAGAAAGATGGACGCTTTAACCCATGAGATTAAGGCACATCGATCACATAGCAACTCATCTCGAGTACATAGAGATCATGAAAGGAAAATCGATCCTAAACTCGACGAAGGATATGAGGCTAGAAATAAAACCCAAGGGCGGATCAAATCATCCATTCTCAAGCCTCCAAGCACTCCAACTCCAAAAGAAAAACCAAAAAAAGATTGACTCATGCACTCACAAACCCACAAAATGTGCCCAAAAATGAGGATTTTCAAGGTGTGCCAAATGTCCCACACCATAAAAAAGAATTTCAAAAACAAAAACAAAATAAAGTTCAAAATATGGTAGATCCTAAGGCATGCATCAACATCCTAAGAACCCCTACCGTGAATGAACTCACTTCCTCAAACCTTCCCAACCTTCCCAAAACCCTCAAGGGACCGATCATGGCTTCCCTTGAAAACCATATCTCCCAACCTAGGGTCATGTGGAAGCCCAAGTCTTCCACCACCCCAAACTCTAATCTCCCACCCAAAATAAAGTAGGTATATACCCATGACATGGACGATTCAATGTTCCAAGGGCATGAACTTTATAAAACCTTTTCAAAAACCAAAGGGCCTTTAAACATGATCTTAAACATGGGATATAAACCATACAAGGACCTAGGAGCCAGAAATCAAGGTAGGCTAAAACCCATCCTACCCAAAGCCAACCCAAGTTGATAAGGATTGGGCTACAGTCCACCCATACTCCCTCAACCACCACCTAAGACCACTTGGGTCAAGGGTGCCCTTAGAAACCACTAAAACTGAAACCCATGGCTTAGACCTATTGATTAGAGCCTAATTCATGGAGTTTTCTTTGTAGGTTTGACGGAAGATCCCTCCTTTTCAAAAATCCAAAAAAATTAGATATTCTCAAAAAACCAAAAAAAATTGAAAACCTTCAAAATCCCAAAAACATTTGAAAAACTGAAAATTTCAAAAAGAAATCTATTTCATTCCACCATTCTTTATTTGGAGAAAAAAATTTCAAAAAGAAAGCCTTTATATTGATCCTTGAATTTGTATTTCGAAAAAGACAAAAAAATTAAAAAATTTCAAAAACTCCAAAAATAATGGCCATGTACAAAGCCCATTTTCGATTTTTTCAGAAATTGTCTATATTTCCCAAATACGGAATCATCCAAGCTTGATATAACCCCTTCTCTTGCCTAGAGCTTCCTTAAAACTTTAAATGCTTGAGAACCATCAAAGCAAGGAGGAATGATCATACCTCCAAGCTTCTCGAGATTCGTAGAATCTTTGACTTAGAAAAATTAGGGATTTTTAGAGTGAGTCTAACCCATAGTGTGTGCATATTTACATGAGCATCATGCATTGTATTTTGGAAATCATATATCCGCATGAACAAATCGGGTCTAGACATCATCTTAGAACTCGAGTTTTATGTCAAGCCAAAGGGGCATTGAAATCGACCCCCTAAGTATCGAGCCATCATAGGCATGTCCCCATATGAATTAAATTCGAAACCTCCATAGTTGATTCCAAGCTAGCAAGATGTAAACCCCTCAAATGAGACTTTTGAAAAAGGGTTAGAAATTTGAATGATGATTTCCAAAAAGATTATGATAAATCCTCCAATTTTTAAAAACCTCCAAAGCACTACCATTCATATGAATGCATTGGTGCTTTACTCGATCAATATGAAGATGATATCCATAAAAAATGTGCCATTTATTGTATTTTGAAAACTCTATTTGGTATGTGAAAGAAATTACCAAGCCAATAGAGAAATCATGCTTAGCCTTGGTATAGGCCTCCAAATTTGAGAGATTATTTCCCACATTATGAAAAATGAATAATGTTGATTCATTCAAGCACTTATTTGAAAAACCTATCTTAATGGATAGGCAAGATAAATGGCAGCCCCTTTCAATGAAGTATGAGTTCATCCTCAAGACTCCATTAAGGGACAAATCCTATATCGTGTGGTTGAAGTACCTCTTTGAGACACATTCCCCATACTTGATCAAATACCCCATGAAGGTATATTTTCCAAATGAATTTCAAAAACCATGCTTGGACAAATTGTTTTAAGAAAAATCAAGCATGGGAAATATATTTCGATCAAGGGGCAGGTATCGAAATCATCTTCATATCTCCCAAGAAAAGTTTTTTTTAGAAAGGGAGGATTTCCCGAATTTGCTTCTTCAAAAGATCAAGTTTTGATTGAAACAATTTTAACCTTACATATGACTTTGAAAAGAAAGATTTTCAGCATCTTGTTGATATGAAAACCTTGATGAGGTTAGGATAAATACATGAGTCCCACGATGGAAAATGTGGAGATCATGTCAAATTCAAATATGATGGTCATGATGATCACTTAGGGCTGGTTATGTTTGTCCACCCTTAAGCCAAAAATTGTCATGATCATGTTAGAAATGTCATAAGTGTCAAGTGCATGGACATGTCATCCCATAAAATTCCCTTTTAAAATCCACGACCCTTTCACCATGTGGCCGTGTGAATCATTCACCTTTGTCAAACTAGGGGCATTAAAAATACATCCCCTAAACACCTTCCATGGAGAATCAATTTCATAAAACATGTATCTCCATCATATGTGGAATACATTTCATATTGTCATCATTTCATAAAGCATGTATTTCCATTGAATTACATGGAGTGCATTGTTACATATCATACATCATATACACCTCATTCACCCAAAGAGGCCCAAAAAGGTGGCAGTCCAAGTAGGAATGTCCCCATGTCATAAAAAGGGCAACAAAAATCAATAATATATGTTGATATATTGATATTGTGGGTAGAAATTTAGTAGACCCCAAAAATGCCCAATACTTGAAAGGGTCTATGTTAAATTCTTTCGAAAAGATTTTTCAAAATTGAGCTCCTTTGAAGCTTCTAGAAAGAAGGATCAAGATTGCTTGTATGATCCCAAATGAAGGAATTGATGCTTTAGAAAAAGTAGAGTTTTCAAAAATAAATTGGAGACATTTCAAAAATCCTTGGCTTACAAAATGGAGCTTTGTTCAAAATAGCAAAATATTTTCAAATGGCAGATGCTATTAAGAAATAGGATGACCTCGGTTGAATCGAGTAACCAAAGGGATAAGCTTTTCCCTCATTTTACTTCTCTCTCTAAAAAGAAAAATTGGCAATGTTCAAAAGAAAAAAAAAACAAAGAAAATACAAAAACTCCTCAAAAAAGAAGACTTCCCCGAAAAAGGGAATACAAAAACTTCTTAAAAAGGAGTCTTCTCTTTGAAAGAAGAAAGGAAAAAGAAAAGAGAATGCAAAAAACCCTCGAAAAAGAAGTCTTTCCCAAAAAAAAAAGGGAATACAAAACTTCTTCAAAAGAGGTCTTCTCTTGAAAAAGAAAAAAAGAAAAAGGAAAGTCAAAGCTCAAAAGAGCAAATTTTCTGACTCTTTGCCTAAAACCATGGGATGCTTCAGATGGGATCGTGGTAACTCTTTTTCATATCCCTGCAGCTTATCCCAATGGAAAAAGGTTCAACTATGAAAATCCTAGAGTAGGAATAGAATCTACTCATTTGGATTTCATTTTGTTTGAGAATTAGACTTTGTTTTATGAGAAATGGAACTTTGAAATGTTTTCTAAAATTTCCTACCAAAACCTCTACCAAGTAGTAGGTGTCGAAACCCAAATGAAGGGAAGTATGAAAAATTGGAAGTCCTTTTGATGGAAAATAAAAGGAGTTCCTTTCGAAAAAAAAAATTTAAAAAAAAACTCAAAATGTCAAAAAGACATGGGATAAAACCTGCTTGGAGCAGTCGGCCTTTAAAGGCTCTCTCCGGGCTCAAAAACCCAAAAATATCAAAAAGATATGGGATAAAACCTACTTGGGGCAGTCGGCCTTTAAAGGCTGTCTATAGGCTCAAAAACCCCAAAAAAAATGGACTCTCCCAAAAGCTCACCTCACACACTCATGCATGCATTCAAAAGTCATTCATGCATGATCATGCCTAGGAAAAGTACCACATGTAGAAAAGTCCCCTTTGGCTAGAAATCCCTCTCTTATGATCCAAGAAAAAAGAGTTTTACGAAACAAATGATGATTTATTCTCAAGAAAATTTGGGGAAGTAAATCCATTAAGGGTATTTCTTCTTTGACATTATCCAAATACATTTGGATCAATGCCAAAGAGGGGCATCTGTAAACACCCCAAAAATGGTGATGTTTTTCAAAACTCCTAAATTTCAAAATCTAGCTTACAGTCTTTCTGAACCTTTAAAAACCCCAAATTTTAAAGTTCAAATCTTTTGGGAAATATTTCAAAATAAAGGTTTTAAAATTCAAGTCAAAAGCCAATGGATTGCAAAATAGATCAAACGGACATGTGAAACCTGATCCAAAATCCAGCTCGAGGTCAAGTGAAAAAGTGAAGGATGGGCCAAGCCTGTTTGGATGAAAGCTAGATTGAAGATCGAACCTTGTGTTCATATCAAGGCAAATTCAACTTCAAAAATACAAAATGGGACAAAGACCTTGATGAAGCCATCAAAAATCAAGAACCGGGCCTGTTAAAACAGAAATTAGTGTCCGCTTCAAAATCTGAGATCAACCTCATCAAGTCCAAGCTCAAGACGGGGCCAGCCGGATCAAATCAAGCATCAAATGAAAAGTCCTGAAAGCAAACATTGGTCGGTTAAAGGGGTTGGAAAAAACCCAATCTAAAATCGGGTCACCGAGGAATCGGAGTCCGCTTGAAAATCATCCGTTTCATGCCTCAAAGAAGGACACAGAAGAAAATTTTTGGATTGGATCTAGACCAAAGGATCGAGATCCATGCCTCAAAGAAAGACAAAAAAAAAAATTGGATTGGATCTGGACCAAAGGATCCAAATCCATGCCCCAAAGAAAGGACCCTTGGATTGGGTTGGATCAAAAGATCCAACCCGCCCCAAGGGATCCACTCCCTTGGCCTTATTTGGGGGGGGAGGTTTAGGGGGTTGGAGGAGTGAAGCTTGAGGAGAGAGGAGAGAAGGTGGAGCACGGGAAGGGGCTTGGCTAAGGAGGAACTCGAGTGGAGCTTGGATTTGGAGAAGGCTTGGCCGTGGGCTAGCTTGGAGGCTTGACCAAGGTGGAGCTTGGGAGCTTGAAGCAAGACACCTTGGAGCTTGAAGGCCATGACTTGAGGTAAGCTTCCACACTCAAAAGCTTGAACCCAGCCAAGAAGGGGGAGCTCTAGCTTGGAGGACCCGACTGCAAGGGGAGCTCAAGTAAGGGTGGAGCGTGAGCTTGAAGTTGGCCAAGTGAAGAAGGTGGAGTAAAGGGGCTTGGCCGAGCAAGAGCACGTTTGAGGTAGGACTAACCTTGGCTACTTGGACCGAACCAAGGTGGGCTGCACCCAAACAAAGGTGGGCTTGAGCCATGGCTTGACCGACTACACCAAAGGGAGCTTGGACCGAACCTAGAGAGGGAAGAGGTTGCACCAAAGGCTAAAGTGAACAGGAAAAATTTGTAAGTGTTTTAAACTTTGGTTTTCAACTGTTTTCTCCATTAAATTCAATTCGAAAAGGGGTTGTATTAATGGAGCGAAGCCTCCCCCCATGTTGTAATATTGGTGGATGAACACAATCACACCCACGTGCACTTGAGCCTTTTCACTCTTAATTGGTGGATGAATACGTTCACACCCACGTGCACTCGAGCCTTTTCGCTCTCTTAAGCTAATATACATATTTCATTTCACGTGAGTTTTACTTTCGTGAACGTAGAGTGAATGCACTTTCATTTCGTGTGAGTTTTACTTTCTTGAATATAGAGTGAATGCACTTTCATTTCGCGTGAGTTTTACTTTCAAGAAAGTAGAGTGAATGCACTTTCATTTTGCGTGTGTTTTACTTTCGTGAATGTAGAGTGAATGCACTTTCGTTTCGCATGAGTTTTACTTTCGTGAATGTAGAGTAAATGCACTTTCAATTCGCGTGAGTTTTATTTTAGATGTAGAATGAGGTGCAAATTTCAATTCGGGTGAGTTCGCATCATCGTTCTCAAAAACCTAAAACAAAATTTCTAGCATCTCTACATCCGCTCATTGCGGCAATCTCAACACTCGCTCCAAATCACGCTGAAACTAGGCCCACAGACTCCACACACATCAGGCCATAATAAATAAAACTTACAAGAATCTTAGGGTCATCCAACCTCGTAATAAAATTAGCAAAAGTACATGAATCAAATTCTTTCAAAAACACTGAGCATTTAGTTAATTTGAAGTAAAAACTGAATGCTCAGCGTATATCGAAGTTCCTAAGTTCAAAAACAAGAATCTTAGTGCATTTAGTAATGGAATTTAAAACCTGACAAACATTTCTAAAGCTTTCTTTCGAAATTTTCAAAATTTTTTTTTTTGGGGTGTTTGCAGTGCCCTTGGTGAATATCATGGTGAAAGAGTATGCATTTATTACAAGCTAAAAGGAAGGAAAGGAAAAAGGGAAATTCTCCTAATTGATGCACTAAGATAAGAACAATCCTGTAATCCTATTCTTTGTAAGTGAACATGACTCATTAGTGTTTTTGAAAATCACAAAGATAATTTTGAAAGGCATCTTTTTTTGTAATGTACTACTTCCAAATAACAAAGTATTCTAACTTAACCCTAAACCGGTACTAATAGAGGAAGAAGGCAATATTAATTTTGTAATGAAAATCTTAATTCAGCACCATAGCATGGGTCCACTAGAATAAATGTGGACTTGATAGTCTTGAGTCACCTAAGATAGGTTCAAATAAGGCTTAAGCTTAATTGAGTGAAGGCTTGTGCCATGTACATAAATGCGTAATAAGCTTTTTAAATACAAACTATCTTTTTATCTTGTTTTTCAAAAGTAACTATAAATGTAGAACTTTTTAGCAAAATATTTTGATAAGAACAAAAGGAGAGCATAAGTGTCTTTCACAAATGTGACCAATAATGCCTAAAATATAAAGTTTTTACATAAAACTATCCCCTATATATATGCATCTACCTTGAAATCATCATTTTTATAAATAGAACCTCATTTAATGCCCTGCATATGTATAAACTTATATGAACATGTAAATTCCGAAATTCTTATGCATAATGAATATGAAAACCAGCCTATATTAAATATGCAATATAAGTATTTTTCTTTTAATAAAATCTCATGAACAAATAAAACAAAAGCATATTTTTTATTGTGGGTTGATAAAACTCTTTTTTGGGTAAAAATAGGTGTAAGTGAACAAATAATTTAAATGAAGTTCATTTAAGGTTAGAAACACCTAAGGAAGGGTAGAATACCAGTCATGGTTGACCCACTTCAGGAAATAAATTTTGGTGAAGCCTTCAAAATTCCTCCTTTCCTTTAACATTAATCCAAAATATTTTTATTTTCCTTCATATGAGCTCTAATTTTTATAAAATCGAAGACTTAGGGTCTAACCTATGGGACTTGAAATTGGTATTTTGAAAAAAATTTAAAAGCATATTTTCCTAAGAACATTTTGGGTGTTTATAGATGCCCCACTTTAGCATCAATCAAGGACAAGATGATTTGATGGCAAAGAGGCAAACATTGCTTTTAAGATTTTCGCAAAAAGCTTTTCTTAGCTAAACACGAAAACTCTTTGTGAAACTTGGTGTGTGTAAGCACCCAAATTTTTTGCAAATGGGGGGTACGTCAAGTCCCACTGAAAAATGTTAAACTTTTACAAAATCCAAAAAAATAATCATTTTGCCCTCAAGATTGTATTGGCTAAATTTCACTATTTCAAGAATGATTTCTTCATGGAAGAGGTTTTAGAAGTCAAAATAAGGCATTTTTCACCATAAATGAGTCTACCTGCAAAAGCTTCATAAAATGACCCTTTTACTCCTATAAAAGTATTTGAATTAAAAAGACAAGAAAATAGAATAAATATGCCGAAAACATGGAGGAGAAATGAGTGGGACCTAGAAAACTCAAGTTTGGCGATAGCTCAAGCCCACGCGAAAAGCATCAAGTAAAAAGTCTAAAATATCCCTAATGAGAAAGATCTTATACCAAGAGACTCTACACCCATTAGAAGGGTAAAGCGGTGCAAAAAGGTTAGAGAGAACAACCCACGATGCAGATAAGGGTAAAAGCACCATTGTCGACCACAACGCGCTCCACCACCATCGGATTCAACGTGCCACCGCCACATGCCACTTCCAGCCACCACTGCATGTGGTGCCCATGCGTTGAAGCATGGATCCCACGTGCTAGAGTGTGACAACGTTCATGCCAACATGCATGTGCGGTGCCTAGATCTCACGTGTCGGTATGCATGTCAACGACTTCCGAATGTTGTCTAGCCTTATCACGTGTCACACATGTTCAACTGCTTCTCTCACATGTGGATATCCCCTAGCAGTTGTGTAGCAGTGTTGATCCCTTGATGAATTGAATTTATATCCGAATTGGCCCAATAACAAAGAAAGATCCGGTTTGGTTTGGTGCCTTTAAATATGAGACCTTAGCTAGCCAAAAAGGGGATTTCAGCCCAATAGTGAGTGGCCCAGTTAAGGAAGACGTGAGGGAGCTCATTTCCAGCCCAAGGAGGAGTTCAACTAAGGAAGTGCGAAAGAAAGGGAAATTTCTAAAGAGAGAAGGCTTCAAATCACCCACCTTAACCCCTTTCCTTGTTTTATTCCTATTATAAGCTTTGAGTTCTTACCTCTAACAATTATATTTCAAGAGTAATCATCTATTTTTATGGAATATCATTGCAAAAGGGAGGGTCACTTCAGTCAAAAGACATGAAGAAAATGCTATGGGTGAGATGAATCTACTAACTTCACAAATTTTTGTTTCTTTTATCCTAATATATGATATATCTTATATATTCTCATATTTTCTATACTTATATGTTATATCATCTCCTCTCCCCTTTATTCAGTAGATTGATTGCCTCTAACTCAACTCAAGAAGCCTTAAGAGAGACATAACAACTATGATTACATTGGATAACATGAGTATGTAACCACTCTTATGGTAGATTAATAACTCATATTTATGTTGGAGAGAGCATTGGGCTATGATCGTATATATTTCTCAAGTAAGCAATCATCTTAGAAAGTGATGCCTCGGAATCTAAATGTAGATGAGTTCATCCCCAAACTAACATAAGTCCTCAACAAAATTCTTTCAATGATCATTAAAGTATTAACCTTCCAACCGGAGGCATTATTACTTTTTATTAGAAATTTCTGCAGATTTCAACATAGTGCACAAACCTTATGTGATCTCTAGGGCCCAATCTCATCAATTTGTTTTAATTATAACTTAGTTTGTGGGTGTCCAAATCCCTCAAGAGTGGTTAAAGCTAACTTCCACATCTTTTAAATTAACAAAGTTCATCAAAATAAGAAACTCAAGCACAAAAATATAAACATTTTACTGAAACCCTGAATCTTAACCATAAGCACTTTCTAGATTTTAGAATAGCATTTGGTTAAGAGATATTCTCATATTCTTATTTGATCATCAAAGGACCCAAAAATACAAATAAAAAATTCTTTGGTCCCAAGGATTATCGAACTTATTGATGGTTTCCAAAGAGACAACCCCTAAGTAATGTTTTCTCAATGAGTTTTGTAAGTATCATAGGCTAAAGGGTTATGATATAAATGATTACTTTTCTTTGAAAAATAAAATAGAGGACTTGATTGAAAGGCAAGCTCCACATCTATGAGGAGTCGGAGCCTTCCCAAACTATCTTCAAGGAGCCTTTTCCTAAACATACAAGTATGGATTAATGCTCAAAAGAGGTACATTTCTCCCTCAAGAATTCTCATGAAATGATCTTTCATGCTTGTTGTGATCATTCATCGCATGCAGTTTACTCTACTTACCAAACACCACACGGTTCACCCAAAATATTAAAAAAAGCCAAACAAGTAGTAATTCTAGAAGCACTTAATGTTCTGCCCTCAGCTAGAGCCTTGATAATCTTTTGTGGTGCACCAAAATCTGTACACCAATACAGAACCCAATTAGGACTGAGCCATAGAGAAAGTATTGAGGAGGTTACTACATTCGGAAGGACCCTCAAACCCCCGCACTTGAGGAACGAATCAAGCAAGGAGGTGGTCATTTTGCCTGGCTCCTCAAAAATGTGTATCATTCCTCATTCATCCCATGGTATTGATAAGGGTAAGATGTTGTGTTACCTCCATATGATCTAGAAAAACATTTATCAAAACTCCCAATCAACATGTCTATTTTAGAGTTCATCAAAATCAAACATAGACAAGTATTGGATGAAATTCTAGGAAAAACAAAGCTTAGTACATCCATAACTCCTGAATCATTGTCCTTCTTGGTCTAGCCCATTCTTACTCAAACTCTAATTGTCTTTTCTGAAGATGAGTTAAGTAGGCTGATACCAACCCATGCATATCTTGCATATAGAAGTGGTTTTGAATCACTATTCTGTGGGAAAGTGTCTTGTCGATAGTGACAGGGACCTAAACATCATCCCCTTGCATATAGCCATCTAACTTGGAGTTCAATTAGAGAGACTCGAACCAAGTAACATTGTCATCATGAGGTATGATGGTAAGTCCTCCCATTCTCTCGAGTCGATCAAACTTCTTATGAAAATGGGCCCAATTCAACATGTAGGGTTGTTTCATGTCTTGGACATCAACCCTCATTACAACTTGTTGCTAGGAAGGCCTTAGATACAATCCCTTAAGGTTGTCTCCTCAATCTTCAATCAATGTGTCAAGATCTCTTGAGAAGACAAGATCACAGTAGTATATGGGTTGAATGACTCGAATCTGAAAGGAGTTCAAAACTCACCATACATCATGAGTGAACCATGCCAACACCCAAGTTACAAGAAAGGAAAAGCCATCATGAGGTTGAACACTAGTGGGTCATCCCCTATCTCAAACATCTATGTCCTAGCCTACTCCAAAACATCTAGGGTGTATAGCACATCTCATCCCATAGATGATAGCATATTTCAAAGTCATCATCTCTATCCCAAGTTTTTCAAACTTGAGAAGCCTTGGAACATGCTCCTAAACATGGGTATAAACAAAATTTTTTGATCCAGTATTAACTTAAAACTTTGTTTGCAAAAATTATGTGCAAGCGTGTCAATAGGTTTATTCAAACTTGCAAAGAGATTTTCTGACTATTAAGTGATTGTAGATAAGTTAGTTCTTATTATCATAGGCCTTCTTGAATCACACTGAAGGGTCAGTCTAGATACTTAGAAAGGGCGATTTTAGGATTTAGGATTTTCTCAAAACAATTTCCACTCAAAACAACTTTTCTTGAGAGATATACTTTTCACTTGGCCAAACCAATTTATGTTCTGTAAAACAAAATTGATTATGTTTTCCAGTAGAGGACTTTGAATTTTTTAGTTATTTTTGGAGATCCAAAAATCTTGAAAATTTTACCTAAGTAAGAACTTGATATGGAGCTTTATTGAGGATGTTTATTTGTATTTTTTGATCTTTGAATGATCATAATTAACTCTAAAAAGTTTCTAACCAAATGCATTTATGAAATTCAGAACATTCGTTGTAACTAAGATAAAGAGTCTCACTAAAATGCTTGAATCTTCGTATGTCGTATTCCAATGTTTATGAAAGTGGTCAAATAGAAATCCATGGATGCTAACTTTTCAACTAAACCATTTTCAAGATTTTTGGATGCCTACAGACTGATTAATGACAGTTTTACTAATGATCTATCGCAAAAATTTTGACACAAATAGTCTCTGTTTCGGGTTGAGTTTGGTTTTTAATAATTTTTTTACTCAATCTCACCCATGTCCAAAATTTATGAAAATTTTATCAGATATTGATAGGTATGTGTTCCATTGAAGGACAAAATGTCCGAATATTTTGATGAGAAACAGGGTCTAAAAAATTAAAGGATCAGACATGATTTATATAGGATACTAAAATCTATAGAGTTTTCTTTGTAGAAACTAATAATGCATCCACTTACAGCAACAATAACAACAACAACTAAGCCTTTTCCCATACTAGACGGGGTTGGCTACATGGATTCTTTGTTTCCACAGATCCCTATCGTGTGCCATGTTAGCAGTTAACTCCCAATAAGCTAGATCATTCTTTATTGTTTCTTTCCAACACTTTTGTGGTCGTCCTCTACCTCTTTTAATACTTTCCAAATTTAGTTTTTCTAACCTTCTTACAGGTTCTTCTTTTAATCTTCTTTCTATATGTCCAAACCATCTTAAACGATGTTCTCTCATTTTATCCTCTATTAGTGCCACTCCTAATTTGTTTCTAATAACCTCATTATGTATACTGTCTTTTCTTGTATGACCACTCGTCCATCTCAACATCTTCATTTCTATCACAGACATCTTTTGTACATGTTGATGATTAACTACCCTTGCTGCTCTATAATATTTACCTTTTAACTTTAATGGTATCTTCTTCTCACAAAGAATACCTGATGCTCCTCTCCATTTTAACCAACCAGCATTAATTCTATGTGTAACATCTCCATCAATTCTTCCATCACTTTGAAAAATTAACCCTAGGTATTTAAAACTTTCCTTTTGGGAAATGCAATTTGTGCCAATTTTAATTTCCATGTCCTCTGAAGTATGGACTTAAAGTTGATCCTTGATGTAACCCAATATTAAATATGGACTTAAAGTTGATCCATCACCATTATAAATAAGTATGGACTTAAAGTTGATCCTTGATGTAACCCAATATTAACTTCAATGAAGTTTGTCGTTCCTTCATGAATCCTCACACATGTTTTTGCACCATCATACATGTCTCTTATAAGGTTAATATATGTCAATGGGATACTTCTTTTTTCAAAAGTTCTCCAAAGAACCTCCCTCGGTACCCTATCATAAGCTTTTTCTAGATCAATAAATATCATGTGAAGGTCTTTCTTTTTTGCTCTAAAATGTTTCATAAGACGTCTCAAAAGGTGAATCGCTTCAATAGTAGATCTGCCTGGCATAAATCCAAATTGGTTCTCTGTTGTACTTGATATTTGTCTTAACCTACATTCGATAATTCTTTCCTATAATTTCATAGTATGACTCATTAACTTGATACCTCGATAATTCGCATAATTTTGAATGTCTCCCTTGTTCTTATATATGGCTATAAGTGTACTTGCTCTTCATTCCTCGGGCATCTTTTGGTTTTTTCATATTTCATTAAATAGTCTTGTGAGCCAAGTGATTCCTATTTCTCCTAGTATTTTTCAAATTTCTATAGGAATATTATCTTGTCCTACCGACTTACCACCCTTCATATGTTTAAGAGCCTCTTTGACTTCATTCTTTTGAATACGTCGGTAGAAATTGTGGTTTATATACTTTTTCGACTTGGCTAAATCTCCTAAACTAATACTAACATCTTTATTTTCATTAAAAAGATTATAAAAATAGTTTTTCCATCTATTTCTTATATCATCATTTGCCACTAGAATTTTTTCCTCCTTGTCTTTTATGCATCTAACATAATTAAGATCTTTAGTTTTCTTATCTCTAGCCCTAGCTATCCTAAAAATATCTCTTTCACCCTCTTTTGAGTTGAGTTTTTTATATAAGTCCGCCCAAATCTTAGCTTTTGCTTCACTAACGGCCATTTTCGCTTCCTTCTTTGCTTTCTTATAAGCTTCTAAAGTTTCACTAGTTTTCTTGGCATAATGTAATTTGTAACATGCCCTCTTTGCCTTGATTTTATTTTGCACTACTTCACTCCACCACCAAGCTTCTTTTTGTGCCGGTACACATCCCTTAGATACCCCTAACACATCTTTCACCACTTTCCTAATATGTATAGCCATATTGTTCCACGTATCACAGGGTGTGCCAACATAATTCCAAACATCTCCTTGAAGGACTTTCTGTTTAAATATATCTTCTTTCTCGCTTTTGAGATTCTACCATTTAGTCTGAATAGCTCGATGCACTCTTTTCTTCTTTGTCCATTTTTTTATTTGTAAATCCATAACTAAAGTCGATGTTGGGTGGTTAAGCTTTCTCCTGGAATTACCTTACAATCTTTACAACACGCTCTATCTTTTTTTCTACAAATAAAGTAATCAATTTGTGTTTGTAATAAGCCACTCTTATAAGTAATTAAATGTTCATCTCATTTTTTGAAGATTGTATTGACTATAAAGAGATCAAATGCCATAGCAAAATTTAAAATCTCCCTACCTTCCTCGTTTATATCCTCAAAACCAAAGTTTCCATGAATCCCTTGATATTCTAATGCCTCTTTACCGACATGTCCATTTAAATCTCCTCCTAAACAAATCATCTCCCTTTGTGGAATCTTTTAAAACACCTAATCTAACTCTTCCTAAAAAATTGTCTTTATACTATCTTCTAGTCCTACTTGGGGTGCGTAAGCACAAA
This sequence comes from Brasenia schreberi, assembly GCA_036023115.1. Taxonomy (NCBI): domain Eukaryota; kingdom Viridiplantae; phylum Streptophyta; class Magnoliopsida; order Nymphaeales; family Cabombaceae; genus Brasenia; species Brasenia schreberi. Next base: position 12,481,967 of record JAYKKT010000064.1, read on the forward strand.
CTATATTCAAAACCTCTGTTCCTAACACTAATTTCAACGTCATGATTCGGTCACCATATCATTGTAGACTTGTGTTCATTTAGATCCTTAATAATTTAATGATCCTTAATAATGATGCATCCGCTTAGATCCTTAATAATTTAATGATCATCCAAAGAATTTTGTTGGAGACTTGTGTTCATTTGTGAATGTGCTCATCTACATATAAATCTCTGGAGCATCTCTCTTAAGGAGAATAATTCTCTTGGAAAATATATGCAATCATAGCCCTATACTCACCCTTATACAAACTTATGGGTAATTAATATATCATAAGAGTGATTATATACTCATATCATTGTATGTAAATGTGACAGTTATGTCTCTCTTATGACTTCTTGAATTGATTTGTAGGCAATAACATCAACAAAGAAATGAGAGAAGGGATGATAATATACTTATGCATAGAAAAGATGAGGATGTATAAGATACGACATATATTGAGGTAGGAGGAATAAAATATCATACAAGTGGTGATCTCTCTTACCTATGGTTGTTGCACAATTTTTTGTAACACTTCTTTGGCTATACAAGAGATTAGAGATGAAGACTTCAAGTTTACAAATGACCACAAACCAAGAAATGAAGAAGATGTGGAAGAAATGGACCAAACTTCTTCTTCTTTGCCGATCTTTATTCCTTTGGATAACTTCTTGGGGGTTGATCTCATCTACTCTAGGCCTTCTTCTCTCTCTCTTTTTCTCTCCTCTCTTTGCTGGTTTTCTTCTCTATTTGTCTCCCTCTGTTCCCAGATGAAGGTGGGTATTTATAGGCTCCTTGGCTGGCCCAAGAAGCCTCTAGACTAGGGAATATTCTCAAAACAATTCCCCTTGTAGCTTGTTTCATGGATTGATTGGTTTCATGGTTGATTCAACCCACCTCAATTGTTGGTCACATGGGTTGGTTCCTCACATGGTTGGTCACATGGTCACATGGCTTGTAGCTTGGTTTAGCTCACCTTGACTTGATGCAACCTACCTTCACTTGACGCAACCTGCCTTGGCTTGATTTGGGTTGATCACGTGACTTGTTCAACCCACCTTGGTTTGGTCAAGTTCATCTCATGACTTGGTTCCATCTTGGTTTGATCACATAGCTTGTTGGTTCAGCCATTGAGTAGGCTTGGTTGGCTGGTCCTATGACTAGTCCATCCCACCTTAGCTAGGATCAAACTTTGTTGCACCATGACCCATCCTATTGCACCATGGTTCGGGCCAACTTGTGCCAAGGTTGAGTTGTCTTGTTGAACCTCTCCCTAACTCCCTTGAATTGAGTAAACCTAGTCTTGTCCTAGTGTGGATGTACAAATGAGTCAAATCTCAGCATGGGTCAATTCATCATTTTTGGTTTGCATGACCAAGTGATATCTCTATTGTGACTCCCGGCCTTCTCTCCATGAGTTGATCTTTACCTTTCGAACCACTTTAACCTTCTAATAGGTGTAGGGTCTCGGACTACTTTAACCTTGTAATGAGTGTAAGGTCTCAAACCACTTTAACCTTCTGGTGTAGAGTAGTTTGGTGTAGGACTATCCTCGATCCGGTGAGTCTTTCGATGCCCATCATATTTTTGGACTTATTTATTAATTTGTCTTTTAATTTTAAATGTTCAGTAGGAGTAAAATGTTTCATTTGTAAACATTTTGCTGGTAATTTATCTTTGTTCCTAATGTCCCATCTTAGATTTTCTTTAGAGAAAAATCATCCAAAAAAGCGAAATTTTGCTAATTTGGCCTTGGCGGCAAAGTAGTCATTTTTTAAAGATTTTGTCAAAATTCAATTTTTTTATTGGGCTCAAAGTACCCTTATTTTAAGGTTCCTATAGAATTTTGGTGTGAAAATGGGTTTGTTTAAGGTATCTTTGTTAAAAAAACCCTTAAAGGACTCACAACCATAATTTTTCTTGAAAAGGTAGAAATTTAAAAAAATCTTTTGATAAATTTTTGATATGTTCACAATGGGCTATACATCTTACCAAGCTATAGGAGTCAAGGGCCGATGGTGTTTAGAACCCCTTGTACCATCCCCAAACCAATGTCAATATGGGTTAGGCTTTGACCCATTGAAATTTCCCGAATCCCCACCCAAAACCATTTGGGTTTGGGGTAGTATAGGGTCCAATAAAACTGAAACCTATGATTTCGATCTCCTCTTCGAAACCTAACTCATAGTGTTTTCTTTATAGGCTTGATGGAAAGTACTACTTCCTCTATCAAAATCTAAAAAAAATGTATATTTGGGAGAATAAAAAATATTTAGAAAATCTTTAAAAACCAAAAACAATAAAAAATATTGAAAAATGAAAACAATGTAAACTTTGAAAATCCAAAAAATAAAGTGTTTTATGGTTCCTCTCTGAAAGTTTGTCTTAAAACTATCAAAAATACTCGAAAAACTAAAGAAAATGATAAAAAATGTAAAAATGTAAACTTTATCAAAAACTAGTTTTAAAAATCATGTACCATCACAGAATATGATTTTACCAAAACCTTTGTACATACTCCACCCAAAATCATGTTCTTATGAAGGATCATCATCTTCTCTTCTAGAAAATTCTTCCCAAAAAGCCAAATCATTTAAGATAGAACAAAGCAAGGAGGTAGATCCCACTTGAAGATACGGCTACACTGTCATGCCTTGGGGCATATTCTTCCCAAAATCATATTCTAAATCCGCTTTTACCACACCTTGGGGCATATACAACTACATTGTCATGTCTTTTGATTGAAAAATGTCGATGCCAATTACCAAAGAGCCACGATGACTATTTTTCATGACCAAATCTATAAGCTTTTGGAAGTATATGTAGATGATCTTTTAGTGAAATCAAAAACTCATTTTACTCATATAGAATCTTTGCAAAAAGTTTTTCAAAGACTTAGATTTTATCATGTCAAACTAAACCCTCAAAAGTGTGTTTTTGGAGTGGAATCGGGAAAACTTTTAAGGTTTACGGTTGGCCAAAAGGGCATAGAGGTCAACCCCTCTAAGTGTTGAGTCATCATAGCCTCCACCTTCCAACCTAACTCAAATTAAGAGCCTCTAAGGCCGCCTCCAAGCTATTAGATGATTCATCTCTGATTTGACAACCATATGCGAATCCTTCAATAAAAATTTGAGAAAATAGGTCAAATTCCTTAGGGATTCTGAGTGTTAGGAGGCTTTTAAAAGATTAAAACCTATTTGGTAAATCCTCAAATTTTGAAACCTCCAAAATTAGGAAAACCTTTGCTTTAAGGATTATATATATATAAAAAGGCATTGGGAGCTTTATTAGTGTAATATGAGGATTATAGCTTTAAGGAGTATGCCATTTACTATATTTCAAAATCTCTCTTAGGGTATGAGAGAAGTGATCAAGCTATGGAGAAGATATGCTTAGCCTTGGTATGGATGTGTCAAAAATTTAGACATTATTTTTTGAATCATGAGATTTTGATAGTATCTAAACTCGACAACATCAAGCATCTTTTCGAAAAACCTATCCTAATGGGTAGGCTAGGTAAATGGCAACTTCTTTTAATGGAGTACAATTTAAAGTTTCATCATCAAACCTCCATCAGGGGCTAAGCCTTGGCCGATCATGTGATCCACCTACCCCTTGAAGATACATAGTACATAGCCCATACTTAATAAAATACTTGATGAGGGAATACTGACAAATAATTGGAACTATCATGTATTATCCAATTGTTTGATGAGAATGAAGTATGAAAAATGTATTTTGATGGGGAAAGAAATACGTAAGGGGTAGAGGTCATCATCATCAACATACCTCCTAAAAATGGAGAAATCCCAATATCTTTTCACTTAGCGTTTCTTTGTTCAAATAATATGGCCGAGTATGAGACTCATACAGGGCCTAAAAGCTTTGCAAAAATTAAGGGCATCATGTGTTGAAGTCTATAGAGATTCTATGATTGTTATAAACCAAGTTTCAAAAATTTGATAAGTCAAATATAAAACAGTGATTTCATACTACGAGTTAGCAGCCAAGTTGGTCAGCTCATTCAAATCATATACGCTCACACATATTGATAAAGAGGACAGTAGATTGTATCTCTGCTTTGGGGTCCTCCTTGAGGATTGACCCAAACCTCAACATCCGATCTGTTGAGGTTTCACATCTACTCGTTCCATCAACCCAAAGTTTTGAGATTTACCAAAGTGACCAAAATCAAGAAGAAAACCCTTGGTTTCATAATATTAAAAACTTTTTAGAAAATGGGGGATTTCTTGAGTTTACCTCTTCAAAATACAAAGCTTCTATTAGAAAAATCTCAACACAATATGTCATCCTACGCCGAGTTTTGTACAAAAGCATTTTTCAAGAGTCTTGTTGAGATGTGTTAACTATAATGAGGCTAAAATCATCATGCATGAGTTCCACAATGAAGAATGTGGAGACCATGTCAATTCAAGTATAATGGCTATAAAAATACTTAGGGTTGGTTATTTTTGGTCTACCCTCAAACAAGATTGTCATGATCATGTAAAAAAATGTCAGCTGTGTCAAGTGCATGGACATGTCATTCACATTCCATCTATAATGGCCATTCACCATGTGGGCATTCGATATCATAGAGTCAATTTCCCCATAGCATCCAATAGACAAAGGTTTATCCTAGGATCTACTGAATATTTTTTCAAATGGGTTGAAGCTACGTCCTTGGAAAACATCCAAGAACATGTAGTGACTTTTATTAAGAAAAATGTCTTAGCTAGGTTTGGAGTCTTAAGGGACATAATGTCAGATAATGACACTCTATTAAAAAATGAGAAAGTGGAAAGGCTGTATAAGACCTATGGTATCACACAACACTTCGTCAGCATACTACCCTCAAGGCAATAACTAATTCGAAGCCACAAATAAGACCATCATAAGCATAATTGAGAAAACCTTAGAAAGGAGTAGGACATGGCATGAGAAGTTGGATGAGGCACTATGGTTCTACCAAACTTTCATATGCACTCCAACAAATGTCACACCTTTTGAATTGGTCTATGGCACAAATGGCATACTTTCGATTCACACCAAGTTGCATTCAGTTTACACATTCATCACACTCAATTAACTCATAGAGAGCCTACAACAAGCTATAGACTTACTTGAGGAGAAAAGGCTCCTTGTCATAAATCATGCGCAAGCATACCGTCAAAAGTTAGCCTCACATTATGAGAAACACATGAAGGCTTGCTATTTTAAGGTGGGAGACCTCGTGTTGAAGTCCATACAGCAAAGGAGCCCACATCCTTTAGAAAAATAGCGGCCCAATTGGGGAGGTCCCTATGTCATAAGAGGGTCAACAACTCGCAATGCATATTGGCTAATTGATACCAAGGGAAGAAACTTGGTAGACCCTATAAATACCTAATACTAAAGTTTACGACTAATTCTTTTGAAATGATTTTGTAAAAACCCATCTTTAGTTTCTTGAAGAGGGGACCAAATTCAGTATACATTTCTTAATTAGGAATTAGTGCTTGGTGAAAAGGTGGAGTATTTTCAATGATTATAAAAATAGGGCATACTTGATTAGATTGAGTATATCGACGGATAAGTTGTATCCCCATCTCATTCTCTCCAACTACAAGAAAAACAAAAGGGCAAAAAGACCCAATGCCTTGAAAGCCAAAAGAAAAGAAAATGAAGAAAAAAACAACCTCCAATATAGAGGTCTTTCTACAAAAGAAAGAAAATCTAAAGCTCAAAGAGTAAGTAGGCTTTTCTAAAAATTCCCCTTTGTATCATGGGACGCTTCATAAGAAACCGAGAGAATTCTCCCTATACTTCATACCATTTATCTCAAAGGAGAAAAGTCGATCATTATAGTCATAAAGTAGGAATACAACCTATGAATTTGAATTTCATTTTGTTTGAGGATTAGGCCTTATAGTGTGAAAAATAAAATTTTAAAATGTTAAGTTTTTCAACAGCAAAAAGCTCCACAAGAGTAAGTAATGGAGAACTAAGACCGAAGTTAAGAGAAATATAGGGGTTGGAAGTCCTATTAGATATAAACTAAGGAAAAGTACCTTTCAAGCATGATTTCTTCAAGGAAGGGGTTTTAGAAGTCAAAATAAGGCATTTTGCATGATAAATGAGTCTATCTGCAAAAGCTTTATAAAATGATCCTTTTACTCCTACAAAAATATTTAAATTAAAAAGACAAAAAAATATAATAAATAGGCCTAAAACATGGAGGAGAAATGAGTAAGACCTAGAAGATTCAAGTTCAGTGATAGCTCAAGCCCACGTGAAAAGCATCAAGTAAAAAATCCAAAATACCCCTGATAAGAAAGATCTTACACCAAGCAACCCTATACCCATGAGAAGGATAAAGCGGTTCAAAAAGGTTAAAGAGAACAAACCATGGAGCAAACAAGAGTAAAAGTGTTAGCACCGACCACCATATATGCCACCACTTCTAGATTCAATACACCACCATCGAGCATCAAGTGTGCCACCACCATACACAACACACCACTATCGACCACTATGCACACTGTTAGCCACCACTACATGCAGCGCCCACGTGCTAGCACACAACATGGTGCCTAGTTCTCATGCGTCGGCGTGCATGCCAACGATGTCCAAACGTTGTCCAGCTCATCCAACCTTCTTTCCATGTTCCACACGTTTCCAATTATTTCTCCCACATGTGGATATAACCCCACCAATGGTGCAACAGGGTTAGTCCCTTGATGGATTAAATTTAGTTTCAGATCGAGTCCAATAACCTAAGAAAGTTCTAGTTTGGTTTGGTGCGTATAAATAAGGAACCTTGGCCAACTAAAAGGGAAATTTCATCACAAGAGTGAGAGGCCCAGCAAAGGAGGATGTGAAGGAGCTCATTTCTAGCCCAAAGAGGAGTTCATCCAAGAAAGATAGAAAAAGAGAGAGTTCTAAAGAGAGAAGACTTCAAGCCAACCCCTTAACACCTTTGTTTGTTTTATTCTTATTGTAAGCTTGGAGTTCTTGGCTCCAACCATTGTATTTCAAGAGTAAGCATCTATTTTAGTGGAATATCATTTCAAAAGGGAGAGTTGTCCTAATCCGAAGACGTGAAGAAAAGGTTATAGGTGAGAGGAATCCGCTAACTCCACAAATTTTTATTTCTTCTACTACAATATACGATATATCTTATACATTCTCACCTTATCTTTTGTCCCCTTTCTTTGGTGGAATGATTGCTTCTAACTCAATTCAAGAAATCATAAGATATATCGTATAAGATATATATAACAACCATTATTACATTGGATGGCATGAGTATATAATCACTCTTACGGTAGATTAATAACCTATATGTTTATGTTGGAGAGGGCATTGGGTTATAATCTTATATATTTCTCAAGTAAGCAATCCTTTTAGAAAGAGATGCCCTAGAATCTATATGTAGATGAGTTCCTCCCCAAACTAACGTAAGTCTTAAACAAAATTCTTTGAGTAATCATTAACCTTCAAACTTGATGCATTATTACTTTATATTATGAAATTTTTGTAAATTTCAACATATTGCACATACCATGTGTAATCTCTAAATTTTACAACCTTCATTTTCAAGTGAAATGCTTCTAAATTTTGTTTGTGAGTGTCACACACAATCCCATATCTAGTAAAATTTCCATAAAATTTGAACATGTACAAGGTCTATAAAAAAATCATCAAAGATTATACCAAACTTGAAACTGAACCTATTTGTGACAAAAATCCTTTGATAATTGTTTAGTAAAGTTTATGATAGAAACTCTCAAGAGTAGTTTCATATGAAAGCTAACTTCCACATATTTCCAAATTAATAAAGTTTATGAAAATAGGAAACTCAAGAACAGAGATACAAGCATTTTATTGAGACCCTAAATCTACACAATTCACATTTTAAAATAGCATTTTGTTAAGAGATCTTCTCAGATTTTTATTTGATGCTCAAAGGACCCAAAAATATAAATAAAAATTTCTACTAAAGTCAACCAATTTTATTTTCGCATAACTGAGTTTGGTCTCGCCAAGTGAAATCGATGTTTCAAAAAAGGCTTTTTTGAATCGAAATCATTTTGAGAAAACTCTGGATTTTAAAATCACTCATCTTAAGCATCTACACTGACCCTTTAGTACTGGTTCAAGAAGGCCTACATCGACAAGAACCTACTTTCTTACAATTCACCGAATAGCTAGATAAATCTCTTTGCAATTTTGAGTAAACTTGTTGACACACTCGTGCATATTTTTACAAGCAAAATTTTAAGTTCATACAAAACCAAAAATTTTGCTTACAATATGAAAGTACAAATTTTTTATTTTGGGTAATATCATGGAGTTGAATTAGAGCCTAACTAGGGCTTCTTGGAAATACTCATGAAGTGCAAGAAAAAGATGAGATCTTTGATTTGCATGAGAAGGTAACCAATTTTCATAAAGAGATTGTTGGATTGACTAAGAGAAAATTTTCTTTCAAAGTCAAATCAGTAAGATTGCATGGAAAAACTTTACATGTTGATGATTAATTTGTTTCTAATAACCTCATTATGTATATGGTCTTTTCTTCTATGACTACTCATCCATCTCAACATTTTCATTTCTGTCACAAATATCGTTTGTACATGTTGATGATTTACTGCCCAACACTCAGAACCATAAAACATGGGAGGCCTAATTGTTTCTCTATAATATTAACCTTTTAACTTTAATGGTATCTTCTTATCACAAAGAATATGCTTCTCTTCATTTTAACCAACCAGCATTAATTTTATGCATAACATCTCTATCAATTCTTCCATCACTCAAAAAAATTGACCCTAGGTATTTAAAACTTTCCTTTTAGGGGACGCATTGTGTGCCAATTTTAATTTCTATGTCCTCTGAAGTAACCAAATGATCAAACTTACATTCCATATATTTTGTCTTTGTTCTACTACGTCGGAGGCCTTTGCTTTCTAATGTTTTTCTCCATAGTTCCAATTTTCTATTAAATTTTTCCTTAGACTCCTCCACTAATACAATGTCATCTACAAATAACATACACCAAGGTACTTCATCTTGAATTTGTTTTGTTAACTCATCAATGACCTTTATAAATAAGTATGGACTTAAAGTTGATCCTTGATATAACCCAATATTAACTTCAAAGAAGTCTGTCATTCCTTCGTGAGTCCTTTACATTTAGGAAACTAGATAAAATTATTATATCATAAGAGAACTTAATACATTTGAAATAAGAGAATCATGTGATGGCCATCACAAATTTATCTTAATGCATCAGAAAAAGGAGGAGGGTGTGTTGTCTGGTGGGATGACACACTATGGATGTGGCAACTCCTTTACATGTCATGTGGTGGGACCAAAAATAATAAGATAGATCTGTGTGGGTGTTGTCCCTTGTAAAATCCTTGCAATACACAAAAAGCTTAGAGCAAGTTCAAGTGAAGGTATCCTAGAAAATAAAGTTTGAACAAAAGCAAACTAGAAATTTTGAAGCATGTCATAAAAAGAGAGCATGAAATCTATGATTAACCTAAGCTAAAAAGCTGAAAGGAAAATAATTCTAGAGATCAAGCAAAACAATGGACACCTATGAAAATCGAGAGTGAGAAGTAGGAGACAGGAATCCAACCCAGTTGGAGAGAACCCATTATGGACTTAGAAAGTTCTCCTTAATTATTTATAACAATGAGAGACTATAGAGCAATATCAAGCAAAACATCTCTAATATAAAGAGGAGGAAACTATGTCAAAGGGAACATGTTCCTTAATCATATTTGGACTTGCAAAAGATAAATGTTGCTAGCTAAAAAATAGAATGTATAATACTGTGGACATGTATTACACAACTAGAAGTATGCATGCTAATGAAATATTGAAAAAAGTCACAATGCCCAGCTTATAAGAAAATGCAAGTGTGTCATAAATATGCACCTTGAATCATGATATGAATATAGATATACCACAATCAAGGGTGTGTGACTGAAGGCAATGGTGCCCTTGCTGAATATCATGGTGAGGAGTATAAATTTATTACAAGTTGAAAGGAAAGGAAAAAGGAAAATTCTCCTAATCTATACACTAAGACGAGAACAATCATTCAATCAAATTCTTCCAAGTGATCATTACTCATTACGGTTTTTGAAAATCACAAAGGTAATTTCGAAGTGCAACTTTTCTTTTTGTAATGAACTACTTCCAATAAAATCAGACAGGACAAAGCATTGTCACTTAACCCAAGAAGAAGAAGCTAGGACTCTTAACCTCATGTGGAGCATGGATCTTTCGTTGGGTATAATAAATTTTCAAGATATACGTTGAAGCATTACTTCCCAATACAAGAGAATATTAGAGGTTACTCAGTCCATTTTGAAGTATCCAAAGCTTACATTGAATAGCAAATGGAGAGAAAAAACATGAAAAAAGCTTTGCTTTGCCATTTTCTTTTTCTTGGAGACTTTGGCTCTTCTTTTTTCTCTTTTTTAAAGGCATTTGGTCCCTTTTGCAGGCCTTAGGCTTTTCAAGCTAAATCTTTTCAACACATATAGAGAATGAATATGTCAATGGAGCCCAAATATGAGAAGAATACCTGAAAACCTATTACACCAAGTACAAATACTACAACATCCAACAAAGAAGTTAGAAGACACTAATCGGTCTATCAGCTAAGATATCCCAAGGAAAAATCATTTCAATATTTTTAAAAACCAAGATAGTATTAACAAAACACAACTATTAACAATTTCTTAAACTTTCTCAAGATTGAAAACCAAGTAAAAATGGATTGTCAAAAAGGATTTAACTTAAATAAATCAAAGTCTCAAAACTAGAGTTTGAGAATGACATTCCTAGCATGAAAACAATGACTCAGAAAATCAAACAATGGGTGTGCATTAGCAAAGGCATCATGTAGATCCTTGCTTTCAAATCATTTTTAAGGAATATCATCTCATATCCATACAAAATCAATTATACAACTCAACTCAAGATCCAATAATATCATGGATAATATTTCTTTAAACACTAGATGTTTATTGGGTCTGACGTATCTCAACATCAATGACCAAATAATGTAATCAAGTGGCTAATCATCTACTAAAATTTTATTGTAGATAGACAAAGACGTAGAAGACATGCTAGGTTGACATTTACAACTAGATGAGTATCGAAATTGATATAGGAACATATGCCAAAGGAGTGACGAGTGTATCTGTATGGGAGGGCACAAAACACATAGTATATGCGAAAACATGTGACATTGAAAGCTCATGAAAGCACTACTTATTAGTTGAATACCAAAACAGATAGTATATGGCTAAGCATGCATGCAAAATTGTGTTAACGCCACACTTATCAGTTGGACACCAAATAATCAGTTCTTTCAATTTGACCATAGAAGATGTATAAAATTGAATGCAGAGCAATCCTCCTTATAGTATTAAAGAATTAGTATAAAGTTTTGACTAACTTCAAATCTTTTTTGATGAAAAGTATATGCTGAAGATTTGCATTTCTTAACTTCCAGTGGCTAATATTCAAAATATAGATAATCCCGAAGTCATATAGTTTGCCATTGACTTACAAGAAGACAAGGTCCACAAGATGAAAGAGTGTCCCAGTATCCTGTTTCTCTTTTTTTTTTTTCACAATGGCTTCTTAACATGGATCTTTCTTGGTTTGATTTGATTTTGGGCTTGTGGCATGTGCCCATGTGATTTCGTTTTGGGCTTGATCATGAACCCAATTTGACTTTGTTTTGGGCCTGATAATGAGTCCATCTTTGATATGGTTTTTGAGCTTGATCATGAGCCCAATTTGACTTGGTTTTGGGTACGGGCTAGTTCTATGTGTTGCTAAATTTGACTTGAGTTGGATTTGATTTGATCAATTTGTTAGAGAACTTCCATTTCTTCAAGGCTCTCCTACTTTCATCCTAACCTTCAGGAATTCTGCTTTGCTTGATTCTCTTTTCAGTTAAGATTTATCGTTTCAAATATTTGCTTTTTATTATTTAAAACAATTTCATTTGAGATATATTTAAAAACATGGAGTTTTAACGAAATCTTCAAATATTCTTTTTGGAAAACAACTCAGTTCCATTCTCAGTGTTTGTTTGCATGGGTGACCTGCTTTCGCTTTGTGAGTTAATCCTTACTATTTCAACCACTTTAAGCCTTTGTTCAGTGTTGCGTGTCAGACTACTTTAACCCTTTTGATGGGTGAAGGGTCTTGAACCAGTTTAACCCTTGTGTGTAGGGTCTTGCAGTAAGACTATCCTTGATCGGGTGAGTTTTTGAGGTCTAGTTTATTTTTAGAATTTCAGAGTTTTTGTAATTTTGTAAATATCAATTTACAAATATTTTTGGGTTTGGTTCCCAATGTCTCATTTTCATTTGTTTCTTTAAAAAAAATTGTTTGAAACCATTCCTTTTTTTAAGGCAATCATTTGAAATCATAAAATCCTATCAATTTGGCCTTGAGGGCAAAGTGGTCATTTTTTTGAGCTTTGGTCAAAATTAGATTTTTTTGAGAGGGGTGCAATGTACCCTTATTTTGAGAATGCTACAAAATTTTGGTATAGAAATGAGTTTGTTTAAGGTGTCTTTATTTGAAAACCCTTAAAAGATCCAAAATCACAATTTTTCTTGAACAAGTAAAATTTCTAAAAGATCAAATCTTTTGATAAAATTTTTGGGTGTTTACAAGGGCAAGTTGTGCCCCTGCTCAATATCATGGCTCTTCTTTTTTCTCTTTTTTTGGGCTTTTGGCTTCTTTTGGCAGCCTTTTGGTTTTTCAAGAAAATTATTTTCATTATATATAGAGAATGAATATCAATGGAGCCTAAATATGGGAAGAATACCTGAAAACCTATTACACCAAGTACAAACACCACAATGTCTAACAAAGAGGTAAGAATACACTAACTGCTCTATAGGCTAAGATATCGTAAGGATAAATCATTTCAATATTTTTAAAAACTAAGATAGTATTACTAAAATACAAATATTGATGATTTCTTAAACTTTCTCAAGACTGAAAACCAAGTGAAAGTGGTTTGTCAAAAAAAACTTAACTTGAAGTAGTTTTGAACAAATCAAAGTATCAAAACTAGAGTCTAAGAATGACATTCCTAGCTGATAAAGCGACAACTCGAAGTAAATCAATTTATGGGTGTATATTAGCAGAGGAATCACGTAGATCCCTACTTTTATATCATTTTTTAGGAATACAATGTCATATCCATACAAAATCAGCTATACAATGCAAGTCAAGATTTGATAACATCATGGCTAATATTTCTTTAAACATTAGATGTTTATTGGGTCTGATGGATCTCAACATTAATGAGCAAATAATGTAATCAAGTAACTAATCATCTAGTAAAATTTTATTGCAGGTAGACATAGACATAAAAGAACATTCTAGGTTGACATAGACAATTAAAAGAGTGTCAGAATTGATATAGGAACATATGCCAAAGCAGTGACGAGCATATCTGTATGAGAGGGCATGAAACACATAGTATATATCAAAACATGTGACATCAAAAGCTCCTAAAAGTGTTACTACTTATGTTATGGTAGACAAGTACACTAAAGTAGTAAATACAAGGAATGGGCAACCATATAGGAGTAAACACTAATAGGTATCTCAGGATGGCTAAAGACACATGACAATGGAACTATAGAAATGCATGAGAAATATGATTAGGAGACGATTTATAGTTCTACACAGGAATACATATGCATGATGCATGGACAAATAAGTTGCATGAAAATATGGACTCATAACAAGGTAGATGCATGAACATGAAAAGATGTAAATGCCAAAACGATAAAAGATGTAAATGTTTAAATATGAGATGATGTGAAAATATCTAAACAAGAAAATTTGCAAATACATGAAAATGAGAAGATGCAAAATGCATGAATAGGAGAAGATGTAGATGCATAAGTAGAAGATAATGCAAAATACATGAACAAGAGAAGATGCGACATGCACAAACAAGAGAAGATGCAACATGCATGAATAGCATACGAAGTTTCCTCCTACTAAGCTAGATGTTTTTTCTTTTGGCTCTAAGGTTTGGCCAAATTCTAAAAGAGTGACTCCTAGGGATTCTTAAGACAAAAGGAGACTACCATATTTTTTTGATATTCTAATTTTGTGGGGGTTTTAGTTTTTCAAATTTTTTATATTTTTAGAATAATAATATAGTGGACCTTGTAAGGTCAGATAACACACTTGGTGGTATCTAAAAGTACGTCTTTAAGGGACATGGTCTACAAGTATATGCTCGAGACTGAGAGAGTGATGATCAATATAGGGACCCATGACACAAGAGACAAATAAGCTTCGGGCATACTGTGCTCCAGCAACATAGTGGAAGGATTTAGGATGGATAGGTCTATGGACAAAATAAGGTCTAAGAGTCATCTATCAGGGTAAGAAACCTGATTCAACATGATAACTGGACAAGTGGGCTCATATGTCTGCCCCAACAAGAGGAATAGAAGAAAGATCAAGGTTTGTCCTAGTGGATGATTCGAGTATACCCCTAGGATGAGTGGCGTGTTAAGTGAACCATATGGAGGAGATGATGATGACACACTTGAAGGTAGACTTTGAGAAGTTGAAGACCTTAGAGGTATCACTTATGCTATCCAAAAGCAATGAGTGAGTATGAAGAATAAATTAATAAGCAACATCAGAGGTGGGTTGTATCTAACCAGATTCAATTCACTATGTGAATCCTGCATTTAGATTGTAAGATTCAACAGAGAGATAGCATTTGAATCAAATTCTGGTTGGTTAAAATCATACTTGGATGGTATTTTAGTTTGCATTGTTGGACTTGGTCAATTCGATTCAACTTCCTTTTTCATGATTCCACATGGCTAAGGATTTCCGAACCCCACAATTATAGACCCACATATATTCGGGTGGGTCCAATAAATGCATGAGCAGTTCAGTTTGACTCTTGATGCGGAATATCGTGAACGGTGCATGAACATTTTTGTTGAGCTCGTTTAGTTAGTATGTAGCGTATGCAAATATACCAGTATCCGAAATAGAAAAAAATAGGCTGGTTCTTGTTCTGGCTTCAGTTAGAGACGTAAATCGCCTAGAACCCGAAAAACCATAAGTTTGAAACTGCGAGTTTGGTTTTGGACTGGCATGAAAGATGAAGCCGGAACCGAACTGGGTGTCCCAGTTCAGGATTCAGTTTCACAGATTTCGATTCCAGCTGGTTCTTGGCCTGATTCAGTTTTGGTTGAAATGTATCATGTCTAATTATAAAGACTGCACACACAGAGAAACTCACCTGGCTAGCGATTAGACTTTTACGAGATCGAGGTCTTGGGTTCGATACCTGAAGTGCATTTGGCTTCCGTTTCTCCAAGTCCTCATTTTGCCCAAAAAAGAGCATCGAAATATTTTACCGTTAAATTCAGAGATTCCATTCTGTTTGCGTCATTTTAGCAAGAGATATGCTCAAGCTTGTATGCATGTTTTCGTAATTCTTGCTTGTGCTCGTGTACCTGTGCATGTTATCAACGCACTAAAAATATTGTCTAACCATTGCAGTTACTTTTGAAACTGTTAAATTACAATTCTGATTTGGCTAAAGACGAAGGTAACACTAGCTTGTTTAATGGATTAAATTTTGTGAATTCTCAAACCCAATAAATAAAAGAAAAAAGTGAAGCCTGTTTTGGATATTTGTGAAAATGTTTTTGTTCATTTGGTAGAACGAAATGACAACCTGAACTCAAGTGTCAGATTGGCCTCTGTGCATCATCTGTGTAATATTTGGTTATAGAGGTAAATCTCTTTAACTACAGTGTTGTACTTTCTTAATTTGAATTTTAACTGATAAAATGATGGAAAGTGCAGGAATTCCTGATTAAGGCATCTTCAAAATCAACTTCATTTGAGGCAGCTTATGGTAAGCGCAAGAATAGATGTTCTTTGATCCTTAGAATGGGAATGGAACCGCATTTCTTCAAGATTTACTGGATGCTATAGTAAGTTTGAGTGAACAAAATGTACAAACGTGTAAAGATGCAACTTTACTCCATGAATTCCAACAAAAAGCTAGATTGCTGTCTCGGTAGATTCATTCAATTATCAAATTTATTCAGCATAATTTTTGGTCATATATGAAAGAGAAGGATGTGGTGGCTAAATTTAAGGATGCTTGACTATATGTGCGGTGCCGGGACATAAGCATCCCTTCGAGATTGCATTCATTTTCTGGCTTGGAGCATTTTAATGGGAAAGAACTGGATTGTACGCACCAATATATAGCTCATCTTCCGGTGAAGCAGTGTGAAGAATGATCCACCCCGTCTGAAATCATATGTATTCTCCTGGGGGTTTTGTTTTCTTCATTCTTTTTTCTTTTTGAAATGCCTCAGCTTTTTATTGTAAATGGTGAGTTTTTAAGGTAAGTACCTTCTCGTCTTTAGTGTCTATAGTATTGTAAATGGTGAGTCAGTGTTAAAGGTAAACATCTCCATCAAATCAGTTGCATGTATTTTAAAGAGATGGGATGGTCTGCATCTGATGCGTGATATGCTTGACGTCTCTCAAAATATTTTGTAATTTTTGAACAGGGCTTGACATTTTTATTGAACTTGATGTTTCAAATATGTCAAGATTAAATATTGATATAAATTTAAGAAATAATCTCCTTTAAGCAAGTTGAAATTTTTTATTTTCCGCAGAGAAGGGGCATTTAGTACAGTATATAAAATGTGAGCTGCAGTTCTAAATAATCTAATGACATAATACATTGTATTTAGCAAAACCCTTAAATAGCTAGAATTGTGGTTTAGAACCGACAGCTCAATTTAGTTCGTCTCTGGTCGCAAGACGGTTTGCTTCGGTTCTCTAAAAGTTAAAAACCAAGACTAGTGGTTGTTTGAGACTGAGGTTAGAACTGAACTATAAACACCTTTAGCTAGGAGTTCGATTCACAAGTTGAACATTGTCGGTTTGATATCGAGGTTGTACATTCACGCTGCGATGCTCCGATATATATATATATATATATATATATAGAGAGAGAGAGAGAGAGAGAGAAGGTCCTTTAGGATGAAGTTGAAAAGATAGATAGATATATGCAGAAAAGATATATATATATATATATATATATTGATATTTTATTATTCAATAAAGTTGGCTCCCTCTCGCTAAAAATCTTTTTGAGTTCCGTGGCCAAGATTTTCTTCTTATGTAAGCTTTTATGGTTAATTATATTCAACATTTATGTATAAGCATGCAGGCAAAATCGTGTTAACCCCACACTAATCAGTTGGATACCAAATGATCAATTCATTCATTTTGATCATAGAAGATGTATGAGAGCAATATCTCAGCTGACTAAGGGGTCAAGTCTTGAGTTGAAAGTGAGGAGTTTGATACCGATGGCGTGTATCTGGCCTCGGCCTCCTGCTTATACTAAAAAATTAGTATAAAAGTTAAAGTCTTGACTAACTTCAAATCTTTTCTGATGAAAAGTATATGCTGAAGTTTTGCATTTTCTCAACTTCCAATGGCTCTTATTCAAAATATAGATAATCCCGAAGCCATATAGTTTGTCATTGACTAACAAGAAGACAAGGTCCACAAGATGAAAGAGGTGTTCTGCTATCCTTTCTCCTTTTATCGTTACAATGGAAGGCTGTAGCCTAACACATACACGCATGTGCACTTCCTGGGAATCAAGCTGGCCGTCTGCAAGTGGGCATCACGGAACCGTGGCGGTGAGCTAACACGCTGGGTGCATTATCTTTTTTCTTTCGTACTTTGCACCCTTCTACATTCATCATCAGTAAATATAATCTCTCATGTTAGAGTTGGCTTGACATTTTTGAGCTCAATACAAAGGACAAAAGTCCATTGCCATTAGGTTGTTTCCCCACTAATTGCTTGAGTGAAACTCAGAAATATAAAAGCCTATAAAGTCCTTGCAAATTACAAATAACTTAACAAAAACATTATGGAGCAATAACATATAAGACATAAATGATTTTCCAAAAATCAATGCAACCAAGAAGTGACTGTCATAGGAAAGAGCTTATTTACAATACCTTATTCTCAAAGGAATAAACTATTTAATCCCCCTGTTAATAAGAAAAAACTCAGACTTTTTTACATTTGAATACAGCCGGATGATTAACAGTCATTATCTTTTCCATTTGAAGATCCGCCCGTCCTGATTGACACAAGATTCAGCAGAGTGGTCAGATAGCAAATTTCTTGCAATATTCCACAATTGTATATCAAAAGAGTTGCCATCTCCATTTTTTGAGAATAGGAAACGATAGAGAAATGCTTGGGGCAAATCGTTGAGATGGTTGGCTGGCACCATATCACTTGACACATTGAAGTCCCCACTGTGATAATCAGCAACTGTGCTGCCATGAACTTGGTTTGCATTTTCAAAGCTTCTGCTCCTATACAAGTCATTATATTCACCCACTCCAATTTCTTCATTGAGAGAACAATCCACAACTGTACTCATGAAATATATATATATATATATATATATATATATATATATATATATATATATATATATATATATATTAGTGTGTGTGTGCGCGCGCTTCACTGATTGATTCAGAGAGAGATTTTAAGGCCCTAAGATACCTACTTCAAAACCCATACTCATCTCAATCCACATTTTTGTTTCTGGCAACTATAGTCATGCCCCAAATGTGGTACTCTCTTTATAGATTTGTAGTTCTCTATTTTACAGAAGTAATTGAGGTTAAATAATGAGAGTAAACTCGTACCTGAACTCAGGGCAGTCATATGCAGATTGTTTATAGGCAGAAACAAGCTACGATCATCTTGTCGAAAAGGGATGCTTGCTTCCGATGTGTTGATGTAGGTTTGATTAACATGTTGATGATAGATCACATTGAAGATGTTATTGAGCCTATACAGGATGGTGGCTCCCTCCTGTTGTAGTCCATGCAAATGATAGCCTTGCTGCTCTTGGTAAAATGGTTGTAACCCGCCATTTGTTTCGAAATATGGAGAAGGTGAACTTGGTCTTACTTAGCATAAACAGTCTCGAATCAAATTGCAACAACTTTTGTAAATGCCTCTCAAGAGTTCCTCATTAAACTGAATCTAGTTCCTCCTGAAAAAATAATTAAAGTATGAGCATCACGATGGCCCAACTATTTTATGATTTCTTTGCCGCTATTGGTTTCATTTACTCGACGGATGATCATACCTGAAATGAGGTTGTGAGAAAAAAATATGAATGGCACTAATAGACAATAAAATAAGAGAAAATTATTTAAGATGGTACCAAAAGGAGGTCCGGTAATAAGGTGTGAGAAACTAGATGATTATTATGTTAAAATAGAAAGACTAGAAAAGTCTTGGAAGCACACAATAAGGAATGATCTAGCTTATCTTGAGTTTACTATTAATATGGTACATGATTATATCTTATAGAAACAAAGAATCCATGTAAACTCCATTAGAAAAAGGATTAGTTGTTGTCATTGTTTGCCTCCCATAGGTTGTCTATGACTATTTGTTACTAAAATACAATAGCGCTGCAACTCCAATAGTTAAGATGCTAGGGTTGTGCTCATTGTATTAGTCTCTATTTACATTAAGCATTCACTATGACAAAACCAAGCCTAGGACGGCAATGATGCCTAGAAGTATTGTTGACCTCCTTCATTCATGATTTAGGTCAAAGTCAAGAGAAAGGCCTAAGAACAAGGAATCAAATTCAATTTATGCTGATCACATAGAGAATAGAAAAAAGACGAAGGATGAACCAAAAATACATCAACAGAAACCAACAACCACATGAAATTGCTGAATTGATTGTATATGCAAATACATTATAACAAAGGAAATAAAATAGGAGGATGACAAATATTTGAGTTTTACTCCACACTTACCTACACCTAATTGCTTGACTTCCTATAAAATCATTAGATGACTGCTACATGGTATACTTTCTATGTTAGAGATTTGTCTCATTAAAGAAATGAGGTTCCTTAGCAAGTTGCATTGCACATGAAAGCTACTACATTGTAAAAATTTTGCACAAAGTCAATACTTAAGCTTACATATTGAAGTCCTAACAACAAACATACCAGTCTTAAATTTTGTGTTTTAGATACCACAAAGAACAACAATTAAGATATATACATCAAGATTAAATACAAATTACATGCACAATTTCTTTTTCACAGACCTCAATTTCAAAAGTGTCAGTTTTATTTTCCTGACAAGTTGCCTTTAGAGAAGTTATATCTGACCATTGGATCTCAATTTTACTTTTAGTCCACTTTGTAGAACTTACCACACCAACTTGTGCTTTTCAAGTAGCACTTAGCCACCAAGTCTCCGTCATACGTCGACATACACTATGATTAGAAAAGCATATTTTTAGATAGAATCCAATCAATATATGTCACATTACATTCTTATGTTATGAGGCATATTCCAATTAGAAAAGCATATTTTTAAATAGGACAATCAATATACCTCCCATGAACCTATTATGAGATAAGTTGCAATGTTTGAAGCCTTCATTTTCTCTGAAGTGGACAAGCTTAGAGTATTATTGACTACTTTTTGTATTACCACCTCATGCTTGAACTTCGGTTTGACTTTCGGCCTAAGTGATTGTCGTTGAAGAGATAAATTTCTTCAATAAGATCTATAAGAGATATTCTTGTCAATTTCAGCCCAAGGGGATGTATTGATGCCTTCCATGTCATCCTCTATCAATTAAGAGTTCACATTCAAAGATATGTCTTGTTATCACCCATCAACAATCAATTGCAAAGCTGGCAATTAAAATCACTTACAAAGATATTAATCTTAAAGGATGTTGCTTACGTGCAATGCACAGAGTCTGCTACAGGCAAAAGAGATTCCATCGTTACAATTTTTAAGGTGGGACTTGCTCCTTGTCACAACACCCTACTACCTTCCTACTCAATGCACAGAGCAACCAAGTGAGAGAGAGAGAGGAGCAAAGATGGGAAGCCATGACTACCAACTTCAGTTGGGGATATGGATCTAGATCCCACTTAGCACATTTCTTCCTCCTCAAACAAAATAGTTAGAGCAATATGTTCTGTTAATCACATCAATGTTGTACAAAGAGACACGAAAGATGACCAAACCAACCCAAAGCAAACAAAGCCAAATCTTAATTAACCCCAGTTATGCACATTTGGTCAGGGTTTTTCTAACTCAGCTTCGCAATTGAACAAATCAAACGAAAGCAAATGAAGTCTTTTCCCATGTTAAGTGGGGTTGAATACATGATTCATGTAATTCTAAGTTGTCATATCTTTTGACTCTTTTAAAGTGTTCACTATCTAGTTTCTATCTTCTTTTATCAAGACCTCATCGAGTTTCTCTTCAAAATTTCAGTCACTTCATTGTGATTTTGATAACTCTAAATTCAACCCACATCTGGCTTGTTTTATTCATTGATACCTAAAATTCGAAGAGCATGTTGTGCTCCCTTTCTAAACCTGTAAGGGTCAGTTCTTGTAATATAAAATTTATGGCTAATGAAAGGAAAAAATACCCGTAAACTTTAATTGAAAAGTGAGCATAAAAGTATTCTTATTTCTATTGGTTTTGATCCCAGCTGGATTTGGTTCTGTAAATGGATAATGGATCTAAAATGAATATGAATCTCTAAATAGACATCGATCCTAAATGGGATATGGGACTTAATATGGATATGACTAGAATCAACCCTAAGAAAATAATGCCATAGTTAACAATTATACAATAAATTGAATATGAACTATATAAAAGTATTAAGATGTAGAAATTTTAAGGTGCAAAAAATCCTGATTTGCAAAGATCCTGATACGTAGTGTGCATGAAATTTAAAGAAAAGTATGTAAGTGAATGCAAGAATAGGATCTTGAACATGCATAAATTAACTCACAACAACACATACACACCAAAAGAAAACAAGCAGAAAATAGGAGAGAGAGAGAGAGAAAGGGACGACCTTGATGCATAGTTGGAAATATTATTGTTGCCTGATAATGAGAGAGATTGGAGAGATGAGAGATGGATACAATGGGAGGATAAGGGTCCTATTTACAGAGGGGATCAAGTCCCTTAGAGATAAGAAACAACCATATTTTGAGGCTTGACATAGCTTGGATGGCTTCTCAAGATGGCCCGATTTCAATTTGAGTGTTCGTCTTGACTTGAAACCTTGATGAAGCTTGATAATTCTTGGCCTTGAAGTATCAAATTGGAATGACCCATTGTGATGTGCAGCTGATCCCAATGGGATGACGTGAGTCATGACAAAAGTAGGCTTGGTTTGGCTCAAAAGTGAATTTTAATAAAATGCTTAACTAAGTAATTTGACTCAAAATGAATTTTCAGCACCATAGAATGGGTCGACTCGAACACATGTGGACTTGATATGCTTGGGTCACCTAGGATAGGTTCAAATAAAACTTAAGCTTAATTAAATCAAGGCTTGAGCCATGTACATAAATGTGTAATAAGCATTTTAAATACAAACTCTCGTTTTGTCTTGTTTTTCAAAAGTAACTATAAATGTTGAGCTTTTTAGCAAAATGTTAGTGATTAGAAGAAAAGGAGAGCATGACAAGTGTCTTACACGAATTTTGGTTTCTCCCATACATTTATGTGTCCAATAATGTCCAAAATATAAAGTTTTTTGGGAAAACTATTCTTATGCATATGCATATGCATATGCAATGAAATCATCATTTTTACAAATAGAGCCTCATTTGATGCCCTGCATATGCATAAAAATATATGGACATGTAAGGTCCGAAATTCTTATACATAATAAATATGAAAATCAACCTATATTAAATATATAATATAAGTATTTTTTTTCTTTAATAAAATATCATGGACAAATAAAATAAAAACAAGTTTTTCATTTTGGGTTGACAGGACTCTTTTTTGGATAAAACAGGTATAAATAACCTAAGAATTTTCAAGGAAGTTCGTTTAAGGTTAGAACCACCTAAGGAGGGGTAGAATATCAATCATGGTTGACACACTTCAAGAAATAAATTTTGGTGATGCCTTAAAAATTCCTCCTTTTCTTTTTTATTCTTCTAAAATATTTTTATTTCTCATTCATATGAGCTCTAACTTTTATAAAATCCAAGACTTATGGTCTCACCCTATGTGCCTTGAAATTTGTATTTTGAAATTAAAAGCATATTTTTTTGAAAAAAGTTTGGGTGTTTATAGATGCCCCTTTGGAATCAATCAAGGACAACTCGGTTGATGTGGCAAAAAAGTAAACTCCAAAATTTTACTTGCTTTTAAGATTTTGGCAGAAAGTTTTTCTTGGTTAAACTTGGAAACTCTTTATGAAACTTGGTGTGAAAGCATAGATTTTTGTTTTTGGGTAATATCATGGGATCGAATTACAGCCTAATGAGGGTTTTTTGAAAATACTATTAGAGTGCAAGACAGAGACGAGATTTTATATTTGTATGAGAAGATAACCATTTTTCATAAAGAGATTATTTTTTCTTTCAAAGTCAAATTAATAAGATTGCATTGAAAACCTTTTCCTTGGAAAATGAGAAATAGAAAGACAAGTTTAAAATAATTTTAAAAGTTTTCTTGAGGCCAAAATTTTTTTTTGGAACAAACTTTTTTGATGAAATTGAATTTTAAATGGACCAATTCCAAAAGAACAAGGAAAGGATACCTGAATCTTGAATTTTTGAAGTGTAGGAGCTCACAAGATGCAATCTTGTCTCCATTCAAAATGCCATGAGTTGTAGTCTCTAATAGGATCCTTGAGTCCCTTCTAAAGCATCCTCAAGGTCCAACTTTAGATAACTTCAGCCCCTTATAAATCATCCTCAAGACATCATACAGGTTGTACAAATAGGAGACTAACTCCAAATATTACATCATAAAAGAACTTAATACATTTGAAATAAGAGAATGATATGATGGGCGTTACAAATTTATTTAATGAGCAACAAAACGGAGTTGAGTGCCACTATGGATGTGGTAACTCCTTTATATGTCATGTGGTGCGATCAAACATGGTGGGATAGAACAATGTGGGTGTTGTTCCTTGTAAAATCCCTGCAAGACAAGCCTAGAGCAAGATCAAATGAAGGTATCCTAGAAAATAAAGTTTTAACAAAAGCAAAACCAAAAATTTTGAAGCATGTAATATAAAGAGAAAGTATGAAATCTATGACTAACCTAAGCTAAAAAGCTGAAAGGAAAATAACTTTGGAGATCAAGCAAAACAATGGACACCGATGAAAATGGAGAGTGAGGAGTAGAAGATGGGAATCCAACCCAGTTGGAGAGAACCCATTACAGACTTTGAAGGTCTTCCTAAATTATTTATAACAATGAGAGGCTATAGAGCAAAATCAAGCAAAACATCTCTAATATAAAGAGGAGGAAACCGTGTCAAGGGGAACACGTTCCTTAATCCTATTTGGACTCATAAAAGATAAATGTTGCTAGCTAAAGAAAAGAATGCATAATGTTGTGTACATATATTACACAACTAGAAGTATACATGCTAATGAAATGTTGAAAACAAGTCAAAATGCCCTAGCTTATAAGAAAATGCATGTGTCATGAATATGCACCATGAATCATAATATGAATATAGATATGTCCCCAACAAGGGGTGTGTAACACAAAAATGGTGAAGAGGGCAAGTGGTGCCCGTGCTTAATATCATGGTGAAGAGTAGACATTTATTACAGGCTAGAAGTAAGGAAAGGAAATTTTTCCTAATCTAGACACTAAGAAAATAACAATCCTCCAGTCCAATTCTTTCTAAGTAATCATAGTACAAGATAATTTGAAAATGAAACTTTTTTATGTAATGAACTACTTCCAATAAAATCTAAAGGACAAAGCATTGTAACTTAACCCTCAACCTATACTAATAGAGGAAGAAGACAATATCAATTTTGGTAAAGAATAATTTTCAAAATGCTTGAAATAACTCTCCTAGTTACCCATAGGCATATAAATAATCTAGGACTTTTAACCTCGTGTGGAGCATGGATCCTTCCTTGAGTGTAATAAACTTTCAAGATATATGGAAGCGTAACTTTCAAATACAAGAGAATATAAGAGGTTACTCTATCTCTTCCGAAGCATCCCAAGCTTAATTGAATAGCAAATGTAGAGTAAAAACATGAATAAAGCTTTGCTTTGCCATTTTCTTTTTCTAGGAGCCTTTGGCTCTTCTTTTTTCTTTCTTGGGCTTTTGACCCCTTGTGCATTCTTTTGGCTCTTCAAGATAAATGTTTTCACATAGAGAATAAATATGTCAATGGAGTCCAAATATGGGAAGAATACATGAAAACCTATTACACCAAGTGCAAACACCACAACCAACAAAGAGGTAAGAACACACTAACCGGTCTACAAGCTAAGATATCCCAAGCATATATCATTTCAGTATTTTTAGAAACAAAGACAGTATTACCAAAACACAAATATTGATGATTTCTTAAACTTTCACAAGACTGAAAAACCAAGTGAAAGTGGTTTGTCAAAAAGAATTTAACTTGAAGTAGCTCACAACAAATCAAGTATCAAAACTAGAGTCTAAGAAGGACATTCTTTACCATAAAAGTGATGACTCGAAGTGTATCAAATCATGGGTGTGCATTACCAAAGGCATCGCATAGATCTTTGCTTTCATATCATAAGGAATACCATCTCATATCTATACAAAATCAGCTATACAATGCAAGTCAAGATCTAATAACATCATGGATAATATTTCTTTAAACACTAGATGTTTATTTTGTTTGATGGATCTCAACATCAATGAGTAGATAATGTAATCAAGTGGTTAATCATCTTCTAAAATTTTATTACAAGTAGATAATGACATAGAAGAACATGCTTGGTCAACATAGATAACTAGATGAGTGCCAAAATCTATATAGGAACCAAAGCAACGCTGAGTGTATCTACATGAAAGGGCACAACACATAGTATATGCTAAAACATATGACTAAGAGAATAATAATATAGAAGACCATGTAAGATCAAATGATACACCTAGTGGCATCTAGAAGTGTGTCCTTGAGAGACTTGGTCTACAAGTATATACCCCAGACTAAGAGAATGATGATCACTAGGGACCAATGACACAAGAGTTAGATAAGCTTAGGCTATATTGTGCTCCAACATCAAAGTGAAAGTTAAGGGATGGATAGGTTTGCGGATAGAATAAGGTCTAAAGAGTCGACTCTGAGGGTAAGAAACCTTATTAGATAGGGTAATTGGGAGAGTGGGCTCATATGTTTACCCCAACAAGAGTAATAGAGGAAAAATCAAGGTTTGTCCAAGTGGGTAAAACTAAGAGATGATTCAAATATGTCCCTAGGGTGAGTGATGGAGTATTTAAGAGGACCATTTGGAGGAGAGGGTGATAACATACTAGATGGTGGGCTCTTATATGGCGAAGACCCTAGGGATATAACCTTAGTTAGAGAAAGGTACGTCTAGAGGTAGACTCTAAGAAGGTGGAGACTCTAAGGGTATAACATGATCATAAGGAGGTGTCAAACTAGAGGGTAAACTCTATGAAAGTGAAGACTCCAAGGATAGATCGTGATATATGATAGGTATGCTTAGAGGGAGAGGAGTAGGTAGGACATGGTGACTAACTGAGAAAGATAATGAAACTTAATCTATTTGTCCCATATGGGTGAGTGGATGGATGGTGGCCATTGAGGTTAACATCAAAAACTCATCTTGGCTCAATTGAGCTAAAATCTCTCGTGAAGTAGCAAGGTCATGGGGAAGATTAGTGATAATCGATTCTGGGTAGGATCATTGAAAGACGATTGAGTAGGTAGGTTTGACATAGTGGGTGCATTCTCAGTATGGTCGAAGAACCTTTCAGGTTCATGTATGACCATAGACTAGATAGAAGTCAATATTTGACTAGAAGATGATGAGACCATAAACTCAAGTAGGTCAACTTTAGACCCTAGTGATGGTAACAATGAAAGGGGTAGAATGGATGATGTTATCCTGGAAGAAGGAAGCAGTAATGTTTTCGACGACACTAAATCTAAGGACATAACCTTAGTAGTGAGAGATGCCATCGAGGTGACACTTTGAAAAGGGGGTTAGATTATGATGGTATGTCAAGAGGACACTCGATGGAAGATGGCAACTAAAGAATTTATGTTAATGGGATGAAGAAGACAGAAAAGTATCTTAAGGATAGTCCATAGAAGATAGATGGATTTCTAGAAAATGATCTAGAGAGGATGGACAAGTATTTTGAAGATAGTGTGAAGAAGGTGAGAACCTATACTATAGTCTAGAGAGAACAAAGATGTTTCTAGAGGATATCCTAAGATTGGTGACAAGAGTTCAAGACTTCGATACATAGGGGATAGAGGTGGTGAAGATACTTAGATAGGTGGACACGAAATGTACTCCACATCAGACAAAGAGTATAGCACCTCAAAGTATAGGCATCTAGAGAGTTTCAAAGAAGTTGAAGCCTCAGTGACTGACCTAAGGGGATTATCAGTGCCATTGGATCTATTGATGGACTCTCAGGTCGATGAGATACTTGAGGGGTGAGTGTGATGGAGGATCGTAACTAAGACTGAATAGGTAATATAGAAAGGACCCTTGTTGGTTTGTCCTTGGAAAATTTCTTTGTTTCTTTCTTTATTTTACTTTTTTGATTATGTAGAGTTTTACTAGATTCCAACATTTCATTTTCAACTTTCATTATTTGATTTTTAGTTGAACTTGTTTAAGTTGACTTTTTCAAAATTTAAGTTCAGCTTCTTAACCTCAAGATGTGCTTTCTGATATCTGATCTCTAGATGAGTTTGGTTTAAGTTTTGGTTGAGGAGAAGACAAAAATTGATAGCCTCCCCATTGATAAAGTTGGTATAAAGCCTTATAAATCAAATAATACAACATTCCTAAAAATAGTGAGTCTAAGGAAATCAACCTACTAGACAAAATCAACATAGGAGGAATACAATTCCACAACCTCCAAGGCTGAGGTACAAACTACATATTTACATATCTAATATAAGAGGAAGCCGAATTGCTTAGCCTCACTCACCCCACCGTATATTCAATTGTTGAAATTAATGAAGGACGGGTAATAGGAGGTGCGCTTATTATTGAAGACAATAGAGAGGATTTGAAGGTCACTCACAAGCATAGCCATGTCCTCATTGATGACATGCATACTAGTGATAGTGATGATGTCTAGGAGAGTAAGAAACATCATACTGAAAGGCAATATGAATCGATTTAAATCCACAGACTAAAAATAGAGGAATGCAAAAAGCAACTTGGTATCACACTCAATGTCTATAGAAGAAAGCATACACATTCTTTTCATTCATTGAATTTTTGGGCGGCTATCCTCTCCAGCCATTGTTCGTACTCTAGAGTAGACCGCGACCAACTTCAAGTACACCTTGCTTCCGTGAACCAGTTGGAGAGGAGTGGGATGAAGATGCCTTTGGGAAAATGAACTCCTCAAGAACATCACTAGGGTTAGCAACAACCAGCCCCAAAATTAGCTTGGGGTCATCATTCAAAGGAAGAAGGGGGTCGAAGGAGTAGCCCGAGGAAAAACCCCTAACATCTAGAATGGAAAAAGATTCGTTGGAAGCCATAAGGTCTTCAAAGGATGGAGCAAGGAGTCAAAAGGAACAAGATGAAGGGTGCGGATGAAGTCAACAAAGCACCACAACAAAAACAAAAAATTGTAAGAAAGATAAAAGAGAGAATAAGGGGTTCAAAAAAGGATGAAAGAAGACGAAAGAGGAACGAGGTGAGACTTTATAATAGGTCAGAGCAGGCATACATTACCCATTGTGAGACAAGGTGCAAAATTTCAAATGATTGATGTGGCATTTCAGCGAGCCGCTTCGTGATGAGAACCTATGAGCAAAACTTCATTTGCCAATTACGCCACTCATCGATGTTGGACGCGCAAATGGATGACCGCCATACACAATACAAATGCGAGATTCGGTTTACTTGTACAAAAAGAGCCTCCTCCACTCAAAACCGCCATGTGGGAGGCTAGCACCATTTCTCATCTAAACATGGCCTCACATATGAATCGCAACTGACTCATACGGGAGCTGAAATCGGCCCACACTAACATTGCAAAGTCATGCATATTCCACTACCTTATCGACGACTGCTATTTTGAAGAGAAATGTATTTAAAGCAACATGAGTATAGTAGATGTAATTAAGGAGGAGCCTTTACGGTATGAAGTAAGCTCTAGAGCCTAAGGTAGTGATACTTAAAGTTTGAATATGTTATATAAAAGGAAAGCTATAAGACGACTTGTTCTTATTATTGTGTATTTGTATAGAGATTTTTAATAATGGCTCATTTTTTTGTTGTATGTGGATGATATGTTGATCATAAATAGAATCTCTCAAGAATTGTTAGACTTAAGAAGAAATTAAACAAGTCTTTTGTGATGAAAGACTTAGGCTCATCTGCAAAGATTTTGGGTATTTAGATACATGAGAAAAAAGAGCTCTTCTTATCTAAAAAAACTTAAATTGAGAAGGTTCTTCAGAAATTCAACATAAGCAATATTAAGGTTGTTAGCACACCTCTTGCAAAGTATTTTAAATTAAGCATGCATTGGTGTCCTTCAATAGATCCATAGATGAAGAGAAGAAGGAGAGGACTTTGTTGTCTTACTCTTTTATAGTGGTAGTCTCATGTGTGCTATGGTCTACACTAGGTTAGACATAGTGCATGTGATTCGGGTGATTAATAGATTCTTGTCTAACCATTAAAAGAAACATTGGAATGCAATAAAGTAGATATTAAGGTGTTTGAAAGGTACAATCATTTTAAGATTGAGCTTTGGAGACAAAAACTCAAAACTTATGCATTATACATATTCAGATTTGGGAGGTGATCTTAATAATCATAGGTTTACCTAAGGTGAGTTGGTCATCTATGCAAGGAGAGCATGTTGTTGGTAGTCTACATTTCAGAACTATAATCGATCATTAAATTCAAATATATTGCTATCAATGAAAGTACCAAAGAGTTGTTTTAGATAAAAGAGTTTATGTAAGAGCCTGACTTTTTGTTGTCAAGGTTTGTATCATATTGTGATAATCAAAGTGTAATTTGTCTCATAAAAACTTTACTTATCGCTCAAAGACGAAGCACATTAATAAGAGATATCAATGGGTGAGATCGGCCCTAGAGAAGTGTTAGAAGTTGATCAAATACTTATGCCAATTCCTTAGATATGTTGACCGAGGTTGTTACTTTCTAGAAAAATGAGCTTTGTACAATGTTGACAGTATGCCAATTCTTCTTCCAAGTGAAGACTTTTACTCCCCTTCAGCTGGAGGGGGAGTTTATTGGGCTTGGCCCACTTTAATCCAGCCTATCATGGCCCACTTTTACATATATTGTATCTTCATTATTTAAGTGTCAGAAACTCATGTTACTGTGAGGATCTTATTGGAATTGGGTTGACTATCGGGGCTAAATGTGGAAATGCCTTATTTTTTTAAGGGACTTCCTTTGAAGAAGGTTAAAACACTCGTATTCTCTCTTGGACATGAACTAAAAGAGAGAACTTTGAGGGGCTGAAGCATTTTATTATTGTAACCAACTTTGAGTCGTTTTTGGGTTCTTATATTAAAGGTAATTTTCACTGTGGCATATTCTTTTTGGTCACGGTTGTTCAACCTATTGCAGCTACATTGAATGTGCCTTTGGTGAGGTCTTGCTCAATTTAGTAATTAATATTTTGAGGTTGCTTAGTATATAATTCAGATCAACCTTTGGGTTCATATTGTTCTTCATGCTCTCATTTTGAGAACCGGTCATTATCTATACTTGTGAAGATTTTAAACTTTTGTAACTTCGTGTTTTTCCTGTGTTTTATAAAGGGCTTTTTACGTTAAATCTAGTGTTATGATTCTTTATGTTATCTTTTAATATTTGATTACATCTTGTGTGGAAGAGGTTATTATTACCGAATTGCTGCATCTGAGTTTCGCCACTTGTTTCGGTAGAATTATGTGGCCACGAAAATCTCCATTATGATTTGAACTTCTTAAGTTTTCATGTTCAGTTTTATATCATTAGGATTTCTCCATTTTTTATGTTTGAATTTATTTATCGTCTTTGTCCACCAAGCGATACCTACCCCAATCAGGGACCGGTGGCCACGAGCTCTTAATTCATGATGTCCACATAAGGCCTGAACAGGCAGTTGAGGCTCCAAACGAACTCAGCAACAACCCTGCAAGCAATCAACCATCACACAACCAAACAATTGGCTCTCAAAGAAATATCAAACAATTGCAAAAGGAAAATCAACCTCAAATGGGATACAAATCACAGAAAATGCTACCGAAAGGAAATAAGAAAAATTCATTACCTCAAAAAAATGGGTGATACCAAAGAATGCATCCAGACGATGATGATGACGATGAGTAAAGGAAACGGAATGAAGCTTGACGGATGGGAAAGATGCAACGTCGTGTCTACGCGCTAAAGACAACAGATTTCACCCCACTGCACAAAGTAGAGATCTTAATTGTTAGAATTATGCGATTTGCGTGTTTTTGTGTTCTCCGTGATTCTCATGCTGAATGAATGAGTTGCCTTTTAAATTTGAGATGTTAGATTTGATTATTTCAGTTAGAATTAGTCGGTGGTTCTCACTCTGGAAAGAGCAAGAGTTTGAAGAATATTAAGATTTTAATTATGTACACTGGACGCTCACAACCTTCTTTTGCATCTGCATTACAAAATCCGATAGAAGCAATCAGGACCGTCTATCTTGTTCTTCTCCCTGTTCATCTTGCATCAGCTCAGGGGTCTGTCGCCTTCGTCAGGATCTATCGGGAAAGACCGGATTTACAAAATTCTGTTTTCCAGGAAAATCGGACAAGAAACAGGTTTAACACGACAGAAATCTTCTTAAAACGCCTTTTTATAAATCTTTGGCTTTCGAGCGGAACACGGCAGCGAGTGCCCTTCTAACACACCCACCCTCCACCGAACCGATCCGGACGAGCACGGAGAAAATTACCATTCTCGGCAGTTTCATTCATGGAAACGGCTACATCAGTCATCTATCCGTTTTCCCTGAAAGTTGTTACGGAACAATACATACGTTGTTACGGATTTGTTCTATAACAGCCGGATAAGGACTCCGCAATGAAAAGCCCGGCGTATATATCTGGGAGGAAGACCTAGGCACTGCTCTATAAATAAGAGCAACGCACACAAGCATACATAGTGAAAAATCAATACAAACACCCTTTAAAAACCAGTTGTGAAAAATCGAAAAAATCACATACCTCATTCGACGTCTTCGGTTCTTCGTTTTCAATCTAAAGGGCATCCGCTATGTGCAAATCTATGGTGAAGCCATTACCGGGATTCCAACACTAGTATCAGAGTCTCGTTACCTACAAACAAAAAGTACGTAGTTACGTTTTTTAGTAAAAGAAAAAAATAAAGAAAAAGAGAGGAAGACGAGAGAGGGAACTCCATGTTCTTGCCGAAAAAGGTCGCCTATCGAAAACCACAAACTGTGGCCTGAGACAGGCGAGAAGACAAGATCGGTTAGGTTCTTCCAAAGGTCAGACGGTGGCAACAGAAGACCGACCAAAATCGGCTAAAGGAGCTAGAGCGGCAAGGTTCTGCTGAAGGCCAAACGACCACAACAGAAGATCAGACAAAATCGGCCAAAGGAACAGAGCCGAACGACAAAGTTCTTTCAAAAGACAGAAAGTAGGAGGCGAACGGCTGGTGGTTGTCGTCCAAAAACAAGAGTCGAAGGGAGGCAAGGCCAATGGTCGGTGGTCATCGGCAGGACGCAAAAGACGGAGGGAGGTAGGAGTCTTCTCACTGTACTCTCTCTTTTTCTCTTCCCTTTTATACTTTTGGGAAACCGCTGTGCGGTTTTAGAAAACTGTGAGCAAAACACCAACGGTTTCTAAAAAATTTTCGGCGGTTTCTAGAAAGTTGCCTTGGCTGACGGATTGAAAAATTTGTTTTGCTCCTACCATTTTTGAAAAATACAAACTCTCATATGGTAAAACATATACCCAATTTGAAAAATTACGTGTTTACCCTCGATGAATGATGAATTTTATAGAAAAACATATATCAAGTTTACTGTTCTACCCCTAGTCTTTTTGAAAAATTACAAAATCGAACTGATAGATGAAATTACTGGTTAACCCCTATAATTTGGAAAATTATTAGTGGAAGAATTTTTTGAGAAAAAATTATAGATTTATTCCCAATTTGATTCAATAAGAAAATCAAGTTATTAAAAACTCAATAATGGTACTTAAAATATGTATGAAATTTGTTTTAAGTACTATGAGTTATTTTCAATGAAGTAGTTGGATATTATGCATTCTATCAATTAAATATTTGTTATCTATTGGTTGTTGCTTGATAAATATTTTTCTTTTGTCAAATACATAAAAAATAACTCAAATATAAGTGTATCTAGCAAAAACAGAAAAATAGAATGGTCTAAATTTTCAAACATGAAAAAGAAGAATCACATTGGCTCTTACACTAGAAGGTGTAGTTTATGTATTAAGGAAAATTGTACGTCATCTACCCCCTGACGCCACATAGCAGCAAAAGAAAATATATAAAACATTCCTAAGAGATGATACGATAGCAAGAACTGTCATGTTAACATACATGGAAGATGGTCTGATTAGGGTATTTGAAGAATATGAGACCACAAAAGAGTTGTTTGATTCAATAACAGTCAAATATGACATTATAGTTAAACTATATGTTCAATTTTTGCTACAAATCATTCATATAAGAAAAAATAACTTACAACCATTGATTGATTGGAGACATGCCTCTAATCAGTCCAAAACGAAGACAGGGCATTCCCTTGGTTGTCGTCCAGCACCTTCTCACATTATGGAGCTTAACTCTAATCCTATTATTTATACTACTTCTAACTTGAATTCTTAATCTACCCCTAATCATTATTAATTAATACAACTAAGACATAACACGTGAAATGCCACACTAATAGACATATTATACAAAAAACATAATATGACAATTCTAACATTACATGACACATTCACATTACAACTCTTTAACACTCCCCCTCAAGTTGATGAAGGATGTTTATAACACCCAACTTTGATAATGTCTCCTTTAATTGTCTGCCGGTAGTAGCTTTAGTTAAAAAATCAGTCCACTATTTTGTAGATTGAATGTACTCAAGCTTGAATTCTTGATTATATATCTTCTCTCTGATGAAATGATAGTCAATCTCTATATGCTTGGTTCTTTCATGATATACAGGATTGAAACCCATCTGAATAATTACACTGTTGTCACAATATAGAGGTATAGAATGATTAGAAGGAAATCCCAGTTCACTGATCAATGAGGACACCCATTTTCCTTCACACATATCTTGCGCTATAGCTCTGTATTCTGCTTCTGTTGTAGATCTAGCAACCATTGTCTGCTTTTTACTTTTCCAAAATACAATATTACCACCAAGTAATGTAACATACCCTGTAGTGGATTTTCTATCATCTTATGAACCGGCCTAGTCTGCATCAGAATAAAGTTCAATATGCAAATTAGATGATTTAGAATAAAGTAAACCCACTCCTGCAGTTGATTTGAGATATCTAAGGGTTCTATACATATCATCTATATGATTCTTAGTAGGAGAATGCATATATCTGCTCACTACTCCCATAGCATATGTAATATCCGGATGAGTAATTGTCAAGTATATAAGCTTGCCAACCAAAGTTTGATATTTATGAATGTTTTTAAACTCTTTACTATCACCAACGGATAATCTCTGATTAACTTCCATAGGAATGTCACTTGGTTTACAGTCAAGCAAGTTTGTGTCCTGAAGAAGATCCAATACATATTTCCTCTGAGTCAAAAAGATACCATGAGTTGAATACAACACCTCTATTCCCAAGAAATAGTGAAGTCAGTCCTTTTGCAACTAACCTTGCTTTATATCGATCTAGTAGTGTACCATCGACCGATATTTCAAAGTATATATCCATCTCGCACCCACCGGCCTTTTGTCTCTTGGTCTCTCAATAATCTCCCATGTTCCATTCTTTTCCAATGCACTCATCTCCTCATTCATGGTTTAAACTCAATTCTTATCCTTCAATGCTTCTTGTACCGATGTTGGGATTATGATAGAATCAATGGCCGAAATGAAACTTTGATCGTCAGAAAGAAAGATTTTTTGAAGAGACAAATTGAGAAATAGGGTACTTGGTACAAGATTTTCCCTTTCCTTAATGCAATTGGTAAGTCATCCGGGTCAGGTTCATAATTATTCAAAGGAATGTTATCGTATTTAGAAACATGAGGACTAGTATCTTTAGTACTTCTTGTAGGTTCTGGACGTCCGAAGTTGTTGTTGGGCAGTTTGGGTTTTCCCCTCCTTTGATACATCAACATTGGTGTGCTAGCCTTGAACTTGACTTGCGTTGGTTCGAGGTGGGGTACGTGAAGAATATGCTAATTCCCTGTGTAGAGTTAGACAATAAAGGAAAAAGAAAGGAGGACTCGCCTTCCAGAGAATGTTTCTCCTCCGAAGCCGAGGATGAGTAAAGGACTCATCTTCATGAAAAGTGACATCCATGGAGACGAAAAATGACGACTCGAAGGGTGAAAGCATTTGTATCCCTTCTTGTCAAGAGCATAACCTAAGAAAATACATTTGAAAACACGAGGATCAAGTTTGTTGCAATGTTGGCGGCGTACATGAACAAATGTCACACAACCAAAGACAAGAGACTATAGACTCGCATAATAGGAACTCGAAGGAAAGTAAGATGTCATGAGTTGGACAGGGACTTACATTACCAAGAACACGAGATGGTAACCGATTGATCAAATAAGCAAGAGATTAAAACGACTTCCCCCCGCATGAGCTAGGAACAGTACATTTGGAATAGTAAAGCTATAGTGATTTCAAGTAAATGACAATTTTTCCTTTCTCGTAACATCATTTTTTGAGGAGTATCAACACATGTGAGTTCATGAACAAAACCATGCTCTTTAATAAATTTAAGAGATTTTGGTTGACATACTCCTTATCATTATCGAACGCAAACGTTTAATAGATTTTCCAAATTGTGTTTGAACCATATGATAAACCGAACAAACAATTGGGACACTTTAGATTTGTCTTTCATTAGGAAAAGTCAAGTTACTCTAGTACAATCATCAATGAATGAAACAAAGACTAAAGATTTTTCCCGACTTCAGATCTTGAAATACACAACCAGCAGGAGAAAATGTTACACTGCAGTTAATATTACAAGTTAAAGAACTGACTGAAAGTAGATTTATAGGAAAATTGGGGACATGATAAACTAATTTTAAATCAGAAAAGCAAGTAGGTACACTTCCTTGTCCGATCATATAAGAGTAAGAATCATTTGCCAACTTAATAGGTTCTTGTTTTGGAAGAAGTTTGTACTCTGAAAAATACGATGATTCTCCTACCATATGGTCTGTTGCACCTGAATCAATAATCCAAACTTTTGAATTAGAATAAGAGGAGTTATCCTTCACAAAGTGAGTCGCCTGAGTTACTGTGGCTTGAGAGAAAGATGGCTGAGACTTTTTAGATAGTCTTGTTTCGAGTCCTTATATTCTCTTAATAAGTTCTTGCATTCCATCTGTATTTGAAGAAGAATTCTCAACAGCATGAGCAGAGGGATTTCTATTTTTATAATAGTCAGGTTTGCCATGTAATTCCCAATATTATTCCTTTGAGTGTCTTGCTTTTTCACAATGAGAACAAATGAGTTTCTCTTTTCCATCAAGATTAGATATGCCGTGTCCTCGTCCACGTCCTTAGTATCCTTCTCTTCCACAAAAATTTAAGTTTTCTCCTCTTGTTTGTAGCGCATGTTGGTCTGTACTAGGAGAGTTATTCTTTTCAAGATTTCTTCGATCATCTTCCCTGATTAATAATGAATACACTGTTCCTAATGAAGGTAACTCATCTCTTCCCAAGACATTGTGTTTTATTGACTCAAATTCTGTATTCACACCCCACAGTAAATCAAATATCTTTTTCTTTTCAATCTCTGCATTTCTTTCAGTGTAACATAACGAACACTTAATATTAGTGTAATATAGAAGTTCATCCCAAAGCCCTCTGAGGTATGCATAGTATTCACTTATGGATCGTGTTCATTATTTATAATTTCTGATTCTTTCCAATATTTCGTACTCTTTTGCCACATTCTTTTTTCAGGAATAAGCTAGAGAAATAGCACACCAAATCTCATGAGCTAACTCAAGAAACATTAAGGTTTTTACAATAGATAAAATCATAGATTGAAGTAGCCATGATGATATTAGAGCATCTTCCCATCTCCAAGCAAGGTAGTGAGTGTCATGAATATCTGGACTAGGTGTATGCCCCATGAGATGGGCCCATCTCCCCTAGCTATAATAGGCAATTTCACGGACCTAGACCATTCCAAATAGTTTCTTCCATCTAACTTTGTAGTTGTAATCTGAAAATTTTCTACTTTTTCGTTCATGATATGTTCAGATATTGCAAATGGAGCTTCAATATCTTTGCCTTTACTTGTCATCAATATTCACTTCAAGTAAACAAGATAAACTGTTGCCCTTTGTTAAAAAATTCTGCACCAAACGATTCTTCGTATTCAATAACAAGATAATAACTTAGTAGCCTATCCACGAAAAAGATGACAGTCCAAGGTTTGACTATTGTCAATCAATAAAACATCTGCAGCTCAATTAGCTGTACAAAAAGGCTTCCAAATAAAATCGGTGCATCCAATAAGGTTGTATTCAAAAATGAAAGTTGATGCAGCCCAAACACTTATATACTTCAAATCTCCAATCTGATTTGAGGTTGTATTCCAAGAAGAAATCGGCACCTGATTTGAGGGAAATCTTATTTGAAGATTCCAAGAAGAAATCGGCACTTGAATAGATGGTTTCTTCAAAAATAATCAGCAGTCCAAAAAAATTTCCAAGAAACATGCACCTGTCGCCCAATCTGATTTGATACTTGTCTTCCACAAACCAAACTGAATCTTTCAATCAAGAAATCACAGATTTTAAGGCCTTCTAGACTTTGATATCATGCTAAAATAAATCATTCATATAAGAAAAAATAACTTACAACCATTGATTGATTGGAGACATGCCTCCAATCAGTCCAAAACGAAGACAGGGCATTCCCTTGGCTGTCGTCAAGCACCTTCTCACATTATGGAGCTTAACCCTAATCCTATTATTTATACTACTTCTAACTTGAATTCCTAATATACCCCTAATCACTATTAATTAATACAACTAAGACATAATACGTGAAATGCCACACTAATAGACTCATTACACAAAAACATGATATGACAATTCTAACATTACACAACACATTCACATTACAACTCTTTAACACCTATAAGATGAAAGAATGATACAATGTAGTAGAATATATATGAACTATATACTAGTAATGGCAAGAGATTTAGATGTATCCAAGTCAATCATCCCAAAACCGATGCAAATATGCATAATACTGAACAGTCTTTACACATCCTAGAACATGGTCACTATTGTCCTTACACTAGGGCATGAAACAAACTTTTTTGAATTTCTCCTTAAACTACCAATTGAATAAGAACACATGAACAAAAATATAAAGAAAATTTATTAGTAATACAAGACAAGATAGGGTCCAGCTCCAAAGTCAACCATAAAATAAATAAACCAAACAAAAAGCTTTGCAAAAATAACAAAAAGGATGGTCAATTTTTAAGAAATCATAGAAAAATGCTTCTCGGGTCAAGTATTTTAGTTATAGAAAAATAAGACAATAGAAGAGGAATTGCCGCAAAAAGGAAAATATTGTAAACCAATAAGATGAACAATTGGAGAAGCAAGATATAATCTGTGTGATATCAGAATGCTTATATATGGATAGTCTAGTAATTGGTTGGTAGATTGACTCAGGAGCAACAAGACACATTTCAAAAAGCAAGAAAGGGACAATGGATTTAAAGGAATATAAACCTGGAGAATATCGGATATGCATTAGAAATAATACTTTCTCATATGTTCTTGGAAGTGGCTCCTTTAGAATTTATTTACAAGGCACACCATTTGTAGTTACTGATATATTAATTATGTCAACTATAAGGCGCAATCTAGTTTTGGTTCCTACCTTAGTTAAAATGGATTTTTAGGTCAGGTTTATTCCTGACAAAGTGATTGTAGGAAAGCATGGGAGAGTGCCTTTCTTTAGAAAATTTGATGTACAACATGGATTGTTTAAATTAAATATCAATGAAAATAAAAGTTCTTCTATTTTATTGATTGTGTCTTTAATGTTGATGTGAATATATAGCATAAACGCCTAGAGCATATAAGTATGAAAAAGTTGAGAAAATTATTTAACTTTGACCTATTACCAAGATTTGAGGAAAATACTTTGGATAAGTGTGAAGCATGTACAGAAGGAAAAATGACGAGAAAATTTTTCTCAAGAAAACAACAAGGGCAACAATCTTATTGAAAATTATTCACATTGATTTATGTAGACCCTTTAGAGTAAGATCCTATCGAGAAAAAGTCTATTTCATAAATTTTATTGATGATTACTCGAGATATACATACATATATCTCTTCACATAAATATGAGGTATTTGAAATATTCAAAGAATATAGGTAAGTCTTTAGATCAGATAGAGGTTGTAAGTATACCTCTGCAATAGAACTATGTAAAGACTTTGGTATTTTAAAGCAAAATACAATCCCCAAGATACCTCAACACAATGGTGTAGCTGAAAGATATAACATGACATTACTAAACATAACAAGGTTA
Organism: Brasenia schreberi; assembly: GCA_036023115.1. Lineage (NCBI taxonomy): Eukaryota > Viridiplantae > Streptophyta > Magnoliopsida > Nymphaeales > Cabombaceae > Brasenia > Brasenia schreberi. Next base: position 12,521,952 of record JAYKKT010000064.1, read on the forward strand.
ATGTTAATAGATGCATCTCTACCAAGAATATTTTGGGAAGAAGCAGTAAGTACAACTGTATACATACTCAATAGAGTACCATATAAAATTGTATTCACTACATTATATGAGATGTAATTTGAAAGAAAATCCAACCTAGGTCATCTCAAGAGGTGAGGATCTATCGCTCATGTGAAGATCCTTTATCAGCCAAGAGATAAGCTAGACAAAAGGTCCTTAAAATGTATATTCATCGAATATTCTAAAGGTTGATAAGGATATCATTTTTACCATAAGGATCATGGATTGATAGAGATTAGAGTTGTTGAATTCTTAAAAGATACTAAGAATTACATCCTTGAAAATAATGATGAGTATGTTGACAATCTAGTATATCTAGATCAATCATCATTTGAGTTGATAGGTGATTTTCCTAATTCAACTGAAACTTTAAGTGGACATAAATAAAAGGCCTAGGGACACACTGTCTTACTTAAAGGATTATTATATTTATCTTTCTTAAGAAATGTATAATTCAATAGATTTAGATTAACTAACTGATAACTTAACTGATTGGCAGGCTATTGACTCATCTGAATCAAAAGATTGGGAGAAAGTCATGAATGAGGAAATTGAATCTATTGAGAAAAACCAAATCTATGAGTTTACTGATTTGTCAAAAAGAAGAAAAGTCATAGCTGCGAATGGGTTGTGAGAAAAAAATACAAAGTCGATGGTTCAATCGATAAGTTTAAAGCGAGGTTAGTTATAAAAGGATTATTGAAAAATGAAGAGATTGATTATGTTGAGACATATTCTCTTATTGCAAAATTTACATCCATAAGAATAATCCTAACAATATCAACATATTATGATTTGGATTTACAACAATTAAATATAAAACTGAAATGAAGATTTAGATGAAATCATATATATAGATCAGCTCGAAGGATACAAAGTTGATGGTTAAGAAGATTAAGTATATAGGCCGAAAAATCCTTATATGGCCTTAAACAGTGATCTCGTCAATGGTATTTGACATTTCAAAATACCATTATTGAACTTGGATTTGTGGCAAATGAACTTCACCACTGTATATATGTCTGAAACAATGGGAGTCACTTTGTCATCTTATCATTATATGTAGATGATATATAATTGACTGGAAATGATAATGAGATGATTGTAAAAATAAGCTATGGTTAAACTTAAGGTTTGAAATGAAGGATATCGGGAATTATTTTATATCCTAAGTATAAAGATTTTTCGAGATAGAGAATCTAAACTTGTATGCTTAAGTCAAGAGAGATATATTAATTATATCCTCAAAAAGTTTAAAATTGGTGAATGCAAGTATGTATCTACACTCGTTGCAAAAGGGGTAAAACTTATCAAGGTTGATTGTCTAGGTGAAGGAAATGATCAGCCTAACGTTCCTTATGCACAAGTTATGAGTGGCTTGATATATGTTATGTTATGTACAAAACCTGTTATCAACTTCGCTATTTATCTTGTGAGCGGATATCAAAGTAATCATTGATGGTAGTACTAGATAGCTGTGAAAATGATTTTAAGATATCTTAAAGGAACAAAGGACTTTAAATTATGTTTTCAAGCAGATGAACTAAAAGTGAAAGGATACTCAAATGCTGACTTTGCTAGGAGCAAAGATGACAACAAATCTACATCAAGACAAATATTTTTATTTCGAGGTAGAGTTGTTTCTTGAGCTTGTAAGAAATAGGATTGTGTAGCATTGCATACACAAGAAGCTGAGCATGTGGCTTCCTATATGGCTGCAACAAGTATCGTCTCGATAAGCCACTTTATACGAGATTTAAAATTAGACATAGTCGATGAGTGAGTTGTCATTTACGGTGACAACAATGCATCAATTACTCTAATCAAGGGTGGAGCTGACAATTTTAAAAGCAAGTCTAAACACCCAAAAATGTTTTACAAAAACATATTCAAGCATGTTTCGAAACACTAAGCTAGTTTTAAAAATCCATGATTTAAATAGGGCCTATGAATTTCATCAAATATCAAAAAATAAAGATTTTGAAATTAAAAGTTTTAAGTTTCAAAATTAAGTTTTAAAAATATAAACAAAGATGAAATTAGGATTGGTTCAAAAGAGGATAAGGATGAACCCTGTCGAATATCTTGGAAGAAGGCACGATCTTAGGGCCAAAACGGAATCGAAGCATCCCAATCCAATCTCAAAGCAACAACAAGAAGACAAGGACCGAGCTCATTAACCAAATGTGGACCAAGATGAAAGACCTAGTCTCGAATGGGCTAGGAAAGTTGAAACAAGATGGGCTAGGCCAAATCAAGAGCCTAAGACTAAGGGCAAAGACTTGATTTATACTCAATGACACATAAGTTGATTTAAACTAAGATATGGATCAGCCTAAGGCAATGGCTCAAGAAGATTAGGCCATGGACTAAAGGAGGACCAAAGACATGAACTAAGACAAACCAAGGCTAATCGAACCACTTGGTTGACGGAACCCACTTGGCCGACCTAGTCACATGGGGCTGAGCTTACCTTGGCTAAGAGGGACCACTAGGAGGCCCATGTGAAGCCCTGGGGCCAGCAAGGAACCGGATCACAGTTTGGGCCAAGAAGACCACCCATGCCCAAACCTTGGAAGGCCTTCCCCCTTGAGGCCTATAAAAAGGCACCTTGGGGGCTAGTTTCCAGCATGGAAGGAAGGTAGGAAAGAGCCTAAAAGAGAGAGGGAGAGCTATAGTAAGAGAAAGAGAAAGAGAGGGGAAAAAAGAGAGAGAGAGAGAGAGAGAAGGAGAGGGAGAGAAAAGAGAGGAAGGAGGAATCGCCACCTCCCAATTCTTCCAAATTCGGTGCCAAGGAGGGCTCCATTTTAAGGTCTATCTCCTTCTTCCTTCTTTAATCTCTTCTTCTTTACTCTTATTCAATTAAAAGGGGGTTGTATTAATAGAGCAATTGACTCTCCCCATGATATAATAGATAGATATATTGTCATTTCATTTCGTTACATTTGCGGTCATTACTTTTTGATTTCAAGTTTCCTCTACCTCTCTATAAATTATAGTCCCTTATATCTCTTAAATCCCTCTATACTTAAGCTATAGATATATTTCAATTCATTTCCTTCAATCATTTACATTCTAATAGTTGTAATTTGTCTTTTAATTTCGGATGAGATGCATTAATGTATTTTCTAAACACGAAAATTTGTTTTAAACATCATGCATATGTCTGATGATTTATTTTTAATTTTCTATCTTCTATCTAATTGATCTAAAATTTGGTACACCGAATCCTCACACATAAGCCCATATATAATAAAATTTTTAAGAATTTTAGGGTTGTACAGCTATGTAATTAAAATTGGGAAAAATCAGACAAATCCATAGTTGAATCTGTAAAATCTATGTTTACTGCAATAGAGCTTGGGTTATCATCCCATAACTTTGTTTATAGTGAACCAATTTTATTGAAACTTGTCCCATTAGAAATATGATATTCATAACTTTCCAACAAGACCAAGTTTATAAAGATTGGAACACTGTGCACTGAGATATAGATGTTTTTCTAAACCTCTTTATTTTTGTCACAGAACTGTTTCAGACGTCTGAGCAAGGGTCATTCCTTAATTTAATTGCAGACTGTTATAACATCAAAATTAGAATAAAAAATAGTTTCTCAACCTATATATGATCTTCTTTTCACTATAAAATTTGCATTATTTTTAGAGATTCAGAAGCTATTTAGAAAAATCCAAAAACAAGTTCTGAAAATAGAACCAGTTTCTGTTTTTAAGAACTTAGAAAAATTTTCTTCTAAAGACCTAGCTCACAAATTTGGTTAAGTCATTTGGGTTTGAAAAGTGAATTTCAAAAACATATCTGATCAAGATCAATCCTCAAAGCGTCTAAGCTGACCCTTGAACATCGGTTAAAGAAGGCCTAAGTCGAAAAGATCTCACTTCCCCACAATCGCCATTAAAGTCAGAAAATACAACTTTGCTAGTTTAAGTAAAATAACTGACATGCTCGCGCACTCGTAGTGTGTAAAGAATTATTTCAAGTCTTTACATAGACTTCAAAATAAAATTTTCACATCTACAATAAGCATATAATGGTTAAATACTACTACGTGCATGATATGGTTATGAGAAAGGAAATATTCATCTCATACATGCCAACTTAAGATATGTTAGCAGATCTCTTTACTAAGGCATAACAGAGAATCTTTTCTCAAATCATGTTATAAACATGGGTTTGAGATATGTTTGATTGTTATATACGTAAAAAAATCACACAAAAGTAATGATTGCAATAGCAATCATAAATTGACATTAGTAGGAAAACCCATAAAAGTGGGAGGAAAACCCAACTTATTATATCAGATTATTTGGCTTTAATGGTCAAATGGGATATGTTAAGCCGAGAAACTCGTCATTCTCGACGGCTTCATCTGCGAAAAGGGCTAGATCGGGCTGGATAAGAGGTAGAAATCCGAGAGGAAGAATCGGGGGTTGGTCTATAAATAGAAAGCCGCGCATAGATGCATGCATGTAAAAACCGGGTGTGAGAAAGTGGAAAAATTACATACCTCATTTGACGACTTGGATCCAATACGACATCCGCTGCATGTCCGGTGAATCCGTTGCCGGGATTCCAAACAGCGAGTTCGTTATAGACGATCTCCTCGCATCGAGCTGGTTATGAAGGAAACCCGTACTCTTGTGTAAGCTGCACCTGAACGAGCCGGGGTGCGTCTGCGGCGAGCACATACACATTCTCCTCAGCGTCATAGACGTCATCGGTTTCCGCTTCTTCACAATCATGTCCTGGCACGAAGACACTGGCAATCCGGTGAGCGATCGACTCGGCGACTTCGACCTGTCGAGAGAAAACCTCACGGAAGGTGCAGCAGACGCAGATCCGTAAACATTAACCCTCATCGGCAATGCAGATCTGGTGAAAAAACCGGGAGAGGCCAAAGAGAAGGCAGTGGGCGTCGAACAAAAGGACGACGATGACGAACCGGCTACCGAAGTCGCGAACCTCCCGTCAGAAGAGATCGATCTCTGCATCGCGTCACTATTGCCGTTGCCGATGCCATAGCAGTTCATCGACAGTGTTATACCGTTAGATCTGGCTCTTGAAGACGTCATTTTCGCGATCAGAATCGCAAAAACAGAACCAGAGAGGACAGAGAGAGACACGGTCTAACGGAAGTTTGTATTTGTGAGATAGAGAGAGAGGGAGAGAGACTAACGGTAGATTTGGCTCTCTATCTGGGCAAGCCATTCAGGGGAACCGTATTTAATAGATTTCAACAATGATAGTTTCATTATCAAAAGTAATTTTATACAACATGAACCCAAATGACAAGAAGCTCTAATCATCTATGATCTTGTTGATAACACTGGTTGAGCATCTCAACGATAATACGATGCAACGGTAAGGAACATGGCACACGTTCTCAGTGATGAATGATAGGTATCATCGAATTATTGAACTACATCATCAAGCATATATAGCTCCACAATTAAACATCGAATACAACCATGGTACCGCAAGAACTTATATATTTTATCATTCAAGTAGTTCCTACGAGCATATGACTGTCATTCAATCTGTATTGCAAGTCATGGAATAAATATTTAATATAAATAAAAAATATAAATCCATTTTGTGAAATAAGTAATTGGTGTTGTACAATTCCCCTTGCTCCCACAACCTACTATGTTATACAATATCATATCAACTATCAAGTTCAACCTCGAGTTGCCTTTTAAACTTGTATTCACTTGAAATATTACAAAGCATGTATTATGTCACTACTTTTAGCAAACTCTATATAAACAACAACAACAATTAAGTCTTTTCCCATTCTAGATGGGGTCACCTACCTGGATTCTTTGTTTTCATTGAACCCTATCATGTGCTATGCTAACAGTCAAGTCAATATAAACTAGATCAATCTTTATAATTTTTTTTCATCATTTTTGTGGTCGTCCTCTTCCTCTTTTTACATTTTCACAATCTAATTTTCATATCTTCTTATGGGAGCATCCTTTGGTCGTCTTTTTACGTATCCAAACATCTTAAACAATTTTGAAAATTGAATATTTCACATTTAGCTTTGCCATCCATCTGATCCTACTATATTTTATAAAAAATGTGACTAACAAAACTATGAAGTAACTGAGAAGCATTGGCAAATTCATTTTATCACTATCTGCGTTACCATCACTCTTTGCCGAATGTTGTTTACGTCTTCATGATAATTTGAAGGACTTACCTCCTAATTATATCCTATATGAGAATGTAATTATGAAAGTCCAGCTTTAGCATCATGTTATGTATGGAGTCCTTGGTGAGTATCTATGTGAGTCTCTTCGTCTTCTTCCATTTGTCCTCTTCATTTCTTCCACTTGTTCTCTTCGTGGTCATCCCCTATACAATATAGCATTATATTGTCTTGATAGTACAGTAACATTGCATTCTACTCATTCGCTACGCACCAATTTTGTCATATACAAATATTAAAAGACAAAGGATATAAGACAAGACATACAGTAACAAGAGAGATGTGTGCACAATGTACGTCTATTTCAAACAAAATGCACTAGGTGAGCATCTACTTACCAGAAGAGACAAAATGTGTGTTCCCCTTTGGAAGGGGATGTGGATTTCTTGCATTTCCTCTATTAAGGAGAAGCTCACCTTGTGTGTCTCTATTCATATAGAGACGCACTAGAGTAGATGTGAAAAGAGACAAGCATTCCATGTGTTTCATTTGAAAAAACACAAAAATAATGAGAAAGAGATACGGGGACAACATGAGAGAGCCCGTCGGGTGAGAGGGAGAGGTGCAAACGAGAGAGATCAACTGGATGCTGCTTAGAGAGGGAGAAACCGAGATGCCAATGAAAGAGAGGGAGGGGTGGCGAGAGAGAAGGTGCTCGACGATGAGGTGAGAGTGCAGTGACCGGGATTGAGTGAGGAGGGTAAAAGGGAAAATGGGTTGTGCGCTTAGTAATTAGGTATGCATTTAGTAGGAATTATATACAAAGGATGATAAAGTATATTTGAGTCCGGATGTGGTTTGAGCATTTATTACTTTCTCTTTCTAAGATTATAGTAAATGATTAAACCTCATCCGTTCTCAAATCTACTTCAAGATGTGACATAATTAATGATGAAGATTTGAATTAAAAGTAGCATTTACTTTTGTATTGTGTATTTAATGCGACACGTGCATTAAATTGTTTTATCACTTAAATCATTTATATGAGAGATCAAAGAGTTGAAATGATAAAGAGATTTGAGTGTATATCACATTTACCATTTATGCTCTCTCTCGAGTGCAATAAATGCTTTTGGAGTATAGATCAGATTTGAGATGGATGAGTTTGAGAAAACTTCCTCTCTTTCTCTCTCTACATATAGAGAGAGAGAGATTAATTGCAAATTGTTGATTTTAGAAAAGACCGGTATTCAATTTTACCAAAAGCACTTTCCACTTTGATATTCGTAAGGTGTTCAAGAAACCACTCGAACCAAACCAAACCAGTCGTTCGTTCTGGTTCTATATATCAAACGGTTTGGTTATAACAGGAGATATTGTTTCCTCTTTGCATCTGCAGTCTGCACGAAGAAAATGGATATTGTTGGAAGTCCTGTTGTTGTATAGACACTCGTCCCCTACCCATCTAGTGTGGTTAAAGGCTTGGTTGTTGAATGCTCGTCCCCTGGTAAAAGAAAATCCAATGCATGAGAAGACCAAATTCGAACCTTCCGCATCTACCTACCTGTTTTAAAAATTGCAGCTCTCATGTATCATATCATATAGTGTTAGTCAAACTTGAAACTTTCATATTTCGTTTTTTGTAGTTTTGATTGACAGATTCTAAGGATGAAGCACTGGTTGAACTCATAGCTGAGAGAAGACGCAATCCTTCACTTGCTAGAACTGCGAGTTCTATCTAGAGAGTTTAATTGAGCTTGAGAAGAAGGATGAACTCGCTCAGGGTGTCCGTGCTCGTCCATTGTCAGATAATGACATCAAACTGCGATTAGAGGCTATAACCAAGTAATTTAAGTAGATGACACTGCTATATTCAATTGAAAACGGTGGACGTTCCTCCAAAAATGCCTGAAATGGAACTTGCTGAAGTGTTCGTAAATTACATTTCGTATTTTTTGGCCTCCGAGTGTGCAGGGACCTCTGATGCTGTAGCAATTAGCTCATCTTTACTGTCATTTTCAGCCTGTTCGTCTGCATTTTGATTGTCTTGAGGAAATTCATTACAGTTGATAGTGTGCCATACTGGTTTTTCTTCTTTAAACATCCTGCAAATACAGTGATAAGGTTAGTCAATAATTCACACTAACTCATCAGAGGTAATTCAGTTGGGCATTGTCAATCAGTCGACCGTAGTTCTACCCCTCGTTACAAGGACAGAAAATGGACATAAAAATTGTGTGAAGTCGAAAAGGAATACAGAGCTTTAACAAGATGTTGCATTATAATTATTGAAATCAAACATGAGACGCGAAACATTGAAGCTTGAAGTAAAAAAGAAAAGAATACCCCTCCCAGTGAAAGCGGTTTACCCTGCAATTGTGTTCTAATTGACCTAAATTCATGTCCGAATATACAAGCAGAATCATTTTAATTCAACACAGAAAAAAAAGGGAGCATGCTAACTGAAATCTGTGTGTGGTGCCTATATCCCAGGCTAGACATGGTCGGGTTCAAACCGGACTATCAGTTTGATCCAGACGAACCAGTCCCAAAACCAGCAGCAATCAAAACCGTTGAAGTGGAAATAGAACCATAACCCAACCTGAGAGTTCAACTATACAGTTATAATTCCTTCTAAAGAACCAGAACCCGAATCACCCACTCAAGCCAGTGGTTCTAGTGCAATTTTGCAAGTTTCTTTCTTTACAGCCTTTTCTAGCGCAATTTTATGACTTTCTATTTTTTTAAATTTTACTTTTCGATTTTTCCTTTTTTTGTTTATTTTTCAAACTGGACCCATAAGAGGGTCGGCAGTTAACACTTCATGATCCTGGGTGGACAAGAATCAGCGTTTCAAACTGCATGCTGGAAATAAGTCTAAAAGTGGCAATCAATTGTATAACATATGGCATGATTATCAGCTGCCATGACATATTCTTCTGAAATAGAAAAGAAGCAACATATATAATTATATAATGCAAAGTATCAATACTTTTAGTTCCTTCTCAGTCTGTGCACCTAATCAAAGTGTCTCACGGATGATGACCCAAGCTCTGTGGACGCACACTGATTTTTTACTGCTAAATAGGATAGCCATAGTGACTGAGTCCCCAGCCAACGGAAAGTATGATGTGCTTTAAGATCCCATCATGATGTTTTTTGAGTTTGAACAGTTAGATTCTTGCATTACCAACTCATGAACAAGTAGAAAGATGAGGACTTCTTCATTTCAGTCAAGGAAAATATTCTAATAGAGTTAGAATCATTTAGAAGAGAACAAGAATTGGGAATAAATTAGTTAATTAGAAGAAAAGAGTGAGGGTGCCATACGGATGTTTGCAAAGCATCGGGAACTGCACTGTAACCGCATACTTGCAGGTTGAGATTTCCTTGATTGAACTGATCAATACTTGCAATGAGTCTAAGCATACAAACCGTACCTGTAAGTATGAGGCAATGTTAAGATATAGTAAAAGCTGCACCAAACAACTCATGAATGAAATGACATATATGATCCTTTTACCTCTGTCTCTCTAGGCTGATTAGTGAGATCACAGACTGTTCCATTTGTGTACAAATGGGGGTGGTACCTAGAAGGAAGTCGTATATGTGCTTTCTTATGTAATCAATGGTACCAAAGTTGATATACGGAACATTGTTATACCTGTGAGCAGCATCTTTTGAACGAGGATCTTTCAGAATAGATGCATCAGAACGGTTTCGGTTTAGTGCAGTAGTGCCATCTGCATCATATTCGCCCAAAACAAATTCTTGTACAACCTGAAACATATGCAGGACATCATTTTTCTTCTCTGTGTTTGTTAGCAGACAAATATCTGGATTGCAATCCCAACACACAAACACGCACACAGATGTTAATCTACCTTATTGTCCTCCAGATGGAATTGCCTGAAGCTTTTGTGATAGCACAATTCATACATCCACCAACCTTCTTGCTGCAGAGTTCATGTTAAAGCACTATAAACTGAATATAGTATAAAAGAAAATACTAGTTTTGTGAAAATCCTAACAGAAGTGTGTAGATGACACCACAAGAGGCAACGTGTGGCATAAAACTGAGAAGAAAAAGAGAATAGAGAAGAAGTAGAAGCTGATACAAACTTTAACGTGGTTCACGTTAACATGAAGTAGTTATGCCCATGAATGAATGTGAACAATAAACTCACTATGCTAAAGAGGAAGAAACAAGATCTAGAGTAGAGCAGACTACAACAACAAGAACAACAAAGCCTTTTCCCATACTAGATGGGGAGAGTGGAGAAGACTCTTACAGAAAAATCTGAGTCAAAGAACCAGCCTTTCTCACAAACGCTCTTTCATAACCTTTACACAAAAGGAAGACTGCCCTAATAGTTAAGGGCCAATAAGACTCTAGTGCCACACAATTTATCCCACAGACTTATCATAGATGCCTATTGTGCAACTAGCATCTCATAAATTCAACAGGCTAGGACACCTCAAGAACTGCAGCCTGCAAACTCATCTCACGGGGAATATACCAGAAAATACATCACGTGAACTCGCTAATGATGATATCCCATGAATCGCATCACATGGACTCAGCCCATGAGCACATCCCATAAACAGCATTACAGGATGATATCATACACACTGCATTCACAAACTACAGCACATAAACTCAATTCCATGCCGCTACCCCTAACTTAAATAAGGGATTTGTCTTCCAAGAGTTATCACACACCACAAAATTGAACTGTGACGATCAAGAATTCAAGACAGACAACAACTAGATCATTGCTTACTCTAACTAAGCATTGTCCTTTCAACACATCAAGAAGCTCATCTGGTGTCTTTATCTTGGTACGTCTGTCCGATTCCATGACCATGGTACTGCCATTCTGATGAGAAATGGAATGCACATCCTTCTTGTTCTCTACGCTGGGCAGGAAGCATGTATATCTTTTCCCATTTTGATAAGACATTATCATCGACTCCTGATCTTCATCCTGTAAAAAGTTTATGTACAATTTAATGATGAAATATTTCATTACAACTGGACATGATGAGATAACTCTTAGTGCAAATAATCTACTGAACAAGAATTAGAATATAGCTTTCTTAGCAACATGGCAAAAGTTAAAAGGTCAGTCATGGATCACACTGTAAACAAGTAAAATGGAGTAAGGATTTTTTCAGAAACATTGGCAATGAAATTTATTTATTGAGAAACAACGTATGAACTCTGTCATATGCTTATGCACTCATAGCACAATGTCACATACTTGACAAACATTTCAAAAGATCGCCATTTCGGCATTTGGTTTACTCGCATCACCCAGCGGTACAAGTACCTTCTTTAAACCCTAAACTAACACAGCGACAAGCTAGATAGCAATTTTGCCAGCAAGGACACAGAAGCCATGTTGCCATGTTATTATAGGAAGGTTCATTGCAACTACCAATACTAGTAAGGTTGCCAAAAGTATGTTCAGAATTTGGTAAGGGTTATAACAAATTAAGTTTCGACCTAGGCTACAATGCCATTGATATAAGCGTAACTCACAGGTTGAAAAGGAGACTCTAATGAGTGAAACTCAATCTTGTATTTTGCCTCTTGAGAACTGCGTCCAAATGAATCTCCAACTGTTACAATGATAGCAAGCTTTAAAATCATAGACATTATACACTTCAACCACAACAAGCTTTGAAATACTAACAATACGATCAAGCTTGTAAATCAGTTGTCGGCCAATACAGGTTGAAAATAAATTAAGTCCTGCTTCACTTTTGCCTGCTACCGCAAATGCATAAACATGAAAAGGACCTGCAGCAATATCATATCTGAAACTCCAATGAAATAAACAACCATAGCTCACATACAGAATCACAGATATCACAGAGACATTTAGATCTCTTGTTTCCCAACTTATCATATATTCATATTATCATGTAGCATAAATTCAGATGGAAGAGATTTCTTCCCTCTTACTGACTAGAGAAGTGTTGTACCATCATAAAACTATTGCGGCCTGTCAAATAAATCAGAAAAGGTTAATATGTGAATCAATTCAGATTAATCTGTTAATAGGTTAACTTCTAATAAAGTACTAACCGATCATGAAGTGTCCCGGTGACAGTACTAATAAATAGTGCTGAAAGGGACACGGTGGAAGCAGAGTATTGAAGTATCCTAACGAGGGTACGGCAGCATGGGAGAAGTGTCTATATGGCAGTGCTTGTAAGGATATCAAAACAATGAAAAAGAAAAGAAAGAAATGGCTTTGATCAATTGAATGTGAATGTCCTTGAATGAAACAAATTGAGATTTCTTGCCTTCTGAATATGAGCTAACTCAGTAAACCTTGACGAAGAAAAAGAAAATAAAATGACCAAGAACGAGAAGGAATCTACTCCGCATTTTACCTCAAGAATCAAGATGATTCTCCAATAACTTCCCTGAAGGCCGCCCATATGAAGTGGATAAGTACGAATTTCCTAAACCATGAATGTCGGGGAAAAAAAGAAAGAAAATACAAGATATCTAACAATAAAAAAGAACTCACGCGCACCTTTTAGCAGGAGAGGTTTCTTTCAATAAATTTTAGAACTTCGCCCAACTGAAGTCGACAAAATACGAAACTCACACTTTCCGACACACACAAACACAGAGAAAGGGGGGGCGTGGTTGCACAAACTGCTGAATCAACCAAATGCTCAACGTTGACCAAGTTAAAGATGATCCAAAGATCGTGACGGTGGAAGCACAGGAATTAGGCAATTAGGGTTTGATCTGTACCTGAAATAGCGCCGAATACTCGGTGGGCAGATCCTACACACAAGCTCCCCGGCGACAGCAGCAGAAGAAGAAGGACGGGACACAAGAGAGACATCGATGCGCCCTTCGTTCTGATTCTCATCTCAATCCCACTCCCAGTCGACGATCGATCCGATGCTCTGTCTCTCTCTATCTCTCTCTCAATTAGAGGCTTGGTACAAGTTTGTCCATGTCGGGTCAATTCGGCTCCGGGTCAAACAGGTTGACGTAGACCCGCTCCAATATTCTCTTCGAGTCCGTTCTATGACACATACACGACCCCGGAACATGTTTGGATAGGGTCTAGACGGACCCAGCTATAACCTCATATATAATGTATATTATATGCAACATAGTTACTAAAGACACATCCCCTAAGACACACCGTCTTTCTCGTAACGTTTCTCTTTATTCAACACCCATCAATCTCTCCTTTCTCTTTCTCCAAAATTAATCGGAGCGTGCTTATGGTCGTACCTCCCTCTTATGTCTCCCTCTCTTACATAGTCAAAACCGGTGGTCACTCCTTTTTTCCTCTCTTCTCTTATTATCGACATTCGCTTGTCAACATTTCTCACTCTTCTTTCTCAATTTTTCTTGTAATCAAAAGTGTTCTTCATCATTATACTACAAACACATGTCTCTTTTAGTGTGAGAAAGAAACGAAAGAACATGTCGCACACACGCCTTATGTGTTTTCCTTGTTGAGGGAGACACATGTCTCTCCCATAAGATACACTTAGCAATAGTGGGGATGGTGCTAAGAGGAGATAAGTTGGCTTGTCTTGCCATGACGATGGTGGATGAGATTGTTTCATAAATCCCTTTGATCCACACCCGATGAACCCACTCCACTACTTCTTGGATCAATTCTATCACGGGTGTTTTTTCGGAGTGCTAGCGCCATGCGATGGGTCTCGGTTCGGCATGTCTACGCATGGACGATGCGCGGAAAGACGCACACATCCCTTCATTTCGAAGGCAAGCATGCATGGAGGCAGGTGACACGTGTGCATATGAAGACAAACACGTTCCTTGTACATAACAAGTAACTAGGGAGTGTAGTTTGGAGTCGGTCTTGTACATATGAGTCTTATACATACTTGTAATCGGATGGAGCTAGACCCATCCAAGTTCATAGTTGGTTTAGGACTAGACTAGGGCTAGGTTAGTGGGTTAGTGGATTAACTAGGTGTAGTTAATCTTAACCTAAGTGGGGTTAGTAGGAAAGAATATTTCTTAGAATATTCTTCCAGTGAGATACACTCAGTCGAGATCTATAAATACCTATGGGGCAGGTACTTGAGATTCATTCCTTGAGATACAGAATTCATAGTAGAGAGTGAGTAGAGTCTAAGCCTTGAGAGACTTAGCATCCTGCCTTAGGGAGTGAGAAGCACACTCACGAGTGAGTGTGAGATCTAGGCTAGTGTGTGAACCGAGTGTGAACATTCCAGCCGAATGCAGTCCTGTTGTGTCCTGTAACCTATCTTCTTGAATAAAGCTTGAGCGATCTTCACTTCTGTGTTGTCTTAGTTAGAGATACTCTAAGCCTGCGTGTGTGTATGCATAGAGCCGAGAGAGAGCATGGAAGACTTCTGCAAAACACGAACTGAATGCAGTTGAGAGGAAACCCTTGTTTGAAGCAGATCTGCCAGGAGTTCACTATGTTTTGCACGTTTGAGAATTGGCTGAAGAAGGAACCGTGCCTTCATCGTCAGTAAACATCGTTTAATGCAGAGTTTGAAACTGATCCGTGACAGTTTGGTATTAAAGCTTTCGAAACTCGAATCAAGAAGAGATTGACATAGGAAAAATCGTTGCGAAGTGTTTGGCGCAGATCGGGAGCATGTAGAAATTTCTGCTGAAGAACATAAACTTTGTGTAGAAGATGTTCAGATCTGAACATTGGTCCACTAATCTGAACAAGGTAAGAGTGTGTTTACTTTGTTTAAGCATAGATCTATCAAGGATTGATAGATCAACACACGGATCTAGTAGATCTATATCAGATCAGGACAGTAATCGTTCGGTTCTTCAAGAACAACATTGGAAACTGTCCGGCGAGAACGTAAGACTGTGATCTGTAATTGTGCTTATCTAGCACGATTTTTTGAATTCTCAAACTCCTAAGGGATTGATCTAAGTGAAGATTTTTTACGTACCTTCTTCTTCAGTCTGAAGATTTCTGATGATGGCCGTCGTATTCCATGAACCCTCTGTTGCCGATACAGAGACTTGTAGAGATGCAAAAATGCAGTGGAAAATGGCGAGTGTGGGTGATGGACATGAGGTTCCCACATAGGAGCTTGCACAGACGAATATAGTATGAGTATTTTGTTTTTCTCTGTTTTTCTCTGTATTTCGGTATCACACAGTGTCTGTATGTGCCTGCTTTTATAGGTAGACGCTCCCCCATTCGTCGTGCTTATCCGCTCGTAGCTTCCCTCGTTTGGGAGCTGTAATGGACGGCCGTTACCCAAAAATCCGGTAATGATTGTCTGTTACTAGATTAGGGCCTATCCTTAGGTAATGGCTGGATAGTCAGTCCAACCGTTACCCGAGCCGAGAATGGCCACATCCTGT
Organism: Brasenia schreberi; assembly: GCA_036023115.1. Classification (NCBI taxonomy): domain Eukaryota; kingdom Viridiplantae; phylum Streptophyta; class Magnoliopsida; order Nymphaeales; family Cabombaceae; genus Brasenia; species Brasenia schreberi. The sequence goes on from JAYKKT010000064.1 coordinate 12,537,566, forward strand.
AACATCTCCTACTTGGCCATTCGAGTCAAGTGTATCGATATACTGGTTTTCCTCCCACTTTTCAGGGGTTTTCCCTAGTAATGTCGATGTCTGATTACTATTACAACCAGAACCTGTTGTGTGGTTATTTCCCTATACAACAAAACATCCGTTGTATGGTTATTTACCTATACAACAATGTATATCCGTTGTATGGTTATTTGCCTATACAATAATTATACATATCCCAAACCCATGTTTCAAACATGTTTTGAGAAGAGTTCTTTTGTTATGCCTTTTGTTAAGGGGTCTGCCAACGTGTCTTCCATTGGCATGTATGAGATGCCTTTCTCATAACCATATCATGAACATAGTGGTATTTTACCATTATAGGCTTACTTTTCGAGTAATCTGCTCCACTCTTAATAAGAGTAATTGCTATATTGTTGTCACAATAGATAACCACTAACTCGTCTGTTATCTCCAATTTCAAATCTCGTATTAAGCGGCTTATCTAGACAGCACTTGTTGCAGTCATACAACAAGCAACATACTCAGCTTCTTATGTATGCAACGCTACACAACCCTGTTTCTTGCATGCTCAAGAAACAGCACAACCTCCAAATAAAAATATTTGACCTGAGGTTGATTTGTTGTCATCTTTGCTCCCACCAAAGTCAGCATTTGAGTATCCTACCACTTTCAATTCATCTGCTTGAAAACTCAGTTTCAAGTCCTTTGTTCCTTTCAGATATCTTAGAATTCTTTTCACAGCTACCCAATACTGTCAACCAGGATTACTTTGATATCTATTGACAAGACCAACAACAAAGTTGATATCGGCCTTCTACATAACATAGCATACATCAAGATGCCAACAGCTTATGCATAAGGAACATTAGGCTTATCGTCTCCTTCACCAGGACAATCAGCCTTACTCAATTTCACCCCTTTTGCAACAGGTGTATCTGTAAACTTGAATTAATCCATTTTGAACTTTTTGAGGATATAGTCTATATATCTCTCCTAACTCAGGCACAAGAGTCTAGATCCTCTATCTCGAGAAATCTTTATACCCAAGATATAGGATGCTTCCCCCATATCCTTCATTTTGAGCTTGGAGTTCAACCATGACTTGGTTTTGACAATTATCTCATTGTCGTTTTCAGTCAATAATATGTCATCTACATACAATGATAAGATGACAAAGTGGCTCCCACTAAACTAAACATATACACAGTGATCAAGTTTGTTAGCCACAAACCCAAGTTCTATAATGGCATTTTGAAGAGTCAAATACCATTGGCGAGGTAACTGTTTTAGGCTATATAGGGATTTTTTCAACCTATATACTTTATCTTCTTGGCCTTCAACCACAAATCCTTCGGGCTGCTGCATGTATATGATTTCTTCTAAATCTATGTTTAGAAAAGCTATCTTTATATCTAACTGATGTAAATTCAAATCATAGTGTGCAAATATTGCTAGGATTATACGTATGGATGTAAATTTCACAACTGGGGAATATGCCTCAACATAATCTATCCTCTCTTTTTGCGAAAAACCCTTTGCAACCAACCTCGCTTTAAACTTATCGATTGTACCATCGACCTTGTATTTCTTTTTCAGAACCCATTTACAGCCTATAGCTTTCATTCCTTTTGACAAATCAACCAATTCTCAGACTTGGTTTTCTCAATGGATTCAATTTCCTCATCCATGGCTTTCTTCCAGTCTGTTGTTTCCGATGAGTTCATTGCTTGCTGGTAAGTCAAGTTATCAGTCAACTCATCTAAATCTACCGAATTACACACTTCTTCTGCAAGATAAGTGTGATAATCCTTTAAGTAGGACGGAGTGACTCTTGGCTTCTTATGTCCACTTAAGGTATCGGTAGTTTCAGGAAGATCTTTTATGGGCTCAAAAGATGATTGGTATAAATCTACCAAATCATCAACACATTCCTCATTGTTTTTCAGGATGTCATTCTTAGTATCTTCTAAGAATTCAACATCTCTACTAATAATGAATCTGTAGTCCTTATGATAAAACTGATATCCTTTTCAACCTTTTGGATATCCAATAAATATATACCTCAATGACCTACTATCTAGTTTATCTCTAGACTGATCAATGATCTTGACATGTGCAATTGATCCCCACCTCTTGAGATGACCTAGGTTGGGTTTTCTTCCAAACCATATCTCATATGGTGTAGTGAATACAGCTTTATACGATACTTTGTTGAATATGTAAACAATTGTACTTACTGCTTCTCTTCATAATACTCTTCGAAGAGAGGCATCAATCAACATAGACCTTGTCATGTTATGCAAGGTTCAGTTGTATCTTTCAAATACACCATTTTATTGAGGTGTCCTAGGGATTGTATTTTGTTTAGCAATACCAAAGTCTTTGTAAAATTCCAAAAATTTCGTCAAGGTATACTCACCTCCTCTGTTTGATCTCAAGACTTTGATCGAATGCCCTAATTGATTTTCTACTTCTTGCTTATATTATTTGAAAGCATCAAGTGCCTCTGATTTATGTGCCAAAAGATATATATATACATATATCTAGAGTAATCATCGATAAAGGTTATAAAGTAACCATTTCCTCGATACGTCTTTACTCTAAAAGGTCCTCGTAAATTTGTGGTTATTGCCCTTGTTGTTTCCTTGGGAAAGACTTTCCTTGTCATTTTTCTTTGTATATAAGCTCCACCCTTGTTGAAAGTCTTTTCTTCAAATCCGGGTAATAAGTTAAATTTGGATAATTTCCTCAACTTTTCCAGACTTATATGCCTTAGGCGTTTATGCCACATATTTACATCAACAGAAAAGGTACTCTCAATATAAGCAGAAGATGGATAACTTTCATTATTTGATAATTTGAACAGTTCTTGTTCTGCATCAAATTCTCCTGAGAACAAGATTCTCCCATGTTTGCCCAGAGTCACCATGTTAGGTATAAACCTAACTTCAAAACCCTTCTTAACTAAGGCAGGGACCGAGACCAATTTGCTCCTTATAGATGGCACAATTAACACATCAGTCAGTATAATTGGTTTGCCTTGTACAAATATCCTAAATGATCCAATACTCAGAATATCTGAGAATGTACTATTTCCCATATACGCACGATGTTCTCCGAGTTGATATTCCTTCAGGTCCATTGCCCCTTCCTTGGTCATCAAGATGTGTCTTGTAGCTCCTGAGTCTATCCACCAAGTTGTAACTGGGTAATCCAAGTATAGGCATTCTAAAATTACGTAGATTATATCCTACTTCTCCGACTGTCCGCGTTGTGGGTTGTTTCCTCCACCTTTCTTATTGTGACAATCTTTTTTGTAGTGTCCCATCTTTTCACAGTTAAAACACTTGATTCGGGAAGTGGCTTCCTATGATTTCTTAAAACTTTGACCGCCTTTCTCGTTATTCTTGTCAAACCTTTTATTTGGTTTCTTTTTCTAGTTGAATTTGGAGCTAAACGCTAACTCATCCTGGACCACTAGCAATTTCTCCTTTTTATTTTTGAGCATATGTTCTTGCTCAATTGCTAGTTTTAGGGGCAACTCAGAAAGGTTGATTTCAGGCCCTAATCTTAAGGCAGTGGTGACCATATTCCATGATGGAGGTAGACTGTTAAGTATGGTTGATATCTGCATCAGTTCAGGGATGACTGATTTTGCTACGGCTAAGTCTCTAGCCATCACCAGCATGTGATTTACATGATCTACTACATTTTCTCCTTCTTTCATTATAAAGGAGTTGTATTTTTGTAGTAGCAACTGCACATGTAATTTTGCAATTTTATCATACTTAGCTGTTAATGAGTCAAACAGCTCTTTCGCGGCCTCATATTCTTCAAAGACCCTAATTAGGTCATCCTCCATGTAGGTTAACATGATTGTTCTTGCTATGGTATCGTCCTTTAGAAATGTTTTATACATTTCTATTTGTTGCTGACTTGCGTCTGGTGGTTGAGGACGTATTGTTTCCTTTAAGACATACTCTACACCTTCTAGCGAAATTCTTCTCTTCTAAGTCTTGAAGTTCAAACAGTTTAATTTTTTTGTTTTTGCCAGTTCGGACACACATATCCTAGAACTCATTTTTAAGTGTTTAGCAAAAAATAACAATCAAGCGGTGTAAAAGGAAACAAAAAAACAAAAGTACACATAGCAAGAGATATGTTAAAGTGATGCAGAATATAAAGCAGATAATCTTTGAAAAAATTTCTAAGGGGTTTTCTACCTCTAAACCCCTAAAAGGATACCAAAGGATAAAACTGTAATTTTACCTATTTGTCCTCTTTTGTAATTTTGTAAAACCACGAGGATAAACTTGTAAAATTACTATTTGGTATTCTTGTAAAATTCGCAACTGATCAGGGTTAAAATCGTAATTTTAACCCTCATGGTGAATCTGTAATTTTTCAAAAAAATAGGGGTAAACCCATCTTTTGATTGAGTGGCAGAACTAAAATTATTCAAATCAGGTTGGATAAAATCACAAAATGACAGCCCTTGGTTTTTCTGTAAATTTCAAAAATAGACAAGGGGTAAAACTGTCTTTTTATCATAGCAACTGCGTAATATCTGAAAAGGGTCAGGGGTAGTTTTATCTTTTTGACACAAACCCCGAGGCAATTTTCAAAAACCACTTGCGGTTTTGGAAAACCGTTGGTTTTCCCATCGTGATTTTTCGAAACCACGATTTTTGATATATATATATATATATATATATATATATTTAAATAGAAATGCTTAAAAGCGTTTTACAGAGGAGTCTCTCTGGAATGTTCCGAGAGAGAGAGAGAGAGAGAGAGGAACTAGGAGGAAGAGTGTTGGAGAGAGGAGGCCGGAGGAGTCGCTCTGGTCGTTCATTGGCTGTCGGCTGTCAGTGGGTTCCTGGCTTCTTATTTTGCCAGCCTTCCTTGCTTCAGCTCGTGCCTTTTGCTTCGGGTTTTTGCCGGCCTGTGTTTTGGTTTGAAGCTTTTCTGGCCTGCCTTGGGCTTTTTGCCGGCCTGCCTTTGGGCTTTAGGCTTTTGTTTTCAGCTTTTTGGGTTGTGCCTATTTCGGTTGTTTCAACCTACCTCAGGGTGTTTCTTTTGGCTTTTTGGCCGAGCCTGCCTCTCGGTTTTCCTTTCGCCGCCTCTGTCTACTACCGCCTTCTCTCATCCGATTTTTTTATTTTTTATTTTGATCCTCTCTTTCTCTTTTGCAGGGAACCAGGCCCTAATACCAGTGAAGACTTTTTATGTATCTTCTTTCTCATTCTGAAGATTTCCGATGATGGCCGTCGAATTCCGTGAACCCTCTGTTGCCGATACAGGGACTTGTAGAGATGCGAAAATGCAGCGGAAAATGGCGAGTGTGGGTGATGGACACGAGGTTCCCACACAGGAGCTTGCACAGACGAATACAATATGAGTATTTTGTTTTTCTCTGTTTCTCCCTGTATTTCGATATCACATAGTGTTTGTATGTGCCTGCCTTTATAGGCAGGCGCTCCCCCATTCATTATGCTTATCTGCCTGTGGGTCAGAATTGTGTTGTAAGGTAGCTGCAAATTCAGTTGGGAAAAACAGTTAATGCTGTAAAAGGTGGGCATCTGTAATAGTGGTTCGTGTGCAGTCATATTCTATAATAAGCATTGGAAGAGAGTGTTATAACTTACACTAGATGGGAAAAGCATGGAAGGAGGCAGCTGAGGAAGCAAGTTCTTTAGGCAGACCTTCCACAGAAGACGTTCTGCTACAAATTTTACAGCAATTGTCTACTCTGCAAGTGACTCAGACACAACTGCAAGAGAGCCATGAGAGGTTGGCTATGCATGTGGGTTCTTTGCAGGTACAGTAGGCCCAAGCTCCACCAGAACCAGAGGTGGTTCGACCATAGGAGCTACGTCTGATTCAGTCAAGCATGAAACCACACGCATTCCTAACCATGCATCTTTGAAAATTAAGGTTCCAAAATCTACAATGTTCGGGGGTTCGAGATAGAAAATTGATGGAAAACTTTGTATGAAACTTAAAAGAGATATTTAAACGTCTCTCAAGTAGTCGAGAACAGTCGAGTGTTAGTAGCTACCTTGCTTTTGAAGGATGATGCGAAGGTATGGTAGCGAACTAGAGAAGTAGCTGCCACCAAAGGAAGTGCCACTCTCCTTACCACTTGGGATGAGTTCAAAACCGAATTGAGGGTTCAGTTCACGCCCACAAACTGCAGTGGTAGGACTCAGGAGCTTCTCTCCAAACTCAAACATATGGATACTCTACATGAATTGTCATGGGTGTTTTTTCGGAGCACTAGCATCACGTGATGGGTCCCGGTTCGACATGTCTACGCACGGACGATGTGTGCGCATGTGAAGAGATACACGTCCCTTGTATATAACATGTAACTAGGGAGTGTAGTTTGGAGTCGGTCTTGTACTTACTTGTAATCGGATGGTGCGAGGCCCATCCAAGTCTATAGTCGGTTTGGGACTAGACTAGAACTGGGTTAGTGGGTTAACTAAGTGCAGTTAATCCTAACCTAAGTGGGGTTAGTAGGAAAGAAAATTCCTTAGAATATTCTTCAAGCCACTAAACACTAGAGGCTGTGATGCACTTAGTCGGGATCTATAAATACCCATGGGGCGGATACATGAGATTCATTCCTTTGAGATAGAGAATTCAGATTAGAGAGTGAGTAGAGTCTAAGCCTTGAGAGACTTACCATCCTTCCTTAGGGAGTGAGAAGCACACTCAAGAGTGAGTGTGAGATCTAGGCTAGTGTGTGACTCGAGTGTGAGCATTCCAGTCGAATGCAGTCCTGTTGTATCCTGTAACCTGTCTTCTTGAATAATGCTTGAGCGATCTTCACTTCTGTGTTGTCTTAGTTAGAGATACTTTAGCCTGCGTGTGTATGCGTAGAGCCGAGAGAGAGCATGGAAAACTTCCACAAAACATGAACTGAATGCAGTTGAGAGGAAACTCCTGTTTGAAGCAGATTTGCCAGGAGTTCACTATGTTTTGCACGTTTGAGAATCGGCTGAAGAAGGAACCGTGCCTTCATCGTCAGTAAACATCGTTTAATGCGAAGTTTGAAACTGATCCGTGACAGATTCCATAGTAACTCCTCGATCCAGGCCCCACGAACTAACCCCGCAATATTAACCCCCACCTCTCCAGACCCCAATGCTCTCCCTCTATCAACACTTTAACCTAAACGTAAACCCTAAGTCCCTTTTGCTTTCTCTCACCAGAGAAACGAGGACGGCCCATTCGTCTCTTCTCCTGCTCTCGAACAGTCAAACCTGATTTCCATAGCAGTATCTCTCTCTCAATGGTTCTCTTTTTTATTTCTTTCTATGTGAGTGGTTTTTCGGTATCTTTGATTTTGTTTTTCTGTGATGTTTCTAAACCAATTTGGTGATTTCTTAATAGATGGTTTCTCACAGTTGCCTCCTTTTAATGGTTTCTCTACAGCATCTTCTTTCTCGATTCCTCCCTCTCCTCACTTTTCTATTTTGTTATCTCCTCTAATTAGTGTGGTCATTTTCTGATTGATGACATCCATGTAATAGTCTGTCAGGATGTTTTCTGAAATTAAAGAATGCTTCGTCATGCATGTTGAAGTCGAGAGTGAACAGACACATGAGACCTAAACTGAATTACCAGTATGCTTCTGTTTGTTGCAAGAAGATCTACCAATATGCTTGCATGAAAGATTATTTTGGCAGAGTTGCTTGACAGTGTGACTTTTTTAACAAGTCACAAAGGACTCTTGCTTCTGTTTTGTGCTTTTTATGCCATTATAGTTGCAGACAATATTGCATTCAGAAAATGAATTATTATTCTTGCTTCTATTTGTTCTTAAAAAATTTAAAACTCAACAATTAGGTTTGGTATATTTTAATCTATTTTTACAAGTAAAGGAAAGATATTTTTTGGGTGAGATGTGGTTGGGGTCAGCGCCCCACCCCACACACACGGGACGGGTCCCCGCTGGGGTGGGGATGGGGGACTCTTGGTCCCCGCCAAGGACAAGGACGGGAGAGGGGACCATGATCCCAGTACCATGGAAACCCATGAACACCCCTACAACCGTTTTAGCCAAATTTCAAACTCGTAGAACTATCGATTATGTAGGTTCCAAACTTTTCATACACTTACAGTTACTCTTTTAGGCCCCATTTTTTTAATGGTAATAGTAAATCTTATAGGTCCTCAAACTTTTACTCTACAATTTCAGGCCCCAAATTTTGAAAGGTTTTTTTAGGCCTCATCTTGTATTGAGCCACCATTGCGTGCTGCTCGTACCTCGTCCCAAATGTACTGCGAAAGAATAACGATGCTAATGCATTAAATGCGATTAATATTATATTGCACGTCACCAACAAGGCCTTTAGGTAACTTGGAATTCACTTATTTTGCAAATACATTTTGATAGAATTTTCAATATAGCTGGCATACAATGAACACGGTAATTGTCTAAAATAAGTAGGACAATGAACAATCTGTTTCCCAACTGGGTGGACTCACAAGTTGAAGGTCATGAGTTCGATACTTGGGCATGCATCTGATTCCCCACTGTACACGTAAGGCTCTATCGTCCATTTCCTATATGATATTATTAACTTTATTTTCTGAAGCATATGATAAGGTTTGAGGGATGTGGGACCCAACTGGGTCCACGAGTTCAAAAGTTGGGGCATGTTCTTACAACGGGGTTGAAGACCCATCTGTTCTTGTTTATATATGCCTGTTTTATATTAACAAAAGGGCAACCATAATGAGCGATAGCCATGTTTGAAACCAATTTGTGCATAGCCTTGTTTGAAACCATATGAGTTTGATATGCGACGACGCAAGCATCTTCTGGCTTTGGTCTAATCATTGCATCCCCAAAAACATGCATAGCCTTGTTTGAAACCAATTTGTGCACATAGCGATCTAGATGGTTCAGCCGAGCTACCAATGGAGAGGTTGAAACCAAATGCACGACACATGTATCAAACTCATGACCTTTGACAGTATATGTATATGTGTATATACAAATTTTAGGTTCTCTCAATTTGTATAAAATCTTCTTAATTTTATGAAAGTAAATAAAAACTAAGTCGAGAATAACTCACCTCTTATTCGCTTTCCTTTTATGCGATGTGAGTCCAAATCAAGTTTTTTTCACAATTACCTTCTTATCCCGACGGAAAATAATCGGTTCTTATGCTACAAAATTTTTAGCTAATAAAAAGAAAAGATACCGTCACACTTGAATTAAGATGTGAACACGAAAAGGGGATCTCTATTCCTATCGGTTTGGGGTCTCAAGGGATATCGATCTAAAATGGATATAGATTTCTAAAATACATATAGATCTAAAATGAATATGGCGTAAATAGATATGAATCTGAAATGAATATGGACTTCTAAATGAATATTGACCTAAAATTAATGTGGCCCTATGAATGGATATGGCTAGAATCAACCTTAAGAAAATGATGCTCTAATTAACAATTATGTAATAAATAAAATATGCAGCTAAAGATAGTTAAGATGCAGAAAACTCAATTCGCTGAAAATCCTAATTTGCAAGAGATCCTAATTTAGAGGAGATCGTCATTTGTAAGAAATCTTGATTTGCAAAAAAATCGTGATTTTCAGTGTATGAATTTTAAATAATTATTTTTATAAAATCAAATGTGTACGAAAGTTTTTAGAAAAATTTATGAAAAGGGGTGCAAGAATGGGATCTTGAATATGCATGAATTAAATCTAATATGCAAAATAATTATAACCAAAGAAGAATTAAACTATCTATGTAAGAACAAAACCAAAGAATAAAGATGTAAGATGATTAAAAAAGGATCAACTAGGACTTATGATGGTATAAACATACGATGCTTTTGTTAAATGACCAATGCTTGAATGTATATGAAAAAGAATCATAGGAAAACTAAGAAGGTTTAATAAAAGAAGCATAAATTAAGAGACAAAAAGATTGAACTATGAGATTGGTTAGCAAGTAGTCGGCCAACTCTTAGGTGTTGATGGCAGCAATGGTCATACACCACAACAAAGAGAGAGAGAGAGAGATAAAATTTGTATTCCTCTTCCTTTACCCCCTTACAATGATGAGGAGCACCCTATTTATAGTTTTTCGTAGGGTGCCTTGAAAAGAATAGCTTAGTACAACATTTCTCACTTTGGAAAGTATAAAAAGAAAAGGAAAAAAGGTGAGTTTTTTGGTATTTGTATAGATTGTGCTTCCTTCTTGAGCTTCTGGCTGCAGATGACAAGTAGAAAATTGAAAATTGTTGGCCGCTCCTTTCTTGTTTAATTTAACTTTTATGTATGTCATGTATACATTAGGTATATAGCTATATATTATGTAGATATGATTAATATACATAAATATTATGTCAAATCCAATACACACACACACACACACACACACACACACACACACATATATATATATATATATATATATATATATATATATATATATATATATATATATATATATATATATATATATATATATATGTATTATGCAAACATGCATACATACATATATATATATATATATGCAAGGTAGACACATATATATTTCATAATACTACATATATATATATATATATATATATATATATATATATATATATTTACCTAGTGTTTTATATATATATATATATGTATGTATATATATATATATGTATATATATATATGTATATATATATATATATGTATATATATATATATATATGTATATATATAGATATATATGTATATATATATGTATATATATAGATATATATGTATATATATATATATAAGACCTATGTTACATATATATAGTTTTATATAGTTTTATACATAGGATATATATGGATTATTTTTCCGGTTATTACATATTTATATATTATATTCCTATGCATGTATATGTAGCTTATCTGTAATATGTATGCATGGCTTTCCATAATAGCTGAAAACATTTTAGGCATTTATATTTTTACTGAAATTCTCTTCAATGATATACTCTTTCGAATAAAGCAAGTCTACGTTGTAGGTTTTTTCATTCCTTTTACTTTCTTTTTTAATATATTCTTGGATCAACAACCTCATTTGATTTGATTCATTGAAAACCAAACTTGGATCCCATCTTTTTTAAAATTTGAAGCTTTAAAACCAACTTTATTGTCTAAAACATATTTTTCTTAAGGAAAATTTTAGGTGTTTAAAATATATGTATATATGTGAGAGAATCTCCACGTGTGTAGATTTGACTCGTTTCTTTTGTGTATATGGTGTGTGTCCTTATATATACACACATAGTTTGTGTATGTATATGTATATACGTACACATGCACCCACACTCAAACAATCCAATCATGTTTGTATTATATATAGAGTTACTCAAACAAAAGAGTAAAACCTCAATAATAAGAAAATATATATATATTTAAATAAAAAGTTCTTCAAGGAGATGCTTGGAATTATTTAGATATACCTTCTAATATATAAACCATATAACTAAGCATATTAAGAAAGTAGCAAACAATGTGTTAGGTGAATCTAAGAAAGACGTTGGGGCACAAAAGAAAGATCGGTGGTGGTGTGAAATTATGCAAGATAAGATCAAGGCAAAAGGTATGTTACAAATTGCGCTATGTCAACAAGACTAATAAAACTTGAAAAGCTTATAAGAAATTAAAGAAAGAAGTGAAAAAACCGTTAGTGAAACAAATTCTAAAATTTAGAAGGATTTATATAAATGCTCACACAAAGGAAGGTGAAAGAGATTAAGTTCGAGATAATAAAACTAATTATCTAACTTTTATTAGATGCATCAAAGATATGTTAAACAAATCAAAAGAGTCTATAAATCATAATTTCTACTAATGTATTTAAAGAATTAAGTTAAAGAGGCTATTAAACTTATGAGTGTTGGTAAATTTATAAGACCAAATAATATTCTTATAAAAGTATGAAAAATCCTAAGAGAGACAGGTATGACTTGGCTTATAAAATTTTTAATGAAATATGAAAAAACTAAAATATACCTAAGGAATGGATGAAGAGTATGATTATATCCATATACAAGAGCAAGAGAGACATTCTGAATTGTGTAAATTATTAAGGTATCAAGTTGACGAGTCATACTATGAAATTATGAAAAAAGAACGTAGGTTGAGACAAATATCAAATATAATGGAGAACGAATTTGGATTCATGCTAAAGGGATCTACTATTGAGGTTATTTATATATTAACATGTCATATGGAATATTTTAAAGAAAAAAAAAGAATCTTCAAATGATATTTATTGATGTAGATAAAACTTACGATAGGATGTCAAGAGATATTTTTTTATAGAACTTTAAAAAAGAGAGGTATCCTATTGACATACATCAATCTTATAAGAGATATATTTGATAGTGTACAAACATGTGTTAGGACTCATGAAAGAATGATAGATTTTTTTTAAAATTAATATGGGATTACATCAAGGATAACTTTGAGTCCATATTTATTAGTATTGGTCATTGACGAGCTAATAAAACATATTCAAGATAAAGTTTCTTCCTTGGTGCATGTTATTCGAAAATGACATTGTATTAATTAATGAGTATAAAGAAAAAGGATTTGGGAAAGATACAATGGGTGTGAATTCCCTATCCTAGTAATAGAAAATTGAAACTATAGAAAGTAAAGATTTTCGACTTAGTAGAATAAAGCTAGAATATATGAAATACAAGTTTGATCATTTAGTTACTTTAAATGACATAGAAATTAAGATTGACACAGATTGCATTTCTTATAATGAAAGTTTTAAATACCTAGGTTAAGTTTTCCAAGGTGATACAAAATTTGATGGAGATGTTGCATATAGAACTAATGCAGGTTCATTAAGATAGAGAGGCACATAAAGTATTCTATGTGACAAGAAGATACTATTAAAGATGAAAGATAAATATTATAGAGCAACAATTAGACATGTTATGTTATATGGTTCTGAGTGTTGCAATTCATCATCAACATATACAAAAGATGTTTGTGGTAGAAATAAAGATGTTGAGATGAATGAGTAATCATACAAGAAAAGACTGTTTATGTAATGAAGTTATTAGAAATAAATTGAAAGTGACACCAATAAATAACAAAATGAGGAAAAATCATTTAAGATGATTTGGACATATAAAAAGACAATCAAAAGAAGCTCTAGTAGGAAGGTATGAGAAAATAAATGGCCACTATAATAACGTATTTCTTGCTAGAAATGTTGTTGATATTGACACTTCGGTTTTTTCTTAAGTATCACCAAGACTGCTTTTTAGGATATTTGTCAAATATTAAAAATAAAATAGCTTCAAGAGTTTATATTTTTGAACTAGCCAAAACCCAAAAGTTGAATGAGTTAAACTTCCAAACTTGGAAGTGTTGAATCCCCTTGGCCTTAACACTAGAGGGTATTCATTATGTCTTAAAAGAAATTAAGACTGAACCCACAATAGAATCATCCACCCAATAAAGAAAAAATTATAAAACTTTCTATAGGGATGACATTCTAGCAAAACCATAATGTTGACTTTATAAAAGATTACTTAATTAGGTTTTTCAAGAATATAATATTACAAAAAAGATGTTTGATGCAATCACTGCTAAATATGATATTATAGAACTGCATATTCAATTACTTTTGCAACAATATAACTTCTATAAAATAAAAGAGTTGGACAACATTGTTGAGCTTATTAGTAAAATACTCGTAACAGTCAAGGATTTAGTTGTGGCTAAAACAATCATCCCAAAACCAATGCAAATCTCGACCATACAGAACAGTCTCCTATTCCTCATATATGATCACCACTGCCCTCAAGATAAACTCCGTTGTTACACTAGTTGAGCCCCCTCTAAAATTGGTAATTGAATAAGGGCACCTAAAGAAGGGCAAAACACAAAACTGCTCTATGCTAAAGATGACATTTTTTCTAGTTTCAAAAATCATCAGAATAAAAGAAAACAAAAAAATTGGCAAAATTAACAAAAAGGAAGGTCAAGCATTAAATAAATATCAAGGATCCGCTTCTTAGGTAAAATGTTTTAATTTTGAAAAATTAGGACACTATAAATGGGATTATCATAAGAAAGGTGATAACAACACTCCGTAGGGCGACAAAAAAAGAAGCGCGAAGTACTTTGCATGATCTTAAATTGCCTTCATCTGGACTAAGACATTTCTTTATGGTAGATCAACTCTAGAGCAATGCATTACATTGCTAAGAGCAAGGATGAAACTATCAACCTCAAAGAGTAATCAACCTAAAAAACATCAAATCTACGTGGAAAACAACACCTATTATGATGTTCAAGGTGTTGGGTACTTTAGAATCTACGTATTAGACACCCTTGTTTTACTAACAGATATATTAATTGTGTCTCATAAGGCACAATTCATTTTTTATGTCTATACTGGTCAAAAAAAGAGTTTGAGGTTAGATTTTTCTTACGAAAGTAACAATAGGGGGAAACATGGTAATATATTTTTTATTGATATTATTTATTTTGATCATAGTTTGTTCAAACTTAACACATTAAATAATAAAGGACCATCTACTTCTTTTATTTATATTGAATGTGTGACATAAAAGGTTATGATATATTAACCTAAATAAGATAAAGAAATTAGCAACCTTTGACTTATTACTGATATTTGATAAAAACACATTGAACAAACATGAGGCTTGCATTAAAGAGAAAATGACAAGAAAACCTTTTACAAAGAAGGAAAAAGAACTACGAGTTTATTAGAAATCATTCACACTAATAGTTTTAGACCTTTTAGAATAATGTTTCATTGTGCAAAGGTTTATTTTATAACTTTCGTTGACGACTATTTGAGGTATGAATATATATACCTCATATCACATAAATGTAAATCATCATATTCAAAGAATACAAATAAGAAATAGAAACCAACTAAGATGCATAATTAAAGTGGTGAGGTTTAATCAAGGTGGTGAATACACCTCAATTGAGTTTTGAGAATATTGTAAATAACATTATATATGTAAGCAAAATACAATGCCTATGACATCTCAAGGAAACTGTGTAGCTGAGGGATATAATAAGACCCTTCTAAATATGACAAGGTTCATGTTAGGAGATTTTCTTTACCAAAAATATTTTGAGGAAAAATAGTGTTTATAATTATGTATATTTTACATAGAGTTTATTGTAAGGTTGTACCCACTATACCATATGAATTTTGGTTTGGTAGAAAATCATACCTTAGTCACTTACGGAGATAAAACTCTATAGTACGTGTTAAGATATTATATAGGTCTAGGGTTAAGCTAGATAGTAAATATTTTATGTATATCTTTATCAGATACTAAAAAGGATCAAAAGGGTATCGGTTTTATCATAAGAACCTTAGGTTAATAGAAAGTAATGATGTTGAATTCTTATAGGGTACTAAGAATGATATTTCTACAAGTAATGATAATAATGATAGTGATCTTTTAGATATTGATGAATCATCATTTGAATCTATAAAAACTAACACAAATTACATTTTCTTGTATACTAAAACATTAAGTGGTCATAAGAGAACACAAGCTCTTCTGTCCTACTTAAAGGATTATTAAACTTATTTAGTTGAGGAAACATGTTATTCAATATATTTATATGAGATGACTGATAACCTAAGTTATGAGGAAGCTATGAGTTCAATTGAATCATCATATTGAGTAAAAGCAATAGATAAAGAAATTGAATTTATTGACAAAAACCAAGTATGAGAGTTTATCATTTTAACAAAGAAAAAAGCAATTGGTTATAAATGGATATTAAAAAAAATATAAAGTCAATATTTAATAAAAATTTTAAAATGAGGTTGGCTGGAAAAGGCTTTTCACAAAAAGAAAGAATTGATTATGTTGAAACATATTCCTCAATTATGAAATTGTCATCTATAAGGACAATTTTGGTAATTGTTGTCTTTTATTATTTGAATTTACATCAATTAAATGTAAAAACTGATTTTCTAAATGGTGATCTTAATGAAATAATTTACATGAAATAGCCAAAAGTCTATATAATTAAATGTCGTGATAATATGGTATATAGGTTGAAGAAATCTATATATAACCTAAAACAATCACCTCACCAATGGTGTTTGACCTTTAAGAATGTCATTTTTGAACTTAGGTTTGTGACTAATCAGTTAGATCACTATCTCTATAATTAAAACAGTGAGAGCCACTTTGTCATCATATCATTATATGTAGATGACATCTTGTTGACTCGTAATGACAATGATATGATTGTTAAGACTAAGTAATGGTTAAGCTCAAAGTTTCAAATAAAGGATATTGGAGAGGCATCCTATCTTAGGTATAAAGATTACCCGTGATAGAGTGTCATTTGAATAAACCACTTTATTCATGATTTGAAGATAGAAATAGCCAAAGAGCTAATTGTCATATATTGTAACAACATTGTAGTCATAACTCTTATAAAGAGTGAAGTTGATCGCTCAAAGAGCAAGCATATAATGGTAAAATATCATCGTACAAATGATATGGTACAAAAGAATGAAATATATATCACTTACCTTCCTACAAAAGATAAGATAGCAGACTTCTTGACAAAGGGTATATCTTAACACTTGTTTGTTGAACATGTTACCAGTATGGAATTGAGACATATTTAGAGTTTCTAATTGAATTGAAACACAAACATGAGTTGTTAAAAAAGAAAAATGTATTGGTTGTGAAAACCGTATAACAGGATAACTGATGGGGTTGTACTTTAAGTACAACAAGAAAATGATACATTTGAGAAAAACCATTGTGTTGTAATTCGACCGATATGACCAAGTGGGAGATGATAACTCTATGTTATGGTAATGGTCATAAAGCCTCTATCATAACAGACATGCAATAAGGAAGGAGTGCTCCCCTTCCATATTGCATGCACCGTTTCTTTTGAATAAAAACGTTTTTTAAATGAAGTCAACCTTTACTATTTTTACAAAGAAACCAAACCAAAGAAGCAACACAAGGAGCCGTTCCACTTGACTGTAATACACATCCGAAGAAGGAAAAGAATACAAGGTTAAAATATCATTGAGCCTGATATATTTCTTTGTTGATTTGCAGTGGAGTAATCGCCGTTTGCTTTCAAACGGAACGCCTTCTTTTCGAGCACGAGCCTAGCTGGAACTTGCCAGGATTAAAGCAGCTCATAAGCCTAAGCGAGCTTTTTACTTTTATATTTTAAAAGTTTTATGAAAGCTAAATTCATAACTCAGTCAAGCTCGATCTTATTAGAGCTCAATGAACTCTATCTTGGAGCTGAGCTTCATCAAGTCAATCTTTGGTTGCATTGAGCTCAGACGAGGCTAGCGAGTTGAGCTTGAGTGCATCAAATATGGCACAAGATTAAGGTCCATGATGACTTAGCATCCATGCAGCCCACTCTAACTTGTACCGGAAAAGGCTTGGTCGCTTGCTGCTGCCTTTCAAATTATTGGAAAAGCAGAAACTAGGCACTACCTGATCCATTTATCTAGCATTTTCTTGAGTCTACTACAGGAACTTGCGTAAGGCCTTCAAACTTGGAGAGAGCAAAAGCTTTGCAGTCAATTCTTGATTGGTTTTGTTGCAAGCGTGCCGCCATTAATGTCGAAACAAAAGAAGTATTTTATTTGATTTGTATCTATGTTTTAAAATATTGAAGATAGAGCGATAGGTTACCTGCCTAGGGGGTTGACTCACGAGTTGAAGGTCATGAGTTCGATACGGGTGTGTGCATAAAGCTTCAGCCTCCAGCCTCCCCATTGTACTAACAAAAATATTATCGAAGGTTGGATTCTTAAGTAAATCGTATAGTAGTTAAAGGAAAAAAGTTTTACCTGAACATTGATGTTACAGTTTTGTTTCATGCATCATTTCTTCTTTCGTTGTCATGAAGAAATCTTTACCTGTATATGACCGGTGCCCCACAGCCAGCTAATAAGATCAAGCATGGCCTTTATCATTATGCCACTGGGTTTCTTACAGAGTTGGATAGACCCCGAACAGAATCGACACGACCCTGAAGTCTTAGGTCTTTAAAGCAAACCATGCCATACACATCATTGCTCCATAGCCCTCAGCCATGGCTACCAGAGGCTATTCACCGTTCTCTTTCTTCTTGGCACTTATTTTCTTTGCACCTCTTGCATCTGCATGTTTTGTATGTGGTCCGAAGCCCACAATGAAATCGCCGCCCCCGAAGTTGCCGCCCCCGAAGTTGCCCCCTCCGAATCCCACTCCGAAAACACCCACTCCAAACCCAGTGTGTCCCATAGATGCACTCACCCTCACGAGTTGTGCTGACATCCTTGGTGGTTTGGTAGCTGTGGTCATAGGCACACCGCCTACTAGCAAATGCTGCACCCTACTGGAAGGACTAGTGGATTGGGAAGCAGCAGTGTGCATTTGTACTGCAATTAAGGCGGGTGTTCTCGGTGTTACGCTGGATGTGCCCGTCGCCTTGAGCTTGCTGGTTGATAAATGTAATAAGACGATCCCTGATGGATATGAATGCGCCTAGGAAATCGTCGAGTCAATTCCTTCGGATCATCATAAAACATTTTGCTTTCGTTCAGTTTGTATGGAAGTATTGCCAATCAGACGGCTGCCTCAACTAGGCATTTTCTTTAATATTGTATTTCAATGCTGTTTAATTTGTTGATAATGCATTATGATGTGACTCGTCATGATGCAGGCCAGAGAATGGTTCACCTAATAGGATTTCCTGAAGATGAGGTCTAAACTTTTAAGAAGTGAATCCTTGAATCTTTTTGTGGGCACGATGCATGTGTGTGTGTGTGTGTGAGAGAGAGAGAGAGAGCCTTGCAAAAGTTAGAACCATCTAATAGAAAACTCCAACACTACGAGCCTCACCCCCAGTTTGACATAGCACAAACAAGATATTCCATACAAATCGAACCACGTTATGTATGAAGTGAAGAGGCCTTCCACCACCCCTCGACCCTTTCAGGCAGCGAGATACATAAGAAAAAGAAAAAACTACTTTTTTTTTTGATAATCAAGCTGGGGTTAGGCAGAACCCTACCTGAAAATTTACAGTACGGGACAAGTCTCATCGAAGAAAAGTGTGCAACTCTTCTGTTGGTTGGCTTCCTTCTTCCTGAGAACCCATTGAACGGCAGAAAGTGGTCTGAATCCACCAAACAATTGTAAGAACATACGAATAACAATTTATTGTACAAGCTTGAGAAATTACATTGCATTCTCTGTCGGTTGAGGAACATTGCGGCATAAGCTGCCTCAGTTTCGCCAAACCGAAAAAACAGAATGGTTAGTGAGATTGATGCGCAAAGGATTTCTCCTTTTTTGGTACAATGGGGAGGCCTAAGCCAGAGAGGATTTTATTACCCAGAAAAAAATGCAGGAAAGACTATAATACCCAAAAGAGAAAAAAATAGCCACATGATTCTACTGAAAACATATCTTTGTTGAACTTTGAATCTAATAGTGACATGGATGACAATTGAATGGGTTGGTATACATCTCTTGGACTAGGAAAAAAGGGTGGGCGTGTGATGATCAAAACTAAGCTATGCCACCACAACCCTGAAATAATAACCACTTACCTTATTCTACTAACTCTTTCAAGGATATACAAATACAGAAAAGTACCTGATCAGCAGTGAAATACAACTAATGAAGTCTATCATCTAAAAGATCAAGATCTGTTCAATGTGACTATAGGGGACAAAAATCGAAGATGTCTGCAATGCTTCAATCTGGCAATAGCATCTTGAGCGTTCCCAAGCAAGAGATCCACATAAACAGCTGAAATTACGGCCAATGAGTTTGATGGGATCGTAGCAAACGCCTGCAGTGAAAAGTGCGAGCCTGTTATAGATCACCTCGCATGGCTGACATAGCTCTTTCGTCCTACTTAGGACTATTACACTTATTTAGTTGAGGAAACATGTTATTCAATATACTTAAATGAGGTGACTGATAACCTAAGTTATCAGGAAACTATGAGTTCATCTAAATCACCATATTGAGTGAAAGCAATTAAGTATAGTTTGTGCAGGATACTTAATTGCCTACATATGTACTTTTTATTTTTTTTAATCTCAATGATTTATGACCCTTGATTGAAGATTGAGATCAATTTAGATGGAGTTTAGATATTAGTGATCTAACTCTGCCCATGTAAGGGATCACCCTTGCATGGCCAGTTCCAAGCCCAAATAAAAGAGGAGGATTGCATTAGGCTTTCGACAGCCAGCGTAAAATTTTATCAGATTTTTATACCATAAATTATACAAATTATGAGCATTGTTTGGGGCACCTCTCTTAGCAATACGATGTAGAGCCTGAATGCAATAAAAAGTAAGCAAGGGTCTCTATATTTTAGCTTGGATGTAGTTAATCAATTACAAAAAGGATTTCCGCATCATGAACGGATGTGGGTAAAGAAGTTAGTCCCGTTACATTGTTACTCGAATGTAGTGAATAAATTATATAGAGGGTCCACATTTTTAGTATGGACATATGCGGGGGGTAAGGAAGCTAGTCCTAGATAATAAAATTCATATTGGTTCTTCGAATATCATAACATTGTTTGATAAGCTAATGGAGGTGGTAGATACAATGATTAAGAGAAAGATTTATATCTAATATTTACAAGATACAAAGTGGGTTAGAAAAAAAGCAAAAGAGATTGATGATACACGTTTTAAATTATGGTACTTAAGAAAGAAAAAGACTCGATACGGAGTTGATATTATCATAAATAAAGATTTAAAAGATAGTATAGTAGACATACAATAATATGGTGACCAAATCATAACTTTCAAATTAGTGCTAGGAGTAGAGGTTTTGAATATAATTTGTGCTAATGCACCCCAAGTAGGGCTAGAAGATAGTATAAAGCCAGTTTTTGGGGAGGAGTTAGATAAGGTGATTCAAAGAATTTCATAAAGGAACATAATTTATTTAGCAGAAGACTTAAATAGACATGTCGGTAAAGAGGCATTAGGATATCAAGGTATTCATGAAAACTTTGATTTTAGAGATATAAATGAGGAAGGTAGGGAGATTTTAAATTTTGCTATGGCAGTTGATCTCTTTCTAGTCAATACAATCTTTAAAAAATGAGATGAACATTTAGTTACTTATAAGAGTGGCTTATCACAAGCACAAATTGATTATTTTGTTGATAGGAAAATAGATAGATCATGTTGTAAAGATTACAAAGTAATTTCAGGAGAAAGTTTAATTACTCAACATCGACTTTTAGTTATGGATTTACAGGTAAAAAGTAGATAAAGAAGAAAAGAGTGCATCGAGTTATTCAAACTAAATGGTGGAACCGCAAAAGCAAGAAAGAATGTATATTTAAACAGAAAGTCCTTCAAGGAGATGCTTAGAATTATGTTGGTACACCTTGCGATATGCGAAATAATATGATTATATATATTATGAAAGTGGCCAAAGATGTGTTAGGTGAATCTAAGGTCAGTATACCGGCACAAAAGAAAAAAGCTTGGTGGTGGAGTGAAGTGGTACAAAATAAAATCAAGGTAAAGAGGGCATTTTACAAATTACATTATACTAAGAAAACTAGTGAAACTTTAGAGGCTTATAAGAAAGTAAAAAAAAGAAGTGAAAAAGGTTGTCAGTGAAGCAAAAACAAAAATTTGTAAGAATTTATATAAGAAACTCAATTCAAAAGAAGGTGAAAGAGATATTTTTAGGATAGTTAGGGCTAGAGATAAGAAAACTAAGGATCTTAATTTTGTTAGATGCATTAAAGACGAGGATGAAAAAATTTTAGTGGCAAATGATGATATAAAAATAGATGGAAAAACTATTTTTATAAGTTTTTTAATGAAATAAAGATGTTTATATTAGCTTAGGAGAGTTAGCCAAATCAGAAAAGTACATAAACTACAATTTCTACTAACGTATTCAAAAGAATAAAGTCAAAGATGCTCTTAAACATATGAAGGATGGTAAACTAGTAGGACTAGACAATATTATTATAGAAGTTTGGAAAATCCTAGGAGAGATAGGCTCACAAGATTATTTAATGAAATATAAAGAAACCAAAAGATGCTCAAGGAATAGATAGCGAGTACATTTATACCCATATACAAAAGCAAGGGAGACATTCAAAATTGTTCGAATTATCGGGGTATCAAATTAATGAGCCATACTATAAAATTATGGAAAAGAATTATCGAATGTAGGTTAATAAAAGTATTGAGTATAATTGAGAACTAATTTAGATTCATGCTAGGAAGATCTACTATTGACGTAATTCACCTTTTGAGACATAAGGGATGTTCTTTGGAGAACCTTAGAAAAAAGGGGTATCTCATTGACATACATAAATCTTAGACATATGATGTAAAACATGTGTGAACTCATGAAGGAATGAAAGACTTCTTTGATTGGGTTACATCAAGGATCAACTTTAAGTCTATACTTATTTATAATAGTGATTGATGAGTTAACAAAACATATTTAAGATGAAGTACATTGGTGTATGTTATTTGCAGATGACAATGTGTTAGTGGATGAGTCTAAGAAAAAAGTTAATAGAAAATTGGAAGTATGGAGAGAAATATTAAAAAGTAAAGGCTTCTGACTTAGTATAACAAAGACAAAATATATGGAATGTAGTGTGATCATTTGGTTACTTCAGAGGACATAGAAATTAAAATTAGCACACATTACATCCTCCAAAAGGAAAGTTTTAAATACCTAGGGTTAATTTTTCAGAATGATCGAAGAATTGATGGAGATGTTACGTATAAAATTAATTTAGGTTAGTTAAAATGAAGGGGAGCATAAGGTATTCTTTGTTATAAGAAGATACCACTAAAGTTAAAAGGTAAATATTATAGAGCAACAATTAGACCAGTCATGTTTTATGGTTTTGAGTGTTGGGAGTTAATCATCAACATGTACAAAAGATGTCTGTAACAAAAATGAAGATATTGAGATGGATGAGTGGTCATATAAGGAAAGACCTTATACATAATAAGGCTATTAGAAACAAATTAGGAGTATCACCAACATAAGATAAAATAAGAGAATATCGTTTAAGATGATTTGGACATATAGAAAAAAGATCAAAAGAAGAACCTATAAGAAGGTTAGAAAAACTAAATTTGGAAAGTATTAAAAGAGGTGGAGTACAATCACAAAAGTGTTGGAAAGAAATAATAAAGAATGATCTAGCTTATTGTGAGTTAACTACTAACATAGCACATGATAGGGCTCTATGGAAACAAAGAATCCATGTAGTTGACCCGTCTAGTATGAAAAAAGGCTTTGTTGTTGTTGTTACATATTAGTGATTTATATCGTTGAGCTTTATAATATATATTTTATATATAGAAAGAAAAGAGAGTGAATCATGCATACTATAGAAATACAAACAAATCTTAGTTACACACCTTTTTAATTTGGAGATCTTCATCTGATGACCCTTCATTGTTTCCTTTAAAGCTAGCATTAAGCACAAACCCTAGCTTCCCCCTATTCAAATAGCTTGACCCCTCTCTCGAAGCACGAGAGGAAACTCTCTCTCACATGCTCTCAAGAAACTGCTTTAATCTATGCCCTTCATGGCACTAACCACTCAAATCAATCACTCTTTGTGGACCACCACGCTACACATTTCTCGCCTAAAATCCATTCAAACAAGCATCTCTCTATCACCATGATCATGCATCCACCACTAGGTATCAATATCAATAATCTTTGTGGGACACATGCACACATTACTTATTGGATTTGACATTACAATTTGACATATTCATGGTAATCACACTCGTGTGGA
This sequence comes from Brasenia schreberi, assembly GCA_036023115.1. Lineage (NCBI taxonomy): Eukaryota > Viridiplantae > Streptophyta > Magnoliopsida > Nymphaeales > Cabombaceae > Brasenia > Brasenia schreberi. Next base: position 12,561,428 of record JAYKKT010000064.1, read on the forward strand.
AGCTAGGTTCCTATCAACCTATTCAAGAGGCAAGGAATTGATACTTCTGCTCAATTTGCATTTTGCAATCATAAAATGGCATGGTTATCATGAATTTATTTGCCTTGAAATGTATTGTAAATTGGAAATAAGATTATTATTATACTTATGCATTGCATGTATTTCTCAAAATCTTAGGCTAAATACTTCAAATAATGAATTGAACTTAAGGTGATGGATTGTTCTAGATCAATACAGCATATAATTGTTTTTTTATTTGATATGGATTAATATGGCATATGATAGTTTGATTTTTTTTTTTGTATTTGATATCAGGAACAATATATTTCTTTTGCTATTTTCAAGTTATTTTGGTATAATGGGAGACCAAAGAATGCACACAATGATTGTCAAACTCATGAGAGGAAAAAAATACCGTGTAGTTTCATCTAAATTGCTTGAAGAGGAAGTACTACTAATGAAATGTTGTGAAGAATTTTTTTTGTGATTGAGAGAATGTTTTGTGGAGGGTCATTTTTGGTGTTACCACGTCACTATACAAACATTGGTAGGTTATATAAACTTTATGCAAAGATGTTCATCTTGTAACAATATTGGCTCTCTTTGTGTGAGACTAAATTCACGAGCTCTTATGTACACATTTGTTGTTCTTGATACATCTATTGACATGGGGCTAAATGAAAAAGCTCTTACTATATAAATATGTTATTATCATATTGTTGATGTATCTCTTGATGTGAGATTGAATACAAGAGCTCTTACTATGTAAATCTATTATTGATCGTGATTGTCTAGGTACTATATAATTTACTATAAGCTTACATATGTTTGTTGTTGTTTGCTATTGTCCATGACTATTCAATGAGTTTATTTTGCATATACAATTCTATTTGTTATTATCTATAATATTAGTAGCAAATGTATGATTTCACTTGGCAAAATGAAGGCAACGTTATATATGATTGTCTCAACTTCTTTGTTGATTCTAAGTGCCCTTTCACTTGCTGCACATTTTGTTTGCTTCCAACTCTCAAGGTTTTAGCTGATGTTTATTTTGCTTCATATCATATGCTTCTATAGTGAACTCGTGATCAAATTGAAGTTTTCTTAAGATGAAGTAGCTTATTTTGGTGAAACATGTTTTATAATCTCCCCTTTCAATGTATGTAACATAACATCAAATTCAAATGTAGAACAAAAAAGAACAATGGCATCAAATTCTAACATGTTCTACATTTGAATTGGTTCTTTCTTTGTTTTACATTTGAATTTGATGCTATGTTATGTACATCGAAAGGATAGGTTATCAAGTCACTAAGGAACCTCCTTTACCTGGGAAAAAGGAAGAGGAATCAGGATGGGCATCTGAGGGTGATCCAAGGAATAAGAATTTCAAGCCATAACAATCATATTAAGGGTCATCAATAACCCTATCAATGGAGAGGATGAGTGAGGGGTTAAAGAGTGTTTTGTATCTAAGTAAGATGACCAAAAGAATGAGGCTCTAGTTTAGAGCAATGGTCATAACCTAATCCATCTCAATCGTGACAGATTCTATGTTCCATAGGTGTGTAAGGACCTTGTGAGTAGATACCAATACATTGAAAGGGGAGTAGCCCATGAAGAGTAGTATCCTCCAAGCCTTCATGAAGCGAGCAAAAGTTAGGTATTCGAGAAAAGATCGGAGGGATGAATCAACAATCCGTTCTCCCAAGCAGAAGACCTTAGGCCCGTTAGAGTGATCTATGATGAGAACTGGGAAGGAGAGAGCAATATGAAGCTTAACCAGATCTATGGATGGAGAAGTCAGAATGGATTGACCAATTTGTGTAGGGTGAGACATGAAAAAGAGAAGGTTGGAACTAGGTCCCCACGCCCAAGTAAAATGAATTGTACTATCTTCTCCTATGACTACCACAGTTTGAGCCTGTCACAGAATCTTCATTGATCAATAGTAAGTGGATAGTACTACTTTTAGGTAGTGAATCCTTGGACGAATTGAGAGAAGGTTGTATGATGAGTCTATGTCCATAATGTGGAACTAGGCTTAATAAACACTATAACTTATCTCAATCGTGAGGATGATTGTATTCTCAAGAGTAAAAGTGTGACATCGTATCTTATAATTTGGATATCAGTAGGAATGAGCATTTCTTTCAAGATTCCCATTTAGAGGGCAACCTGAGAGGAAAGGATGTTGAGACCTCTACCTCGGTTTATGAGACACCTAGAAATGGGTCTATCATTAACCTTCAATCCTATATATAGGGCTTGGTCATGGTGAAGTATTGGTCTAGGCATATTATCATCTAAGAAAGTTAAAAATATATATTAGAATGGGTAATACTAAGGATTCTAGAGAAGCGATTTTTGGGACCTTGACCTTTTTACATATATCTTCCATCACTTTTAGGTGTATGGGTGAGGCCCTTATCAGATTGAGGATGGACATGTGGACTTCTGTTCAACTCAAATGATCCTGAAGGTCATACTCAAGTAATTGCTCTTTTCTCTTATCTTGATTGGTATCAAGGCTCAAATTTTATTGAGCTCTTGTTTGGTAGATCTATGAGAGTTCCTGACATATTTGGGTTGATAGGTCTTGTCAGTCTCATGATTTCATCCATATGGAGATGAAAGGAGGATGAAAGACCCTAGCTTTAAGGAGTTGGTCTTTGTAGTATAACAACGCAAGTTCATGGAGAAGGAAGCGTTCAAAGTTGTATAGTTTGAGAGTGAGAGTTGCACCCGTAGAGGAGCTCCTAGGGTCTTGGATGACTATAAGGATTTACCTTTCAGTGAGTTTATGAGGAATGAATGGTCCAAACTCATGTGATCTGAAGGCTTATACCTTAGGTCTGAACCCGCTATTCAAGGAATATATATTCACTTGTGTAGTATCCTATGACTTGTGGAACTAACAATATCAATCTGGTATCACTTTTTCAGAACAGGATTACCACAAATAGAAGTATTACCAGTTTTTGTTTTAAGAGAATGTTGATGTTTTTCTAAGGGAGTGAGTTTCTGATATAGGTTTATGTGGTGTTGCAAAACATCTTGGTCTCTGGTTCCCTTTTGTCCTCAAGCTTGGGCTCGAACTTAGAGAAATTCTGGATTCAAATCTTGAATGTTGAGAGTTTGAAGTAGAGGGGGTCTTTTGGTTTTTGACCGAATCTAAATGCCTAGTCTTTGGCTTTATTTTGGTTGGTGATATGGATCCAAGGTCACCAGATTTAAGCTTGATAAAATTATTATATACATTCTTCCCAAGGTTGGACTCAAAAAAAGGTAGTTTTATCGATGAATTTTTCAAAGGTGAAAATCTCATGCAAAGCTAACATAACTCAAAAGGTTTGAGTAAAAATTTTTGAGAATGAGTATAATTGTGCATGTCTTGTTAAGGGTTAATTTACTTGTCCTAAGATTGATCTCCATCAGGTTATAAAGGTATGTGCATCCTTATCCTTACGTTGTTTTGTATCTCTCAAGGTACTTAGGTTGAGAGCAAGTTCTACATTATAGCCAAATCTTTCCATAAATGATGTGAGTATATATTTGAAGGTTTAAAAGTGACTAAGGTTTTGGTTGACCATCTACTTATAGGCCTTACTTTTTAGACCAATGAAACCAACATATCTACTTGGTATTATCTTTTTTCTTCTCCATAGCTCTCTTAGTGAATAGTTGGAGGTATAAGTTTGGATCTCTTTGACCATAAATTGGTGAAACTCTAGGATCTCATTGCCCTGATCGGTCTCATAGTCTGGTGATAGGAAATCCTTCACATAGTACCTTCATTTGTCTTTATTTTCTTTTCTTAAATACTCTTGACACATCTTAAATTTTTCTCTAAGTCTTCTTTGACTTGTTTTGGTTTTTTCTTGTGATAAGTCTTCTTCTTAGGTTTTATCATTGTCCTTTTTCTAGGTTCAATATCCATCTCTGGTTTGTATTCTAAGGTGCTTTATTCACGAGAGCTATGATCCTCACCTTAACTTTGCTACTCTGTTGCTCTTTACACTATTTTCTAGTAGAAAGATCTTATTGAGAAGTTATAATTCTCTTAATTGATTCTTCAATACCTTCCTTCATTCTCACAGTTTCTAGGTAATGGGATCCTAGAAGAGCTATGCTTAAGTATAACATGTTTTTTACTTAATGATGTAACATCATCGATTAACTTAGGGTCTAATCTTTCGATCTTTCTAGATTTCAGAGAACCATGAGACAAAGACTTTGTTTTATCCTTAGATTGAGTATTGTAATAAGTGATAGAAGATATTTTAAATTAAGGAAAGATTTACGCTAATCCTAATTTAGGTGAGTGTGTATAGCTATTGTAAATAACTCTATACACAAACGAACAAATGAGAGCAAAAGTGTGTATTAGAAATGTGTTTCTATGCAAGTGCGTGAAGCAGTTATTACTACATGCAGTGTGCATGAAAGTACGAACTAAGATGTTCACCAAATGCAAGAAGAGTTTAGATTCAAACTAAACAAAAAAATCTTAGTAGATCGACGGGTCTCACTGGACGTAGTAAAAGAGAATTATATGCCAATTTTTGGTTCCATAAGACCTAGACATGTGATGTGATCCTTTTAAGAGGAGGAAGGAAAGACCAAATAATTAAAAATAAACTTGAAAAGTAAACACTATCGATGTGCGATATAGGCCCTATGATTTTTTTTGCCAAAGTTCTTTTTGCTTAGCTAAGAAAGGGTCAATCTTCAATGCTATCAAATTGTTTATTTTGGAGAAATAAGAAATCTTTGAGTTAGTGTTTTGATGAGCTTCAAGGTGTGGGACTTGCTACAAACATATCACTTGGGTCATTGGGTAAAGATATGAAACATATATTGAATTGAGTTGGAATTTGGGTTTTGGTTGATCTCAGTTTAAACTTAAAAATAAGATTTTGAATCAAATGTGATCCAATTTGGAACGGATTTGGATTTGATTGAATGAACATTTTAGATCAAGAGAATGGATGGTAGTTTGGGTCTTATTGAATTCAATGGGATTCAACTTAGATATCGATTGGGATCCAATTTGAAATGGGTTTGGTTTGGATAATGGGGAAATGGGATTTTGACTTGGCTGGATATGTAGGATATGAGTGAAGCAAGGTCCGATTTGGATTTAGATTGCTTGAAGCTTGGTTATTTGGGTCAAAAGAGAACGGATTGGGTCTAGCAGGTTAGACCCAATCCAATTCAACTTAAAGGGGCTAGAGGTCGGTGGTTTTCAACACAGCGGCAACGGGGAAAACCAAAGGAAGAGGGGATAGAGAAGAGAAGAGAAGAGAGGAGGTTGGCTGACCGGTGACGGGAGAAGGTAAGGCGGTAGGGCGCAGTGGACGGCGGTGTTGAGGTGGGCGGCGACCGTGCGATGGAGGAAGTGCCGATAGCGGCTGGCCGCGGACACGGCGGTTCCGATGGTGAGTACTTTCTTTTGTGGTGGTTGTTGGGTGGATTAGTAGTGAAATAGACAGGGAGAAAGAATGCCGGTTTCTGCAAGTGGCAGAGAGAGAGAGATGCAGATGATGGGACTCTGCATTTAGCAGAGAGAGAGAGATGGGGCCGATTGATAATGGAATGTTGAGGGTCGGTGGAGAAGTTCTTGGTGGCAATCGATGGGTTGTTTGAGGCCGGAGAGATGGAGGGATTGTTTCGACAGAGTGGTGAGGGGAGATGGTGGCGATCCGTTGGCAACACACTCTCACTAGCACAAACATACGCACACACTCACAGAACAGATCTTTTCCTTCTTTCGTTTTTGAATTTGCAGGAAACACATGAACAATGAAAGGGGATGAGGGATCGACCGATCTGGGGTTCGATGATAAAAGCTATGCGATTTCAAGTGAGAAAAGGATCGGATTTGATGAAAGGCTTGCAAAACACGATCGACTGCCTGATCTTGACAATGAAGGTTTGAGGGATTTTTGGAGATCAACCGATGCTGATGGCAGGCTTCACCGTGGCCTTTTATAGCAATCTCGAGATGCTTTTTCTTTAATGCGTTCACATTCAAAGTGTCATTCAATTGCATTTTGCTGACCTGAAATCTTGAAATTGTGGTTTTCATGATAGGTCTGTGTTTTTTTACCTAGTGAATGGAATCCCTTTTCACTTTTCTTGTTTTATTTTGTATTTGTAGTCACATCTCTTGTGGGAAGAGATGAGGCAGGCTAATGATTACTTGTCCTCCTGAAGGTGGCTGAAGACGGTTGTAGAGTTGAAGGTGGGTCGTTGAGTTGCTGAAAAGGTGGTGGTAGCATGGGCTACGATGATAACTTGTCCCTCTGTGTGCGGGCTACCATGACTGGTATACATTTAGCTGCTTGATTTTTGTTGTACCTTCATTTTGTCCAAGAGTCTTAATAATGTAGCAACTAATGCTGTCTCCAATTGTGCTATTGAATTCTAAAAATCTCATGTAATTCTTAAATAGATTTTAGTGAATTGTATATTTCTTTGCTTCTTGATTCGTACTTCATTTGATGATTGAGAAGCTTAAGACTTCTTCATGTATTTTCGAATTTGAATTGCGTGATTAATATTTTTGTTTTACATGGAAAATTTTATTTGTTTATAGTTAATATTGAGCTAAATTAACCAGTGAGAAAGCGCAAACCTCCATTGAGCTTCTCGAAACTGAAAAAGGTTTGGTCGAAGGAGAAACCCGTTAGGATTTGTATCCCAGGAGTAAAAAAAAAAAAAAAAAAGCCTACATCCATCACAATATCAAGCTAAATCATGTAGTAAGCAAGCAAGAATCTACACCGGAATCCACCAAACCTAGAAAGGTTAGGGTTTATACCAAACCTCTCAAAGATTTTGTTCTATAAAGGGGAAAAGAGCGAACGCCATAAAAGCTGTGAAGGCTAGGGTTCGTGTGAAACATCCAAGAACTTATGCTTTCATTCATCCAAGGGGGAGAGCGAGGGACAACAGTCACGTCATTCATCCAAGAAAGAAAGCAAAAGTGCGGCTTCGGTTCGTCTACATGGGGAGAGACAACAACCGAGAGAGGCGGGAGGGATAGAGACGGTGGGTTGAGGGAGAGAGAGAGAGGCAAGGGAAGGAAACATCAGATGATGATGTTGAGGAGGGAAACACAAGATAGTGGAGGATGACTGTAAGAAAGCGGCTTCGGTTGTTCAAGAGAGAGAGCGGCTTTGTTCGTGCAAGAACACGTAACAATTAAGAGAGCTGAGAGGAAGAGAGAAAGCGGGTCAAGAGAGGGGAGATTCATTTAAGAGCAGATTGAAGCATGAAACCAGATTATAGGATTGATGTACACACCCTTTTTACTATCTACACATCTTTTTTCATTTTTCTCAAAATATGCTTGATAATTCTAAGTAATTATTAAAGTACCCTTCTCTCAAAACATTGATCCTCTCTCCTCCTGCTGGAACCATCATCCACCGCTCTCAGTGACTATTTCTTTGTTTGTTTTTCACTCTTTGACCTATTCCAGTCACTCGTTACTTGATCTATAATCATTTGCAGCAAAAACATATCAAAATCCGTCAAAAAAGGAAGAGGAAGAAATAGAAAGAAAGAAGAAAAAGAAGAAAAAAGTGCCAATTCAAAAGAGAATTTGTTGATTTATCGAGCTATGTGTGGATTTGTTTTTTTAGTTATTTTGAGTGATTTTTTATTAGATTCGATCCCATTGAGTTTTCTGGCTTAAGACATGCCCCATGCGTGTCAACCCTATGTGGGACGCATGGGTCTCTCTTGGTGGGAGATGTGTTATGGGTCATGTCTCTCACGTAGAGGAGATACGTTTGGGCCATGTCTTCTACGGAAGTCTCTCTTGTTGCAATTTGAATAACTAATTATACTTTTTTTTTGTTATATAGATATAACTTATAGGACACGAATAGAAGATTTTATTTAGGACACACATCATTTGATACAGAGCACGCCCTCATAAATGACAATTAATAGAAAATACATTATGGTAAAGTCGGTCCTTCACGTTATAAGGAAGATATATCAATCTCAGGGTCTGAGATTGATACTGCATAATGTGACAATAAGGAATCACCTGATATATCGAGATTACTTCATAGTTTTTTAAGATCTAGCAAGAATAAGTAATTTCTAACTTTAGTAAAATTGTATATTAAATGTCAATACTCACTATTCCAACTATGTAACTATGAATATGCAAACAATACAAAAAGTTATAACAACCCACACAAGGTATACTATTGGGAAAGCATGGTTAGTAAAATGGACAAATATGAGGCTAGGTAATTAGGTTGAGATTGTAGATAGGAGTGAGTTGATTAGGCAAGCGGGTTTGCTATATGAAGTTATAGACCATGCATTATTAACTACTTTTATGGATTGTTGTCAACTCGACACAAATACCTTTCACATGTCATGGGGTAAAATGACTCATACTTCACAATGTCTAAAAGATACTTAATCTTCTAATGGAGGAACAACTTATTGTCTTGACATGAAAGATGATAACTATAAGTAAGAAAGACATTTTGAGTGATATGTTAGGGATGAATGTCAATAAATTAGTACTAGAGATTAAGTTTGGATCCATTAAGTTTAAGGTATTCCAAACTACTTTTTCAAGAATGAGAGTCAGTAATGGAAATAAAGTTTTATTATATTTGTTGTTTCAGCTAGGTTATACATTATATTATGAAAAGTCTAGATATAGAGTGTCAATAACGATTTGCATCTATTTAAATACAGTGTTTGAAGGATTGGAAGTTATACTATGAGTGCAACAATATTGATTTATTTGTATAGACAATTAGAAAAAGCATCTCGAATAGAAGCACAACTTAGTGAACATACTTATTTACTCAAAGTAAGAATTTGTACTATTGTTGCTTGCTATGATATCTTCTATATAGTTATTTTTTATAATTTAAAAAGTTATATATTTGAATTGTGGATACAGATTTATGAATATTTCTCAACTGTGAGAGTTAATTTGCGACCAGAATGGCTGGATGGGTAACCATGAGTAGGCTAATAGACTAAAAATGTCTGTCACAAGTAATTACTTATTTAACAGCTTTCTAAGTACCATAAGCAATTAGATTTGACGACGAAAGAACATATATTTTTTGAAACTTCAATTATATTATTTATTTTAAATTAAACACAACTTTTGATATTATACATTCTTCTTTTTTATTTTATACAATATAGATTGACTGACAACCATATAGTTTTGCAAAATACTCATATTTTAATGATATTATTTAAATACTACGGATACATTCGTTGTATAGATATTGTGAAACCATATATGACAGATCATGTAATTCGACAGTTCTATCATCATTAAGACATCCCAATTGCACCGATAAGATCATGCATTACAAAATAGACGTATAAAGCCCTATATATAAGGTATAATATGAACTATGTGATGTTACTTAAGCTGCCCAGCACTCGTGTTGTTTTGAGCTTCAGCACTTTGACGTCCTAACTATACTCATGACTATGATGAGTTGTAAATAGAGTGGTACACATTTCAGATGTATCGATTTACTTTGAGAGATTCTATCAATCAGTGACATTTGACTCATTCGACTCCAATTAGACAACACTACATTATTCTTCATGAAGGTTAGTGAATAATTATATATGTATTAGTAGTACTTTTATCTTTGTTTTGCTTTGATTATATTATAAACTTTTCATGTAATTATTTTCTTATTCAGCATACTTGACACGCTTGTAGTGACTTTAGTATATTTAGAGTACGAGACATACTTGGAGTGACTTTAATACATTTAGAGTACGTGTCACGATCATTATCGTGTGATCTTTCATTGTTAGATATGTTAGACATGAATAATATTACCAATAAGCACATTGATTGATCATATATGCGGATGATGGTGAAGATGCATGATATTTTGAGATGAGCTTTGTATTTGGGATGTTCTTTTGTATTATTTAATATATATATATATATATAAATAACGTGTGAAATTAAATAAATTTTGTTTCGTCAATCTTTGCGAACAATATACATAATTGTAATAAATCATGCTTTCATTTAAATTGAAAAATAATTACATGTATAAATTGCGAATAACATCTAATCATTGTCTTTAATATCATGTATAATATCATTTCTTCCTCCTCTCATTTGAATATACATCTTGATACATTCACTTTCATGTTGGTGTTGTTGTCATGATGAAAAGATAGGAGCTATTAGAGAGCCATCACTCATGTGCATATGTGAAAAATATTAGCATAAGAGTAGATTAATTGCAACTTTGATAAATTAAATGCCTAAACAATATAATCAAATTTTAAGATAATTACTACTAGAAAAGATCATATAACATGATGATAGCACATATATCACATATCTTCACAACTCAATGTTTGACACTAGCAATAAAAATGTTATCGACCCTCTAGTAGAGAAATATCAATGATATGTTCCATCGAGTAGTGATGATTGAACACATGTCTTGTACGAACATCCAATAATCACTAGGATATGATTCATCTTTTATCTATGCAATACGATGAATAGCAACATCAAAACTATCTTTCTCTATGAAAACTCATGAATATATATCAAGCCTATGTGTCACTTTCTTAAAACACTCTTTACGAGCTTCACACCTCCACTTCTCTCCTTGTCTCAAAAATATATGAATGATTTAGCACTCGCATTTTTCATCTCTTATAACATTCACCTGAGCATTTACAAAGATGCCATAAAGCGTGATATTACATTCTTGTATGTTAGTTCAAGATCTACCTACCTCGAAATATTATTCTCAACAGTTTAAAGATGATCACAACTCCCTCAGAAGGAATTACTCATCTTGGGAGAAGCCTCAGACCCTCAACTATGTGCATGTACATGCATTCTTGTCCATATGCTCCCAAGCTGACAAATCTCTTCGTAAACTTGTTACATTGTCTCCCATTAAAACATGGATGGCTCCTATAGGGTGATATTTAGAACTCAACTCTCAATTGTTCATCGAATATATTAATAAATTTGTCTTGCTAGGAAAGATGCAAGATAAGAATATCCTCCTTTAAAGAAGAGAAGTGCCTCGGCCGCATGTCCCCTTAAGAAAGAGACATAGTGAAACAAAGTTTATCTTTAAGGAGGGACATGGCCTAGACGTGCCTCTTAATGAAGAGTCATGTCGATACCACGTTTCGAATCGAAATTTTTGCGAGTGAATCTCTTGACCCAAAACCATGAAACATCAACCAAAATAAAAAGCTAAAAAATAAGAAAAAAATAAAAAAATATTACTAAGAACTAATCTTTCAAAACCGAGAAAAATTTGAAAATCGATTGAATCAATTGCCTTTCTTTTTCATCTTTCTTGTTTCGTTTGACTCTATTGAGGTAATAAAATAATCGAGTATTCATTGATTACGAATAAAACAATAATAGTTTTCAATGGACGAAATGTCGATCGCTAGAGTAAAAGGTAGGAATTATTGGAATTAGATGTATAAACGAGAGAAAATTATTATAAAAGTATTTTTGGTATTTTAAAAATATGAGGCATGTAGATAGTAATCTTCTTATCCAGCTAGCACATTCTCTCTCTATATAATATTCTCTATATATAATGTTCTCTATATATAATGTTAGTTTGTGGTTTATGTGTACAATCGTCCTCAATCTTCTTTGTTAGATCATCCTCAATGATCTTAATTATCCAATCAAAAAGATGATGGCGATAAAAAGATTAAAGCAGAAAGTTTTCTTTCTAATCAAGTTGTAAAAAGTATGAGTATTTTTTGTTTTTTCTTTGCCTCGACTATTCATATCTTGTGTATGGAAATGATGAGATCATGGACGACAAATTTAGTACGACTGGCTGTACCCATGAACCATAACCTATCGGAACCTGACCAGGCTGATGCACGGTGACCTACTTTGACTAGAACCCAACCCATCGACCTGAATTACCACCCTAAACCAGAAGATTTTGATAACTTGCTTCCAAAGCCAATGACCAGCCCCTCTTTGGCCCTTCCCAAGGACGAAGGATAGAGCAAGTCCTTTTCTCGGTTACTTTCGAAAGAGCTACAGAGTCCGTTTGTCTGAGGGTTCGGCATCTAACAATTCCATGCTTGAAGGTCGAAGGTCAGGCAATTGCTGGCGAGAGGCGAAGTGCCGTGTTTTACAGCAATTGCATTGTCAAAGAGCCACCTGTTGATGGTCAGACTTGGAACCCAAGTATCTGCCAACAAAAGTTTTCCTAAAGAAAAGAAGATTAAATATAAACAATAAAAACGTCAGTTTCATTTACTAGACCACAAGTAAAACTTTACAGATATTTTCATAGGGATGTTACATATTCACATAACATTTGTGAGGACAATGATTCAGTAAACAAAATTCAATCTAAAGATTGAGCACTTGTGTTACCAGTTCACCTTAACTGCACAGGTACGATCGCAAGGAACTCAGAGAAAGGTCTTGTAGATTAAGGTGAGTGATGATTGCATCCTTTACGAGTTTATCTTTTTTGGAAGAACTGATGATTGCATCCTTTACAAGTTTATCTTTTCTTGAAGAACAGATCCAAGTCGGGACGACTACTATCGCTGAATTGAAACTGAACTCCAAAGTAGTGCAGCTAACTTCAGAAATATCAGTTTAACCTGCCTTTGAGCTTCTCTAGGATAGCATCTGCATTCAAAGGCTCCTCACTGTCTTGTGACTCCTCATTCCCTTGGCTGAAGTCTAGATTGGTGTAAGTTTTCACACCGAGGCCGTGACCCGTGCAGTCCCTCTCCCTCCCTTGCTGCAGCCTCTTCACCTCTCTCTGATGCTCGGTTAGCTCCATTCTCTTCCTTTTCAAGCCTAGAGAGGGAACCATGGTAAACTTGATGTCGCGATTCTCTTTTATCAATGACACTCTCTTGGAGTTCCGCTTCAGTGTGGTCTTCACTGTCAGCCACTGGCTATCATGTAAATTTCCGGCGAGTTGGAACCCGTCATGAGCCTTTTGAAGGCACAATTTTCCACTAGAAGATAGCTTATCTAGCACTAGCTGCAAGCAGTTAGGATATGAAACCGAGGTGCTTTTACTATAAGTTTTCATCCAAAAGGATATTGAGCTTTCGGCAATGGGTGTATGAGGATGAGCAAGAGCTGACTCGAAAAGATGTGCCTGAGAATCGAGGAATGAAGAGTCGAAAGTAAACGGAGGTTCACTCCTCCCTATGCAATCCAGCAGCTGAATCCACATACTTTCGAACTGTGATACAAGGCTTTGGTGTTGGCAATCTGTCAGCAGGTTGCTAAAAGAAGACAACCACTCGATTAATGTTTCGGAAAAGATCTGTTGAAGCAGGAAACCATAGATTAATGAGTCTGGATTAAACGTTCTTCTTTGTTAAAATAAGGCATAAGCAAGTATGCATCAAGATCTGATCAGGACTATGGTTTGATATGGACTTTGAGATTTACCTCCATGAAGAGAAGAATATCCTCTTTAATCCTAAGATGGCTCAATAGACCAGCTATACCCGCAAAAACACTGCAAGACATGAGGTAAAACATGAGATAAATAATACAATTTGGTTAGTGAATCATTAATGCCGCAAACACCAGATGTTGGAAAATGCATTGATAAGACCAGAAACTCATTTTGTCAATGACACGAACTGGAGAATTCAAGCCATAAAAACTGGTCAGAAATAATAGGTCCAGTGTTGGCACAGAGCAGTAAGGGCGGTCTTGATTTTCTGAAGTTGACAATAAAACTGTGGGAACATATAATGTGCCAAGGGAAAATGAAGGCATTTCTCATAGAAAGCAACAACGATTGGGCGAGTTGAATGCCTTCATGGAGTCTCACAGGGTCCATGCGTTGACGCCCATCTATTATTAAGCTTTATGGCTTGATCCTACCATTTCAGACTTTTATATCCACTAGATAGTAGGTGTTGCTTACATCTGGTCTGAATCCAAACGCACAGCTAGAACAATATACAGTGAAAATTTTCAACAATGGCGATGCTACACTATTGCATGTAAAGCATTCACGTATAGACACATTAAATTCCACAAATCAAAAAAAGAGTAACTACTGAAATAGCAATCCTTGTGCAAAAATTATAAATTCCGGATTGAGGAGATCCATATTTAATTGGCAAGTAAGGATCTGCTGAGGAGACCAAATATTTGCACCGACTTGGATCATTAGGTTATCTACTTGTTGGTTAATCAGAAATAACATTTGGTTGCAGACAAATTCACTCATGCCAAGAACCAGATCTTATCCATATGATGCAAATAGTTTCTCCCAGTACAATGTCAGGAATCAGGAAAATATTTCAAAGAAAATTGGGAAAAAGAAGACCGTTCACATTTGAACCAAGTTAAAAAACTAGATTAATTTTTATGGTGTGCATAACTTTATGCCTTTGTATTTGCAACTTCTAATGGATGTCATCCTCAACAAAACTTCTAATGGATGGTAGCAAGAACATATCCATTTATGGAATGACAACAACAATCACCTGGAAATAGCAGAATGATCAATATTTTGATGTGCTTTAATGAAGACCAGAGATAACTGCAAGAATCTACAGAAAAAAAACATAATGAAATGAGATATCAAATGGAATGAGATACAAGAATACCACAAATGCAGCTTAAATCTTAGTGTTTTGAGTGTCAAATGCCTCCATACCTTGCGACGAGTCTCAAGGTATCCCCGGTACGCCCATTTGGTTGATTGATACAGTTCCTTACAGCACCAGGTATCAGCACCAGATTCAACAAATAATTAGTAATCTCACCAAACACATAAGAAAGAACGGAACTTTGGAGCATAAGAGCTGCTTCACCACTGCGATTAACCGTGTCAACTAATTTCTGAGACAAACCTTCAGAAAATGGATGAATCTCAGTTGAGCTATTTGTGCCATGGTTCACGGAATCATAAAGGGATCTCCATATGTCAATAACAAGCCCAAGTTCCCATTTTTTTCGATCAAAGACCACAGATGGGCCTGTGCTTCCATCATCATCTACTGTCATAAATAAACTTGGGAAAGAACAGCACACATCTAAAGGAAAACATAGAAAATAGTACACTGCAAAACAAGATTTGGGTTCTCTTGCCATATAACTTGAGACATTTTCTCTATCAAACAGTTCCTTCAGGGACTTTGCAAATATTGTCCAGACCTTCAGCCAGTATTGTCCATCAGACTTTCGTGCACATACAGAAAGGTACAAAATTTCAACTATTGCACTCAAGTGTACAGGATAAGAGACAGAAAAAGCAATCTGTGGAATTTTCTCCATTCCATGAAACAAGAACTCATTACTGATGCTTGAGACAAAGCTACCAGAGACAGAGAGGTAAAGCAATGTGAGAAAAGACATTGCAGAAATAGAATCCATACATATCATCAAACTGATGCCAGTTAATCTGATCTTGACATCTTGAATTGCATCAGTAGATTGTAAGCCAATAATCTCTTTGATGTCTAGACAAAATTCTTTAAGGGGAGACACCAACAACGAATTTGGTAATTCTGCTAGTACAATTTCCAACAACTGGAGGGTAGCATAGTGCATTTCATGGTAGGATGTGTTCTTGAATTTCAAATTGACATCCTTGCACCAATCGTACATGAATTTCAGAATTATATTCAGAGAAGAGCCAAATGACTGTAACAATGGTTTGAACTCACTATTTAACACCTTAAGTACAGAACTGAAAAGCCTCAAAACAGAATCTGACACCATTTTACCATTTTCAGGGGAGGCATTATTCTCCAAACCTCCTGTAGCTATGCACTGAATAACTTTTATGGTGAAGTCCAACCTCTTGAGGTTTGAAGGCATCCATTTGATTGAATAATCTGGAAATGAGTTTGCGTTGGAGCAACTGATGTTCTGCTGGTTTAGGTCAGATTCACAAACCAGATCATCTGACTGTGCTACAACCCTGACATTGTTCTGATCCTCCCTAAATTTTGGCAAGATAAAGTCATTGAACACATCTATGCATGACTTCCATATGCAAACATTCTTTTTCTCAAGACCCCTTCGGAAAACTGTAGAAAGCATTGGCTCCAGCACCAATAAGATAACAAGGGGGTGGTTCACTAAGAAATCGAGCTTGTGTAACAAGTATAACCATGTTTTCAGACATGATAAACGAACAGCTTCACTGCACCTACTTGACATTACTCCAAGTAAGGGCTTCATCAGGAGTTTTATGCTTTTCCAAAATCTAGAAACTGGACGGTGAGTATCACTAGTTGATTCTTCAGGTGATGCGCATTTGTTTCCCAGAACATCACTAAGCTGATTTGCATCTCTAGGTGGTGGATGTATCTCTTGTAGAATACTAAATTGACACCCATGTTCCTCCATGGATGGTGGAAGAAATTGCACACATACATCGATCAGACTTTCCCATGCAACCTGTTTGCATTGGATGGATACATCATGGCTCAGATGTATGTAAAAGGAAGAATACGCTGTCATCATGACCATACAGCATGTAGCCAGTTTAAATGGATAAGGCATGGTAGATTACCTGGGAAGCAATCTGGACCTGTGGATCAGTATCAGAAAATGTTTTTTCGGGGATCTTAAGCATCTGGTTAAGTAGTCGCCGGTCTTTTATTGCATACAACCCGAGTAACCGCATAAACCATCCCCAAGCTTGGAGTGCATGAACCTTGCTGCCAGGGTGCTTTAACAACTCATCCAGCTGCAGAAGCAATTTTTGTTTCATATCTGCAGTAATCGCCTGTCCAAACAAAAATAAGAGAAAGCAATAAAAACCAGTAAGGCAAAAGATAAAAAAGTGAGGGTTTATGTTGTTGGAAACGTGGTTGCGCAGCGGATCGGTGGAGGCCCCCCCCCCTTCTTACTCTCTCTTTCTTAATCACAGCAACTTAAACCGTAATACAGTCTATCAGCTCTTATATAAGGAGCTGTAAAACATAAAATGACCAAAATACCCCTGGTATAGAAAATTATCAAAATGCCCTTACGACTTCGGACAATTACAATAATACTCTAAACATCAATTTTACTGTCCTACGATATTATATGTACTAAAAAATAACTCTAAACTCATATTCTTCAACACCCCCTCAAGTTGGGAGTGAGATACTTCGAACTCCAAACTTGCCAAAAATCTTCATGTGTCTGCAACATTCTTCATCTCTCTTCATCACTGGTTTAATCTTCAACAGCTTCTTTGGCTGCAACATCTTCAACTCAGCCTTCCTGGCTGATCATATCAAGCAGCATCTCTTGCTACAATATAAACTTAGCCTTCCTACCTAATCATCTCAAGCAGCATCTCTGGCTGCAATATCAACTCAACCCACCTGGTTAGTCATCTCAAGCAGCATCTCTGGCTGTACTATCAACTCAGCCTTCTTGACTGTAACAATAACAAAGCAGTAAGCATGGCTGTCACAATATCAAAGCAGTCATCCTTGTTGTCACATCAATAAAGCAGTCATCCTAGCTGTCACAACATTAAAGCAGCCATCCTGGCTGTCACATCAATAAAGCAGTCATCCTGGCTGTCACATCAATAAAGCAGTCATCCTGACTGTCACAACATCAAAGCAACCATCCTGGTTGTCACATCAATAAAGTAGCCATCCTGGCTGTCACAACAATAAAGCAGTCATCCTAGCTATCACATCATCAAAGCAGCCATCCTGATTGTCACATCAATAAAGCAGCCATCCTGGCTGTCACACCATCAAAGCAGCCATCCTGGCTGTCACATCAATAAAGCAGTCATCTTGGCTGTCACAACATCAAAGCAGTCATCCTAGCTGTCACAACACATTTTAGCAGTCCTCATGATTGCAATATTCAAAAGAATCAACAGATTGGAGACATTTCATCCAACCTGCCCACAACTCTTCATCGATGCCCACACATGGCGACCTTTCTTTCTTTCTTAACTTATCATTATGACAATCCATACAATCTCACTTTTCTAACACATTAATCCTCTATACTCTTTTCCTGAATTTTCATGCTCTCTTAAACATTTCCTTAAACACTTGATATGCTGCAAAGTCATCTCTCTTAGGCATTTCATCAAACAGTTGATTGGCATCATTCATCTGCCCATTTGCTGATTCTGTACTTGTAGTTAGAACATCATAATATGCAACAACAGAGTAATATTTAGGATCTTCTTTGCATATGCTACCAATCGGTGCCATAGTTGTTGTACTCGATCTCAAATTTCAACTACTTTGATAATCGATAATCAGACAAAGACACTAGCTTTCAGCATGCTTGTCTAGTAAGTAGATCTTCAGCCTCTTAACATGTCATGATGGCATTCTCTTACCATCTCTCTCGGCCTCTCTCTTGCTAGAGCACATGGCCCTATTCTTCCAAAGGGGTATGGGAGGAAAATTTCAGAAAGGTAACATACTAGACTTAACTGGTTATAACCTTTTAAACAGTATGGTTCTGCGTCAGCATCCTCCACATCCTCCAAAGATTTTGCTTGTGCCAACTTCATTCCCTCTTTTCTTTACTATGGGTTCCTTGCTCTTGATCTCCCAATGCTCATTTGTCAAACATTGCCTTTCAACCTCTCCACTATCATACTTTATCAAGTTAGAGCAGTTTAGGTGATTAAACTCTGTGATGGTGCCTGTACAGTAGCTCTTCTAAAAAATAGTGACCAAATTTTGATTCTTTAACTAACAAGAGCTTCTTTGAGACATTCAATCACACAAATGACATGCAATCTTATCAGCCCTCTTGAGCATTTCATCAAACACTTCTCGAGCATCATCAATCTGATCCACTTTTGCATACATATCAAGAAGAAAACTGCCAACAAAAAATATAAAATTCAACTAATGTTTTCACCTCAACAGCATGTACTTGCCTTCAACGATCAAAACATAAGGTCTTGTGCATGCAGTGAACTTACTGCCCCAACTCCAACACACCCAAGCTTGCGCACTCAGTGATCACTCACCATTGTCACACTTTCTGGGACAAATCTTCAATCTTGTCACTGAAGTACTGGTACTTCAATAATAACTTAGTCATTCACATAATGTTGTCTGCACACTAGCATGTAAGAATCTTCACATTCATCCGCCTGGTCCGTCTAGTAGGCTGCAATACTCCATTAACTCAGCTATTTTTCTGAATCATTAAGTGATATTCAGTCACCTTCATTGAGCAGCATGCATGCTTTAATGATCATTAATCGGACTGGGGCCGTAAACTTTAATGATCAGTTATGCAGCCACCAATAACTATGTTTGGCTGTGACCTTTCCAACGCTCCATTCGGCTCATTAAATGATATGACACTGTCACCTCTTAACTTCCACATTAAATGATATTACACTGTCAACATTCTTGAATCATCTGTTATTGTAAACCACCAAACCTAAATGATGCTTCTTCTGAATTTCAAGAACTTGAGCTGTATACAGTGAAATTACGCCAATGCTCCAACCCAACCTCTGTCGTCTTTCAATCACCCTTCCACCAGAGGCATTTGTAAAGGAATATGGACCAACCATGGTTCCTGAAATGCGAGCGCTTTCATATCTTGTAGACGTCACATTTGGACCATCTGACATCTTGTTGTAGTAGAACATTGCATTCAGAAAATGCTTATCGATGGATGCATCCAGCACTGATTGTTTGGCACATCTTTAGAATGGCCTAATAAAAACAACCTTTCGAAAAGTCTTAGACCAAAATCGCATCCTAATGAAATCTTACAAATGAAACTCCAGATAAGATAGCGTTAGTTTGTGAATCAATCAACTTGTATTGGCATAAAGATTCAAAGCATGTCTCCTTCAAAAGTATCATCAGACTTTCAGATGCACAGACCGTAAAAAAACCTCCTCTACCAGAGGAAATAATAAGCTTCTCGGTACCTACTCAAGCCAGAAACTTGTTGAGGTCGTATAGACACTAGTAATACAAGATCATCTGAACACAAGCAATTTCTTACTTCATCCCCAAAGGAATCATTCTCGTTGGCCTTCTTGACAGCTATGTTCGGCAAAAGTGACTGAAAAAAGGACTCCAAGTTTGAGCAAAGTTCAACTCAGGTCTCATCAATCAAAGGAAACATGAAAAGTCCCATATATTCTTCAAACAGATGAGAACTCTAATGGGATGCTCCTGACCTCTAATTCCTCGCCAGATAGTAGGCACTTACGAACTGCTCATTCTTCAAATAAAAATTGCGAAATCAGTAACAAACGCTTCGCCATAACCTGCATCGGCACCAAGTCCTGCAACAGGGAACTAGATTGCAAACAGAGAGTTCCTAGAATAGTCGGAAATCAGGGATGTCCAGGAAACAACATTTCGTTCAAGCATTTCGTCGAACAGTTGATGTGCAGTTGAATATTTCTCTTTCACATTTCATCGAATACTTGATGTGCAGGTAACTCAGTTCTTCTTGGACATTTCGTCAAACATTTGATGTGCAGGAGAGACACCACGATTATCATCTAAGGGACACCACGATTTTATGAAGTTTGTTTCACGTTTTCACAATTTTGTCATCCAAGAAATTTATGCGCAAGTCTGATGGACTAATGTTTCACAATCTTACTGTCCAATTATACAATCAAGCAAGATAAATACTAAGTAAGAGTGATGAAACCAGATTGTAAGAGTGAGAAAAAATCTGCATACTTGGGTTGCACGTTTGGGTCTGTTAAAGACTTGAAAAACCCACGAAATCGTCTAAACTCTGCCTTTTTTTCTACCGACACCAAAGGGGATCGATTTATGCATTCTTCATAGCTTCACGGATTCCAATAAAACCATATTCCCGCTCTGATACCATGTTGGAAACGTGGTTGCGCAGCGAATAATCAATAATAGAAAAGATGAACACAAGATGGAAAGAAAAAATGGAGATCGGAGGAGGGGGCGGACCTCCAATGGAGGCTGCCCCCCCTCTTACTCTCTCTTTCTTAATCACAGCAACTTAAACCCTAATACAGTCTATCAGCCCTTATATAAGGAGCTGTAAAATGTAAAATAATCAAAATACCCTTGGTATAGAAAATTACCAAAATGCCTTTACGACTTCGGACAATTACAATAATATTCTAAACATCAATTTTACCGTCATACGACATTATATGTACTAAAAAATAACTCTAAACTCATATTCTTCAACATATGTTCCGGTTTCCAACAAAAAAGTTTCAAAGTGCATACATTTCTTTTCTTTCAAAAATAGCTTGTTTCTCAAGAGAAATCTGATTCCTGTAAGGGCATGCATAGCAACAGAAATATGGCGATAAATTTATATGCATTCAGAAAACTGCTTCTGTTTTGCTGAGGATGGAGAACACTATTCTCATCATTTTATCAGCCACCATTTGTTGCTAACAACCTACTCACTTTTGTCTTTGCAAGGGCAGAAGCTTGTTAGAGAGGGGAGAGTATTTGTTTTCTCCCCCTTTTTCCATTGTCATAAGAATTGTCGCTTGTGTAGCCAAAATCAATTGAATCGTCTTATGCAACGGTAAACAATACAAGTCAAACCATAAATATTAGCATCACAACTCATAAGGGCGATTTTCAGAACAACAAATTTTATATTTAAAAGCAAGCTTGGATATCATAACAAGGATGTACCTTTGAAAGAGTTGGAAGAGGAGGTAATATACAAGACTTAATCTTTTGAAGACATCTTATTGCCATGTCCCTTTCCCTTTTGTCCAGGCTCAACAGTCTCCTATATATAGGAGGGGCCCATGTGTCAGACAGAGTTCTCATTTTGTCGCTTGTTTGAGACACCAACTTCACCAAGGCCTGCACAAGGTTTAACCGCTGTTATCCCATGCATGGATCTTAGATATCATGTTTTTCCAACCAATATTATACCACGAAATGTGGAGATGTGTATTACTATTAAACCTTTTCGAATACCATCTATTGACCACATGTAACAAGAAAGCATCACTAAAATGAACAATAATTAGTATAAAGCTGCAGTAAGAAAATCATATTCAATAATTGCTGTGGGAGATGTATGTGTGGTCACACAAGGAAAACACAAATCTTCAGTAAGAAAAAACTGAATATGGAGGGAGAAACAATTAAGATTGCTTCCACAAATAAAGCTGCATCATGAAAATATGAGAACTTAGAGGATGTGCAGCACTAAATATGCTGAAAAGGTCAAAAATTGGTCGGGAGGAATTATCATCTTGCTGTTTCTTGGATTTAGACATAACTATGCTTGAGATATGTCGGAAATTAATAGACTATGTCACTATGTGTCCATAGAGCTGAACCACACAGTATAGCAACAGACTTAGTTTGGCTTTGGTTTTGGTACCTATCAGTCATGCGAAACCGCTTATCCACCATAACTTTCATAAATGCACCTCTGAATTTTAAGACCAATGCCCTACATGATTATAGCCAATGGCTTCGCACAAATCCATTATGTGCATATATTATGATATGTTGAAAGCTGTGAAGTTCTGTATGGGCTATGTTGTGTTTCTTTATGTATCATTCTATTACATTTTATAGCATGAAACCAACCAATTAATAAGATGAGTGGGGCCCTCAGAATGTAGAGATCAAGGATCTAGTCTCAAATCTTTATAGTGCATTAAAAGATAAAGGTTTCACAATAGTAAATATAGACAGTTTACTGTTCATTAGAACGACTGCAAGGAAATTGCAACAATTCTATTTTACATTGATGACGTAATCACAGAGCTCAAGTTGCCAATAGATTACACAAAGAAGTTGTTTCCTAAGAAAAGATTTGAGATGAAAGACGTGCAGGTTGAAGTACTTTGTCAGTATAACATTGCAAACAATAGATATGCCTAATTCTTGAACACAAGGGGTAGATGACAATTTTCACTCCAAGCAACACCATCCTTTGATGTACCATTATCGGTTTTATTAGTTGCTAACTTATTCATCATCACCCTGATTGCAATATACATGTTTCTTAAAGCTATCCTCTTACCTCTAACAAAGAAAATGATTGGATTCAAGAAGTCTATACAAGCTAGCTCCTCCTCCTTTTCTGCTTAAAGTTTCTAGACATTTAGTAATGATATCCCAGGGAAGTAGGTTGTCAATCAACACTAAGCACATTAATGTCTAACAAAAGAAACTGTTGTCATGCTGATGCTAGTCAAGCATAGAATACTGTAACTACATTCACGTGTTATTTCACATGGATACAAATATTAGATACATCGATGGAAAGCTTTTGTTCATTAATTAGAAAATGAAAAACAAGCATGTTGGGAATGAAAACTAGATCATCACATGCCAAAACTGAAAAGATGAAAATTTCAAAAGCAAATAAAAAATCCTTGTCGCATAATCATCACCAAGGCACGTGGATAAATCTAAAATACATTTTAGAAAGAACAAGTTTCACATTACACATATTAAGGAGAAAACTAGGTCTAAAACGGCGAAAACCTGGGTTGCTTCAAAGGTTGTGGACAAAGAACCCATTGGATTGTCAAGGGCATAAATTACAGCCTTCAGCAAAGGATGCAACTGGGCAGTCACCAAAGAAGTATGAAACTGTTGGATTGAGATGCACCAGACACAGAGGTTACAGATTGCCTGCAAATATGAGACTACTTGACATCAGACAGCAACATAAGCATTAAAGCAGAGAGCTCTAAACCATAAAAAGGGTATGCATCAACCTTTATTCTTGTGCTTGTCATTAGAATTACTAAAGAATCTATAACACAATGAGCATCGCCATCTGCAATAACCAAGAAAGAGCTACTTTCAGTTTTATTGGTATCAAGATGGCACTTACTGAAACAGAAGTTTGATAGGTAATCTTGCAAGCAATATGCCCGTTGACTTAAATAGTTAAATGATTTGTAGTTCGTTTTACTACATATCCGTGTCACGCCAAACTCAAAATGACTACCTAAGAAGTCAAACACTACGGATAAATCAAGCACTCTGGCATCTGAAACGGCACGAACCAGCAACAGGTTGTAGCCAAATGTAAGATTATATTAAAGTTGACCATCGTGAGTTACTAGATGTGGCTTAACGTAACCCAATCTTATGATGCAATATCTACCAGACCCTTCTAAGCATAGGTAGATTTCTGGGAACAGAAAATAAACGAGCAAAACTCCGGCCTTTATTAAACCACGAATTCCCTTTGCAAAACTGCGAATTCCCTTGGCTGTCCGCACCAAATCATACATGCATGGCCATGCTACGAATTAAGAACGGTAGAGCATAGTTCACAACTCACAATTTCCAGTGTCTATCGGATCAAAAGGGCCGGAAGGAATTTCTCATTCTTGAGGAGTATCTATTTATTTCATGCACTAGAAAAAACTTAAGAGCACCGGTAGATATGACATAAAGTTAGCTAAGGGATCATCAATACTGAATTTCGAAATCTACAAATTCTCCGAATGAGAAGCCCTCATACCAGGTATCGCAACGACGAGATCGGGGTGATAAATTATAAAACCTAAACACTTCAAAGCTTGTGAGGCCCTACAAAACACAACCAAAGAAAATTATTAATATTCCAAAAAGACAACCGAAGGAAAACGAAACCGAGATTGAAGAAGATAGCAAAACTCACACTTCTTCATCTTCTACGGCAATATCGTGTCGTATCGGAGGAAGGAGACAGAGCAACCTATCGCGTAGAGTGGTGATCACGGATCGGTCAGCGCTAAGCCTCTCTTGAAGAAACAACAGCGTCCTATAACCAATGGATTTCTCTGCGAGGGATCTGGAGGCCACAAGCAGACACTCGATCTCTTCCAACTGACGACGAAATTCCCCCATCTTTCTAGGTTTTTGAGGGAGGAAGAACCCTGGTTTTCCTTCTTGTTTCTTCCGCTCCTCTGAGAGAAGAATGGAGAGGGGATCCGGCAACTCGGTGGCGCCAAATTCAACCCCAGGACGAAATTTGGCGCGAGAGCCCGTGAAAATAAAATGTGACCCTTTTGTCAACATTTATAAACAGCCTTTGCATATTCTTCTCCCACGTTGAAGCATAACAACGGGGGAATTGACCCTTAAGTCTTACTCCATCTCAACGGAGAGCGGTACATACACCTTACCGAATTTTGTGACTCCAATTGCTGGCGACACAGTACACGACACGAAAGTTCAGTAGGTATACCTGCCAAAAGTAATCCAAGTAAAGAATCTGCACTGAGTGTGTTAGCTCATACGGGAAGGATGTTTATGGACGAGAATCCGCACCCAAAGCCTCAAATGGGACAGACTGGGGGCTTGTAAGCATCGGTGCAAGGATGAAGAAGTTCCCGTTTTGCCAACCCGCCTCGGCACCCATCCATTTGATGGAAGAAACGTTTAGCATCACATCACCAAGAGAAGTGGAATATGTTCCCGGACAAGTGAGCCAACTTAGGGGTGCTCATGATAGAGCTGACCCTAACGCCAGAGAGGTTCGAGGATGAAAAAGTGGCTCGTGCGATCGGGCCTTAGACGGATCTCAAACAGCATGGATCCTGCTTGTCGGGGATCTCAATAACAGGAGGGGGATTTAATATATCTCATTTAACTACGTAAAACTTGAACATGATATGAAAATGTTACATGTTAATGAATTATTAGTACAATAGCATAAATGTACCGTAGGTGTCAAACCGAATCACTGACCCCCCCATGGACCACCCATCTTTCAGGGCCGCCCTTGGCTTCACCAGCATCGAACCACTGTGTCAACCAAGACAGGCTACCAAGTTAGATTCTGAATAACATATTCGGTAGTAGGTATGAAAAACGTCATGGGTTCGACCAAAGAGCGCTCCTAAACACAGACCCTATTGAGAATTTGTTACCTAGCTAGACTTGAAGTAATCTCATCTTATCTAACTTAAACATGGATATAGGTGTAAACACTAAACTTTTCCCACAAAAAAAAGATCCCAAATAAAACTACGAATTAGTAACAAGTCGGATCGACATGTCATCGAATCAGAATGTTTGAAGGCATAGTCGGTCTCAGGTATGAAACCTCATTGGTTCAACATAAGAGGATTTATAAGCATATACATTCAACATAATTAAGCAGTAATTATTAAAATTAACTTGCCCAGCTCGAATTTGTGTGATACTATCGTGTCCAACTTAGATATGGAATAGGTTTCATGTTGATCACATATCAAGACTAGGAGATTTGGAAGCGACCTTACAGAGGATTCCATCTCATTAGGGATTACTTGATCGTTATCCTCTTTAATTTATTTCCCACATTTGTTTGCTGAGACGTAGCCATAAATAAGGCTAAGGAGTTTGCTGCTCCTATCAAAAAGTTGGAAGAAAACAAAGGGGAAATCGAGACCTATGTTTGTCGAGAAAGAGATATTGCTCCGATCTCGAGTCGATCTCTTCATCAGGTACGAGTTCTAAATCTATCTTCCGATTTTTTTTTAATGCTAAATCGTCGTAGTTCACAATTTCTAGTTATGCGAAGGTCTTTTCTTCTTCGCAAAGCCGTTGTTGATGCAAATATAAGATTCTTTTGTGTTCATGCCAGAAATCGATTATATTTGAAACCGAAGATGTCATAACTAGCTTTTGAGTAGAATCGCGAAGGTCTTTTCTTCTTCGCAAAGCCGTTGTTGATGCAATTATAAGATTCTTTTATGTTGACGCCGGAAATCGATTATGATCGAAACGGAAGAGCAGAATCCTGTATGGCCGGAATCCGATTCTTTATTTGAAACGAGACATTTCACAAGAAACTGATAATATTCAGGCCTAATCGGTTATTTTCCTCCGACTCGATCGAGATCTGAAATCTATCCATCCCTTGAACAAGCTTGTATCTAATGGAAAACCAAGTACTTTCGTACTTTAGTACTTCAGTAATGAATTTATTTGGGTGCAATGTGAGGCCGAAGACGTACGCATGCGGTATCTATGTCCTGACTCATGACCAACTTGCCAATCGACTCTGTCAAAGTCACTTTGACCCATCACTTCATGTTATATATATATATATATATATATATATATATATATATATATATATATATACTCGATTACTCAATTTTTTATTTTTGAGATCAAAAGGTAAAGGTATGAATTATTTTATATTTAATATATTAAATGTAAAGTATAATAATATTTTTCATTTAATATAATTTATATACATATATAATTATATATAGTGTACGTTAGAGTTTTGTGTATATATATATATATGATATGATAAAATAAAATATATTTGTACGTGTTTGTGTATATCTTGATTGTATTTTCAGTTCGGTTTTAGGTGAGGTCACGTCAACTAGGGAACTTCCGATTATTTATAGGGTTAGTTTTACCCAACCTAGTACGCGTAAGTCTCAAATTGAACACGTTTTTTTTAGGTTGGGTTGGAAATTACCACCGCTGATTTCTAATAACTTGTCTTTCCAACCCCCGAGTGTTATTTCAACTGGCACGGTGCTTTAAGGGCCTTGCTGTTGGTGGATAATTTGATGAGTTGCATGAGTGTGTTAGTCTTGAACCTTTGCAACCCAAAAAATATCTGTCTAACATTAAGTATCTCTTTGTTCTTTCATTAGTTAGAAGAAGCAAATGAGCATAATCAAAATCAAGAGAAAAAAGAAAAAATGGCCAATCCAATACACCTCAAGAGGAAAAATAAGCGGGTCCGCTCGTGTCAGCACACGATGGACAATTATCATAAAGTGGGGATCTATTTCAGTAATTTTCTTGTGCGATGCCTCGGGAACAACAATACTGCCTGGATCCAACGGCGATCGCACCCACGTATTTATCTAAGACGATATTACAAGGTAGTCCTCGTTCACTGATACCGTTGTCCTTGCTTGACCCCATTTACCAAAAAACCGCTTCTTCTAGCTTGGAAGGACCAGACACGAAAAGCCTGTTCGGCTAGGGTTAGGCACCCCAAGGCAGGTCTGGTCATTGGAAATATATATATATATACATTCTAGAACGCACACTATGCACTCCTACTTTCTTGCAGCATCTCTCAACGGAATATTTAATGTCTAATGGTAAGTTTGAACTTTTTTAAACCATGAATCACATAGTAAAACACAAAACCTCCTTTTAGCAGCTGAGCCAAACTAAACCGATTAATTAATGACTATTTCGTACACTCATAGTGAAAATCCACCACGTGATGATGTGACAATATCATCCCTCACAAATCCATGAAGACAATGGGCAACAAATCTCGTAGAAAGAGTGTAACGCCGAGAAATCGTCGTTCTCAGATTGCATATCCATTAAAAATGACTAGAGTGATCATCTAACCCTTTTTCAATGTTAGTAAAACCACCATATAAAGACTTCAAAACAGAAAGCACAACCCAGGAATCAAAAGAGGTTGGAGTTAGATGCTGCTCTATAAATTCAGAGCAATGCAGGAAACAAAATACATTGAGATAAAAAATATATATGTCTTCGTCCAGTTTCCTCTTCTTAATAGGAAAAAATAGGTATGCTTGTTCATTTTAGAAATGGGAAAAAGTAAAACAAAACGAGAAGGAAAAACAAAACTTCTTAGGTTGTTGGAAGTCGGTAAGCCAAACAAATCCATCGTGTGATCAACCGCATCTATTGGCCTACAAAACCATTTGTTTTCTCAATTGTCGGAAGCCAATTCACAACCTGAGATAGTCGAACAAAATAGAGGTCATCCGAAGTTAGAAAAACCCGAAAAAGACAAGAAAAGAGATTAAGGAAAGAGAAGGATAAGACATACATCCCGCTAGAAGGGAAGAGCCAGGCAAAAACCTCTCTCGAAAGGAAAAGAGACAAGCAAACTCACCAAAAGGGAGGAGCCAGCACCCCCTCCCGCTGCTCTGTCTCTGTCTCTCCCTCTTTCTCCCGTTATTTCCCTCTCTTTTTCCTGAACTTTCGAAAATCGCATATGGGCAATGGACTGAAAAGTTCATTTTGCCATTGATCGGTTTTTTAATTTACAATCTGTCACAAGGTACCAAAAAATCCAGATATTTTTGAGTAAAAAAGACTATTTTACCCTAAAATGGTGAAAGGACATTTTTAACCTCTGGCAATTTATAAAAATTATGAAATATTGGCTCATGAAATTATATTATTGTCCCTAGACGAGCATAATTTCACAAGTTTTCCACTATGTAAAAATACAATATTATCCTCATCATTGAGGAAAATTATAGTCGGATTGAGGAAAAAATTACTATCCTACCCTCGATCAGTCATAAATTTTACTGAAAAATTAGTATCATTTTATTGTTCTGCCTTAGATCTTTTTGAATTATTACAAAATTGGATAGACGGGTAAAATTCTTAGTTTGCCCCTAAAAAATTTGGGAAATTACAATAGTAGAAAAATAAAGAAAATTAGAAATTTGTCACCGGTCTTGTTTTGAAAATAACATAATCAAGTTATGAAAAGCTTAAAGATGATACTTAAAATATGTTTGAAATTGCTTTTAAGTACCATGAGTTATTTTCAATTAAGTAGATGAATATTTGTTATTTTATATTTTAATAGTTGACTATTTGTTATATGTTGCTTGTTGTATGATTTCCTTTTAGACCGTATGATTTTATTTTTGTCAAACATATAAAAATGAACTCCACAATATGTGTATCCGAATTGACAAAAATGAAAAAATTAAACGGTCTTAATTTTCAAACGTGAAAAAGAAAATTTTCGTTGGCTCTTACACTAGAAGGTGTAAATCATGTGCTAAGAGAAATTGTATGACCACCACCCCCTGATGCAACTGAGTAACAAAAAATAAAATAAATATTTTTAAAAGATGACACGATAGCAATAACTATCATGTTAACATAAATGAAAGATGATTTGATTAGGGTATTTTGAAAATATGAGAACCCAAAGAGTTGTTTTACTCAATAGCAACTAAATATAACACTCAACTAAGTTTTATGTCAACTGTTCCTACAAAATATATACCAGATGTTGGGGTAGTCGATGATTGTCGAAGCCATCTGCCTTTGCTCGGTTCGGTTGTGCGCAGCAGATGCCGACTGCCTGCTTTGGTTTTGCTTTCTGCTTTCCTTCTTTCTCTGTATGTTTTCTGTAGAAAAATGAAATAGAAATGTGTATATGGTTTTTGGGGTTACCCGCAAAGGGTTTCCTTAGAAGACGTGCGTCATAATCACAAAATCTATGTATATATCTATTTCATGTTCTGTATTCTTTATATTTATACATCGCTTTCTACCTTCCACGTTTATCACTCTAGGCTTTCCCTTTTAAAAGCCATATTTGCTTTTATCCAGGAGATGCATATATTTTCCTTTTGAAAAACATAAATTGGTTTTTATGAACGTTTAAGTTTCAAAAAGTATGATCTCATGAAATCCGAGAAGAGGGTCATTCTTCCCACATTTCATAGTCATTGTTAGTAATGGGGCCGAGAGTGGCCATCCACTACTTATGGACCCATTGAAGCCATATATCCTGGTTGTGTGCCAGTAACAATCTCCAACTACTTTGTGCTTATGTTCTCGACTGTACCCAGTTCTCGATACGGATTCAGGCATCAAAGATACCAAAAATCAAGGATACTCTCAGTGTTGTGCTCTAGAGCAGGTACTTAATTAAGGCTGAAAGAAAATGTGTTCAAGGTGAAGAGGCATTTTATACAGAATCGTCCATATAAATGTTTTGATGTTATTGGCATGTTGTTTCTAAGAAGGGTCAATGTAAGGCTTCATGATATGTAGATTGTAGCCATGATTTGTTTAAGCTTTCCCAACTTAGCTTAACCACTAGGAGGCTAAATTAATAGAGTCGGAAGCTTTCATTCATATTTCGACTCCGTCGAAACTGGTTCATAAATAGTTCAAAGTTGCCTCAACCCGATTATGTCTCACTGATATTATGGACCTATAATGAATTCTTCATTGAACTAAATTGCATACAAATAAAGCACCCAGAATGTTAGCTCACTGGTAGGGTGAAGGCTTTCGATGCTTGATGACTCCGCGTGATGAAGTAGAGTTTAGATAGTTACCCTCAAAGGGTTTTTCAGTAGAAAAGATTTTGTTTCATATATTTTTGTTGTATACAAACATTTTGTTTATATACCCTACTTTTCTTCCCTCTGATTTCCTCTTTGCTTTCTATTGAAACCATATCTTCTTGTGAGAGATTTCCGTAACTTTTAATAAAGCAAAATTATTTTTGTTTAAAGTTTACCTTGTGAAAAAGTGCATTTCAGAAAATTCAGAAAAAGGATCCTTCTTTCCCAATTTTTGAACACACTATATGAGCTTGAAGAGGTCACATGATAACTCACATCTCTCACTTGACCACTTGAACCAAACTATGATACACTAGTTTTTCCTTCCACTATTTCATACTTTTCTAAGTTGTACCATTTGCAATTGTAAGTGAATTGCAACTTATACATGTTATGCAATTTTCAAAATCAATATGTTTTTCCTACATAACGATCACCACGGTGTACTTTCACACTAAAACTCTAGGCATATCATGCTTTGTAAAGAGATCTTTTAAGATATTTTTAGTCAAAGGGTCATCCAATATATCATTAGTTGACATATAAGACGTAGATATTTTATTCCTTTTAAGTATTGAACATAGTGATATTTAACCATTATATGCTTGCTCCTAAAACTATCAAGTTCACTATTAATAAAAGTAATTGTTGTATTGTTGTCACAATAAATGACAATTGGCTCATTGGTTATGTCTAACTTCAAATCATGTATAAAGCAACTTATCCAAACGGCACTTATTGCAACCATTCTATAAGCAACATACTCAACTCCTTGTGTATGAAACGCTATACAATCTTATTTCTTATATACTCAAGAAATAATACTACCTCTAAATAAAAATATTTGTCTGAAGGTTGTTTTGTCATCTTTGCTTCCAATAAATTTAACATCTTAGTAACCTACATCTTTTAGTTCATCTACTTAAAAGCAAAGTTTTAATTCTTTTGTTTCTTTAAAATACCTCAAAATCCTTTTCATAATTATCCAATGCTATTAACTAAGATTACTTTAATATCTACTCACAATACAAATAACAAAGTTAATATCCTATCTTATACACAACATAACGTACATCAAACTACCCACAACCTCTATATAAGGAACATTAGGCTTGTTTTTTCCTTGACTAGGATAATCAACCTTACTCAATTTGACCCTTTCAGTAACCGATATAATTGTAAGTCTGTAATTACCCATCGTAAACTTTTTGAGAATATAATTAATGTATCTCTCTTAACTTGACATAGAAGTTTAGATTTTCTATCGTGAGAAATCTTTATACCTAAAATATAGAATGTATCTCCTATATCCTTCATTTCAAACTTAGAGTTTAATGATAACTTGGTTTTAACAATTATCTCATTGTCATTTCTAGTCAACAAAATATCATTTATATATGAAGATAAAATGACAAAGTAGCTCCCACTATTCCAAACACATATAAAGTGGTCATATTCATTGGCCATAAACCAAAGTTCTAAAATAACATTTTGAAAAATCAAATACTAGTGATGATGTGATCGTTTAACGCCATATAAGGATTTTTTCAACCTATATACTTTATCTTCTTAGCTTTTAATAACTTCCTCTTATAGTTGTTGCATATAAATGATTTTATCTAAATTCTTATTTAAAAAAGTGGTTTTTATATCTATCTGATGTAAATCTAAATCATAAAATACTAAAATAGCAAGAATAAATCTAATGGATACAAATTTCGCAACAAGAGAATATGCCTCTACATAATCTATCCCCTCTTTTACGAAAATCCCTTTGCAACCAACCTCACCTTAAATTTGTCAATTGTTTCATCAACTTTATATTTCTTTTTAAGAACTCATTTACAACCTATGACTTTCCTTCATTTTAATAAATCTATTGATTTCTAAACTTGGTTTTTCTCAATGGATTCAATTTTCTCATCCATTGTTTTTTCTCAATCTTATTATTTAGATGAGTTAATAGCTTGTTAATACATCATGTTATGAGTCAAGTCATCTAAATCTACTGAATTACATACTTCCTCTGTAAGATAAGTGTGTTAATACTTTAATTATGACAGTGTGACCCTAGGTCTTTTATATCTACTTAAAGTTTTAGTTGGTTTAAAAAGGTCATTTGGATCAAAATTCAAGTGTTAAAATGATGATAGATCAAGATACACTAGATCATCAATGCACTCATCATCATTTTTAAGGATATTATTCTTAGTATCTTTTAAGAATTCAATATCCCTACTTTCAATTAAACCATGATCCTTGTAATAAAACTTATAACCCTTGGAACCTTTAGGGTATCTAATAAAAATACATCTCAATGACTTATTATCTAACTTATCTCTAGACTTATCAAGGATTTTTATATGAGCAATAGATCTTTACTTCTTAAGATGACTCAAGTATGGTTTTCTTACAAACTGCATCTCATATGATGTAGAGAATGCAATATTATAAGATACTCTATTTAATATATAAATAGTGTAGTCACTGCTTTCTTCTCAAAATACTCTAGAAAGATAAGCATCTATTAACATGTACCTAGTCATATTCAATAAGGTCCTATTATATCTTTTGGCTACACTATTTTATTAAGGTATCCTAGGTATGGTATTTTGTTTTGAGATAACAAAATCTTTATAGTATTCTAAGAATTATGTAGCTGTAGAATCGGTATCTCAACCACTCATAGGACGATACAGGTACAAGTACTAAAAAATGATATAGATTGTCTTACTTTTCTACCAAGCCACGATGTTAAGTGTTTCCAATGTTATTTCTTTTGTTGTTGCAATCATGTTTGTAGTACCCCATCTTACCAAAGTTAAAGCACTTGATCCGAGAAGTGATTTCCTGCTATTTCTTAAAAAAATGATCACTTTCTTGTTATATTTATAAATTTCTTATTGAGCATTTTCTTGTTCTAGTTGTTCTAGATATATCTTAAATCATCCTTAGCAGCTAGTAGTTTTTTTTATTCTTATTCATATATTCTTGTTCAATTGTTAGTTTCAGGGTGAGTTCAGAAAGGGTGAAGTCAGACCCAAGTCTGAGGGTTGTGGTCATCATGTTTTATGATGGAAGAAGATTATTCAAGATAGTGGGTATCTGTATTAGTTTAGGGATGACTGATTTTGCTACAGCTAAATCCCTAGCCATTAGTAACATTTGGTTTACATGTTAAACTACATTGTACTCTTCTTTTATTTTGTAAGAATTATATTTTTGAAGGAGTAGTTTAACGTGAAGTTTAATTACAGTTCGTATTTTCTATTATAAAATCAAACAACTCTTTAATGATCTCAAATTTCTCAAAGACCCTAATTCGTTCATCTTCCATGTAAG
This sequence comes from Brasenia schreberi, assembly GCA_036023115.1. Lineage (NCBI taxonomy): Eukaryota > Viridiplantae > Streptophyta > Magnoliopsida > Nymphaeales > Cabombaceae > Brasenia > Brasenia schreberi. The sequence goes on from JAYKKT010000064.1 coordinate 12,595,834, forward strand.
TAAGCATGATAGTTCTAGCTATTGGGTAATCTTTTATGAAAGTTTTATATATTTTTTTCTCTCGTCTATTACATTAGATGTAGGCATAAAATAGTTTCACTAAATGCATAATCAACACTCTCTAGGGTTAATGACAATAGGATTCTTCTTTTCCATGTTTAAAATTCAGGCAATTTAATTTGTTAGTCTTTGTGAACTCAAAAACATAGATTCTCGTAGTCATTTTTTATTATTTAGCAAAGTTAACATGAAGAGGGTCTAAGCATTTCAAATAAAAAACATTAAGCAAGCAACAGATAAAAGAATTAAAACACATTTATTTAAATAAATAATTAAAAAAAAGGCACTAAATTGCAGTAACATAAATATCTAATTACTAAATTGTAAACATTTCCAAGTACCTATATGTAATATCAAATCAAATATAGGTACCATTTTGGAAATAAATAAAATCTTCACAAGTTCAATAATTTCGGAACTAGTCTAGGAATAAAATTGTAAAAATACCCCTTGGTTTTCTCAACTGCCTCTAGTTTCATTAAGAAACCAGAGATGACTATTTGGTTCGTGAGATCGATGAGAAGATTAGAGAGACCTGAGAGAGAAGAGAGAATATGAGAGGCCCATCTCCCGTCTCCGGCGATTCACCCTTTGACTTCTTTCACTTTCCTAGAGTCTGGCAGTTGAGCCGTCACTCTGGCTGCCACATGTCATCCTGCCTCCGGTAGTTCGTCTCTCTTGACAGTCAGGCCACCTCGAAGGAGGCAGCTTCGAGCTATCTCTCTATGTGCAAAGAAGCGAAACAGGGAAGAGGAGAAATTTTCGGTGTTTTTTGGACCGACTTTCCTACTTCTCTCTTTTGTTTTAACAGCTTCTTTTCTATATCAGTTTCTTGTTTTTTTGTTCCTCATTTTAGGTAAAACTAACAAGAACAAAAGACAGAGAAGAAGAAGAAGGGACAAAGAACATATTTCGACCGAAAGATATTCTTTCCGGTTTACTTCCTCCTTTTTATTTATATATAACTCTTCTTCAATATGAAACAAACAAATAGCATTTTGATTATGTTCTTTCATATGTAAAATAGATCAACTTTTGTAAGTTTTGTTTCGATACGGTTTGACGTAGGAAACTGGAAAGTATACATTTCTTTAATGAAATAGTACCTATAGGATGTTGTAGGACGCTCTCGTCACTCTAATACCAATGAAGGCTTTCGAGGCTTGAGGAGCTCAGCGTGATGAAGCCGAGTTGCATGACAAACAAAGCGCAACAAAAAAAAGGAGAATAAGAGGAAGAGTTTAGACAGTTACCCTCAAAGGGTTTTCAGCAAGGAAGTTTTTGTTTCATATATTTTCATTGTATACAAACATATATACCCAACTTTTCATCCTTCGTGATTTCTTCTATGGGCTTTCCATTGAAGCCATCCCTTGTGAGAGATTTTTGTAACTTTAATATAAAAAAAATTTATTTAAAGTTTATCTTTTAAAAAAATATCTCAAAAAATCTGAAAAAGGCCTTTCTCGATTTTTTGAGCACGTTATCTCGTATACTTTTTTTTTCTTCGGGATTTTAAGAAGTTTGAATGACAGGACACCCACTTGGCCTCAAAATGAATTCTTCACTGAACCAAATTGCATACAAATGAACCACCCAGAGCGTTAGCTCACTGGTAGGGCTCTTTGACGCCCACTCTCTGGTGGCGAGTTCGATTCCCAGGGAGTGCATGCCAGAAACCCCATGAACTCATGCACACAGTTCCATGACACTATAGGCTCTCTATCAATTAAGTTGGAACTTTCGGTTGAGCAATTATTTTACGGAGAAATGGGTTCCGTGTTTGTGTCGTTACAAGGGCCGTTTCTACGGTGAAGTTCCGCAATGCAAGAAAGCCTTGGAGGTTTCCTCAAGTTGGACGAAGAGTATTAAAGGCAAAGGATGGAGCTTAACTTCATCACCCATGCGGCGAGCAGGCCCATAACTTTACTGGAACCTTCAAAACCTAGCCCCCTTAATCAGATGAGTTGCACCCTGTTGGCTTAACCAGTTCGCGCGAACTCAAACAGATCATGACCTTAACCAAGCCATCTCTTACACTAGGCTGGGTCGGCCCAGGGTGCGGTACCAGGATTTTCCAAGTCTCACGTCCCAGGATCACTCTGGCCCCAATTATGCTTTACTTCGTAGTTGTGATAAATCCACTCTCTATTGCTCAAAATATGTCGCACACCATAAAAAAAAAAGACAAGTCACTAAGCTTTCGTTCTATGTATGGAGTCCACCTTCTTGATCCATGTGACATGAATGCTTAGCATCACATCCCATGTCTGACTCACCACTAACTATTTATATATGATTTTAACTAGAAGGTCCAACTTAGAGATAATTCAGTATTATATCACAAGGATTACTATTTTATTGATAAATAATAACTTATAAAACTTTATTTTTGATCAATTATATGAAACAATATATATAATTTATTATATATATATATATATATATATATATATATATATATATATATATATATATATATATAAATCCTCCGAGTTTAGTTATGGTTCTTCCTCATATGGAATCGGAATGGACGGTTCAAACACTGGTTTCAGTCCATTTTGATAAGTTCCTTTTTTTCTTTGAATTCCTAATGTTTTTTCTATTCTTTTTCGGTTTTTGATTCAAATCAGAACCATCACGAGAACCGAAACCAGAACAAGATGAATCCCAGATCGGTTGTGGATCATGACCAGGTGCTTGCGGGGGACCGACCATGTCCTCACCGTGTGCTCACAGGCCCTTTACCTAGCTCATGATAAAACGGTGTTTGACAGTATTACATCAAGCTCACATAAAGGAGAACACGCCATGCAAATTAGTTATACGAGTTCTCTGACTTGATGGAACCCACGAAGCTTTTGGCCTATTGTTTATTATGGTTGGGTTAATTAAACCCATGCGTATTAATAACATTTTTGGTGTATCAATACGTAATCGCGTATCGATATACGTATGTCGCTCATTTAGGCAAACCCCGCAACATAGGTTATAAACAATGGGGAGTTATAGTGGATGATTACCTGCAAGTAGACATCCTTGCAGGAATAGAACCAAGGGTGCAGATCATTTCTTAGTCTCCATCTCTCTCTCTCTCTCTCTACGGTGAACTTCGCTTTACTTAGTTTTTCTTCTTTTTTGAGGTTGAATGGTCACACTAGCACAATGATGAATAGGAATCAATTTTGCAGAGTTCACTCGGTGCATGATGACGAAGCGATTAAAATGGAATACAATTATTTATTTTTCTTCTTTTTAGGAAAATTAGTTTCCTACTGTTAATTGTAGTTAGCAGCTAACAACGGTTACTCAATATGCAAACTATAATTACTTTCATTCAAAATTACTTGGATAGCACCACCTTAATTAAAATCTTCTCCATTGAAGGGTAAAACGTTCATTAGTGAAGCAAGCCTTTTTGAGCATCTATCTCCTTTAGGTGTTGGGGCAGCCGATGATTGTCGAAGTCGTTTGCCTTTGCTCGGTTCGGTTGTGCACAGTGGATGTCGACTGCCTGCTTTGGTTTTGTTTTCTGCTTTATTTATTTCTCTGTATGTTTTCAGTAGAGAATGGAATAGAAATGTGTATATAGTTTTAGGTTACCCGCTGAGGGTTTTCTCAGAAAACTTAAATCAAAGTATCTCTTTATTTTGAGTTATGTAAACTCTATATTTATATATGGCTATCTGTCTTCCGCGTTTACCACTTTGGGCTTTTCCTTTTAACAACCATATTTGCTTTTATCCTGAAGATGCGTGTATTTTTCTTTTGAAAAACAAAAATCGATTTTTATTAACGTTTAAGTTTCGAAAAATATGATCTCATAAAATCCGGAAAAAGGCCCTTCTTCCCGCATTTCATAGTCGTTGTTAGTAATGAAGCCGAGAGTGGCCATCCACTACTTAAATCTCTCACTTGGCTACTAGAGCCAACCTTTTTGATCCACTGGTTTTCTTCTTACTACTTTGGGGTTTACCAAGTTGTATCATATTTCCTAGTTACAACTAAATTGCAACTCATAATTGTTATGCGGTTTTTCCACAAGCAATGTATTTTTTCAGCATAACTTTCAACAAAGTGTATTTTCTAAACTTATACACTAGGTATATATCAACCCCAATTGGGTTACATGTTTAGTAAACAATTCTTTTGAGATGCCTTTTGTTAAGGGGTTAGCCAACATATCAATAGTTGGCATATAATATATAGTTATTTCATTTCTTTTGAGCATATCATTAACATAGTGATATTTAACTATTATATGCTTGCTTCGTGAGTTATCAACTCCACTCTTAATAAGAGTAATTGTTGCAATGTTGTCACAATATATAACAACTGGCTCGTTGGCTATATCTAGCTTCAAATCACGTATGAAGCGGCTTATCCAAATGACACTAGTAGCAGCCATACTACAAGTAATATACTCAGCCTCTTGTGTATGCAATGCTACACAACCTTGTTTTTTGCATGCCCAAGAAACTGCACCACCTCCAAATAAGAATATTTATCCCGAGGTTGATTTGCTTTCATCTTTGCTCCCAATAAAGTCAGCATATGAGTATCCTATCGCTTTTAGTTCATTTTCTTGAAAATAAAGTTTCAAGTCTTTTATTCCTTTAAGATATCTTAGAATCCTTTTCACATCTATCCAATATTGTCATCTGGGATTACTTTGATATCTACTTAGAAGACCAACAACAAAGTTGATATCAAGTCTTGTGTATAACATAATATACACCAGTCTGCCCATAACCGGTGCATAAGGAACATTGGGCTTATCGTCTCCTTCATCGAGACAGTCAACCTTGCTCAATTTAACCCCTTTTGCAATAGGTGTAGATGTAAACTTGCATTCACCCATTTTGAACTTCTTAAGGATATAATCAATATATCTCTCATAACTTAAGCATAGAAGTTTTGATTATCTATCTCAACAAATCTTTATACCCAGGATATAGGATACTTTCCCCATATCCTTCATTTCAAACCTTGAATTTAACCATGACTTGGTTTTGACAATCATCTCATTGTTATTCCTAGACAATAATATATCATCTATATATAAAGATAAGATGACAAAGTGACTCTCACTATTCTATACATATACACAGTGATCAAGTTCATTAGCCACAAACCCAAGTTCAACTATGACATTTTGAAAAGTCAAATAGCATTGGTGAGGTGACTGTTTCGAGTCATATAGGGATTTTCTCAACCTATATACTTTATCTTCTTGCCCTTCAACTTTATATCCTTCAGGTTGTTGCATATATATGATTTCATCTAAATCTCTATTTAGAAAGCTGTCTTTATATCTAGTTGATGCAAATCAAAATCATAATATGCTGATATAGCCAGGATTATTTTGATCGATGCAAATTTCGCAAATGTGGAATAAGTCTCAACATAATTTATTCCTTCCTTTTGCGAAAAACCCTTTGCAACCAACCTCACTTTAAACTTCTCGATCGAGTCATTGACCTTATATTTCTTTTTAAGAACCATTTACAACCTATGACTTTCCTTCCTCTTGGCAAATCAACTAACTCAGAGACTTGGTTTTTCTTAATAGATTCAATTTGTTCATCCATGGCTTTTTTCCAGTATGACGATTCAGATAAGTCAATAGCCTGATGATAAGTTATTAGTCAGCTCATCTAAATCTTTCAAATTACATACTTCTTCAAGTAGGACGGTGTGACTAGGTTTTTTGTGTCTACTTAAAGATTCAGTTTATTCAGAAAGCTAATCAATGGGTTCAAAAGATGATTAATTTAGACATACAAGATCATCGACATACTCACCATCATTATCAAGGATGCCATTCTTAGTTTCTTCTAAGAATTTTGCATTCCTACTTTCTATTAGTAATGATCCTTATGATAAAACCGATATCCTTTAGATCTTTTTGAATATCAAATAAATATATATTTTAAGGACCTACTATCTAGATTATCTCTAAACTAGTCAAGGATCTTTACACGAGCAACAGATCCCCACCTCCTGAGATGACCTAGGTTTGGTTTTCTTTCAAACCATATCTCGTATGGTGTAAAGAATAAAACTTTACATGATACTCTATTGAGTATATACACAGTTGTACTTATTGCTTCTCTCAAAAATATCCTTGGTAAAGAGGCATCAATTAACATTTACCTTGTCATGTTTAGTAAAATCTTATTATATCTCTCTACTACAACATTCTGTTGAGGTGTCTTGGGTATCAAATTTTGTTTTGTAATACCAAAGTCTTTGAAGAATTCTAAAAATTTTGTTGAGGTATATTTTGCACCTCTATCTGATCTCAAGACTCTGATTATATGCCCAATTTATTATCTATTTCTTGCTTATATTCTTTGAATACTTTAAGTGCCTCAAATTTATGTGATAAGAGATATATATAAGTATATCTTGAGTAATCTTCGATAAATGTTATAAAATAAACTTTTTCATGATTTATTTTTACTCTAAACGGTCTACATAAATATGTGTGAATTATCTCTAATAGGGTTGTTGTCGTAGTTACTTCTTTGGAAAATGATTTTCTAGTCATTTTTTTATATAGGTTTCATACTTATTAAAAATATTATCATTAAAATTGGATAATAAGTTAAAGTTGGTTAATTTTCTCAACTTCTTTAGACTTATATGTCCCAATCTTTTATGCCACACATTCACATCAATCACATAGGCACTCTCAATATAAATAGAAGAAGAGCTTTTATTTTCATTAATTTTGAGTTTGAACAACCCATGCTTAATATTAAATAAACCAGAAAATGTTATCTTGCCATGCTTTCCCACAGTGACTTTCTCAGGGACAAACCTCACCTCAAACCCTTTCTTTACTAAGGCAGAGACCGATAAAAGATTGTGCCTAATAGAATGCATAATTAATATATATGTGAGTACAATCGATATGCTTTGTACAAAAATCCTAAATGACCCAACCCTAAGAACATCAGAAAAAATATTGTTCCCATATACAATCAATGCTCACTAGACTAAAACTCCTTTAGGTTCATTACTCCCTCTTTGCTTTTCGATATGTGTTGGGTAGCTACAAAGTTTATCTACCAACCAGTCATTGGGTGATCCATGTAAAGACACTAAAAAACTATGCAGATTATGTTCTACTTCTCTGTTGCGCCGCATCGTTGGTTATTGACACCATTGGTCTTCTTGTTGCGACAGTATCTCTTATAGCGTCAAATCTTACCACAGTTGAAGTACTTCACCAAGGAAACGGATACCTCGATTTCTTAAAATTTTGATCGCTCTTTTTTTTTCTTACCAAATTTCTTATTTGTTTTTTTTCCTTGGTTTTCTTTGAGCTAGACCCTAAATAATCTTAAGCAACTAGCAAATTTTCTCATTTGTTCTTATTCATATGTTCTTGTTCAATTGCTAGTTTCAATGGAAGTTCAGAAAGGGTAATATTAGGTCCAAGTCTTAGGGTTGTGTTTACCATATTCCACGAATGAGAAAGATTGTTTAGCAATGTCGATATTTACATCGGCTCAAGAATGACCGACTTAGCTACAGTCAGATCTCTAGCCATTACCAACAATTGATTAACATGTTCAACTACGTTGTCACAATCTTTCATTCTATAAGAATTATACTTTTGAAGGAGTAGTTGTACATGCAGCTTGGCTGTAATATCATACTTAGTGGTCAAAAAATTGATTAATTCTTTTGTAGTTTTAAATTCCTCAAAGAATATAATTAAGTCATCTTCCATATATGTCAACATAATGGTCCTAGATATTGTGTCATCCTTGAGAAATGTTTTATATCTTTTCCTTTCCTCATCTGTTGCAATTGGAGTAGGAGGTAAAAAAGTTTCCTTCAGGCTTCTAAAGTTAAGGCCAATGGTATTCTTCTTTTCTAAGTTTGAAAATTTAGGCCATTTAACTTTTCGGTCTTTGTCAATTCAGATATGCATATTCTTAAAGTCATTTTTCTTTTTAAACTTTTGGTAGAAACAATAAGTAAAGAGTTTGCACATTTCAAGATAGAAAACATAAAAACATGCATCAAATAGATTGACATAAGACATTTCATAAATAACCACAAAAATTTAATCATGTACCAAAATGCAATATCCACAAGTTCTAAGTACTAAACAATAAATATATCATGAGTTTGTACTATAGTTTATTTAACCTATAAGTACCATTATGGAAATACTGTAAAAATTGGGGAGTTAATATTCCTAGGCACCATTCTGCAGTTTGTTTAACTAGTAGATACTGTTCTGAAAAAACTATAAAAACCAAGACTAAATATGAAAAATCACTATTAATGACATTTCACAAAAAGTGCAAGAGCATTTTTGTACTTTCTAGGGTAGTATAATGGATATTTTGTAAGAAACTAGGGCTATATCTGTAAAATCACCAAAAAAACTGTGTTCTATAATTTCTTGAAATGTCCAAGGGTAAAATAGTAAAACTACACCTGGTATTTTGTAGTTTCATGGACTGGTAGGAGGTAGAAAGACTTTTTAGACTAACAAGGGTAAAATTGTCTTTTCACCCAAAAATATCTAAACATTTAAGTAATTTTGCCCTTTGGTATTTCATAATTTCTATTTTTGTGAAGGACAAAACAAACATTTTGCATCCCCAAACCGCTTTATAGGTAGTTTTGCAAAACTTTGTCTTTTCACTTGAAAATATCTGGACATTTAGGTAATTTTGCCTTTTGGTATTTCGTAATTTCCCAAAACCGCTTTAAAGGCGGTTTTGCAAAATTGGCAGTTTTGCAAAATTGGTAGTTTCACCGCCCACAGTTTTGTAAAACCCTGTTTTCACGGGTTTAAATATAGAGAGAGAGAGTCTGAGGAAGAGATAGAGAGGGAGAGAAGGGTGACCCTTGTCGTCGCCTGACTATGGTCGTCGCCCTTTCCAGTCCATTTCTTCTATGGCCTTCTTTGCCTCAGGCTTTTTTCGCCTTTGACCTTTTAGCCTCCAGCGTTTTTCTGCTTTCGGCCTTTTCAACCTTTGGCATTTTTTCAGCCTTCGACATTTTCAACCTCTGACATTTTTTTGCCTCCAGTGTTTTTCCTACCTTGGCTTGACCTTGGGCTGCCTTGGCTTGGCTCTAGCACCTTGACTTGGCCTCTGGCCGCTTCGGTATGACCTCTTGCCTTCTCAACTTAGTCATTGGCCTCCTCGGCTTGCCTTAAGCAACCTTCATCGAGTGGCTTCCGGTTGTTTGCTTGTGGCCTTTCTCTTTTTCTCTCTACTTTCTATTCAAAAGAAATTTATTTATGCCGAAAAACTCTTTCTAGCTTCTCTCTCTAATAGTTTTTTTATTACAGGACCGTGTACTTGTTTGAGGTTGCCGCAGAGCTCGAACCTAGTTCTGATACTAGATGTTGGGGCAGTTGATGATCACTCAAACTGTCTGTATTTGCTCGATTCGGTTGTGCACAACAGATGCTGACTGTTTGTTTTGGTTTTGCTTTTTGCTTTCTTTCTTTCTCTATATGTTTTGAGTAGAGAATGATATAAAAATATATATGTAGTTTGGGTTTACCTTTAGAGGGTTTTCTGTTTTCCGCGTTTATTGCTCTGGGTTTTCCCTTTTAACATTCATATTTGCTTTTATTTGGGAGACGCATGTGTTTTCCTTTTGAAAAACAAAAACCGGTTTTTATGAACGTTTAAGTTTTGAAAAATACGATATCATGAAATCCGAGAAGAAAGTCTTTCTTCCTCTATTTCATGATCATTGTTAGTAATGGGACCGAGAGTGGTAATCCACTACTTACATTAGGTCGGTGTAGAAACACTAATATATGCAAGTGCCTAATCCATGAGGTAATTCTGAGTTTTGATGAGATTCGAAGCAATGAACCATATTATTGTCCACATTTGATCCGTCCCTATGATTCTTTCTCGTGTTAAGTGTTGCCGAAATTTGTCTCGGTCAGCCTATTCAAGTGGATTCATGTGTAATTTGTAGATTTATTCTTTTACATGTATATTATTAAGCTTATATCTAAGTTGGGGAATTTCTTTTGCCTCCAAAGTTTTCTATATTGTTATTTGCATATGTGGTTGTGCATATGATATTGAATTTCTTTCCATCGATATATGCCTATTTACTTGGTCTTGAGCATTTAATCAATCAAATCCATAATGTCGAAGGAGGACACAAGGTATGGGCTGCAAGTCATGTCGAGTTCACTTCAGGTTTGGGTCAGAAGCAAGTCAACCCTCACCTGACTTGCTTTCTTATTCCAGTTGGTTTCTTTATCCTAAACCCTACTGGTTGGGTTTGGCCAGGTCCGAATTGATCCGATTGGACTATATATATATATATATATATATAGAGAGAGAGAGAGAGAGAGAGAGAGTTTATGTATGGCCGATTATATCATGCTTCCTGAAACGGCAGCAGCCTCCTTTTCCAAGGGCAAACAGGTATTATGGACATAAAAATAGGACAAAAGGGTCATTACGAAACTAACTTCCTAATCGTTCTAAAAGTCCTCTTTGGAGGAAAAAGCAGAAAATATAAGAGGGACGGTACGGTACGGTACCGACTGTCGTCCCCCTCATTCGTCTCGTAGTCTCCGCCAAGGCTCCTATTTTCTCAGGTATGAAGCTGCACTGTAATTCTAATTTCGTGAGTTTTGTTCTCAATTTGAGCGATCGGTGCCTGATTCGATGCATGGTATTTTTTATTTGAGATCTATTGGTTTGTCTCTCGATCTTTGAAAAGGTGTCTTTGGGTCTTTTGTGGCCGATCCCTTTTTAGGGTTTTTGGTTTCTTCTATTTGCGGTTTATTTCCATTGTTTCTTTTTTCTTTTACATTGTCAGTTTTGGTATGTTCTGGGGTTTTCTCAAGGCTAGGGTTTGATTTTGGGGGTTGAGGGATTCGTCTCGGGGTGAGGATTTTGGCCTTAGACACTTATTTGATGCTGTTGTAGGGTCAGAGCTTGCGGCACAGAAGGGAGCATTTTGGATTTTTTTCAGGTCTCGTGTTTTCTTTTTTAATTTGAGGGGGCGGCGGGATTGAGCTTAGCAGATTGATATTGGGGGCTATATTCGGTTGATTTACATCAATGTGGAGAGAAATTAGGTTGTTTTCTCCCTGCACTCTATACTTCCTTTGAATGGGATTGGTTATTAGACAGATGTTGTTCCGCAATGACCATCGTAGCTTTATTTATTTATAGAAATAACAGGGAATTTAAGGATCTCTAGATTTTTTCCTCCCGTTATATTGAAGGTGTGGTTCGTTGGTGGAAGAGATTCATGTGAGTGAAGATTCTTTTGCTTTCATGAGTTTTTTCCCACCCTGTGTGTGGAGAATTGCATTCTCTCAAACTGAGAGTATTCAGTTTTTCCTTAGGGCAGCTGAAGCTCACATGGTGGAAGGTGGATTCTTTCCTAACATTTGTCTCAGCTGCCCAAGGCCCCAAATGCCAGAATTTGATTTGGATAGATAATAGTTGAGAATCCGATTCAAATTTATAGGTGAACCAATCGTGTTGCGTTACCTGTGTCAATGTATTGATGTACTGCACCATTTTTTTCTTTAACTTCTAGTCTAAGCATAATGTCTTGTATGCTGCGTCATTTACCTAAGAAAAGAAGTTTTATGTGCTTCTATTTAAGCATGACCCTTTCTCCCCCATTAGTTCCAAACTTTGATGTTTCCCTTGGACTTTGCAGGTTCAGTTTGATCTGTTTCTCAGCATTACTTTTTTCCTTTTTGTATCTGGGTTATGCTTTCCATTTAAAAAGCAAGATTACAATTGTCTCTGTCTGTGAATCTTTCAGGTATATGCTGCAAGTTAAGTAGATCGTGCTGAACTAGAATTGGTCGATGAACTTGATGGATGATGACTGTTCCAATGGAAAATGCGTCTGCAACTATGCCACAAGATGTTGTTCAACGCCTATTTAGCAAGGTTTGCTTGTCTTATCTTCTTTATTACTCCCCGGGAAGTTCTACACGCATATCGTATGTTGTGCAATGTAACTTAGTTGCTCAAAGTCCTTATAAGTTAGGGTGCTGTTGTTGTATGTGTTTCTTCTGTGGTCCTTATTCCAGTTCATTTATACTTTTTCTCCCTCCCGCATTGACATTGCATTCAGGCCCTTCAGGAATGATGTCCCCCGTTCTTCTATTCTCTGTTTGTAGTACTCGCATGGGCCTAGGCTGTCTTTGTTTTTCTGTTCCACTTCACATCAACTCCATTGCATATATAAATCTTTTTATCTATTGCATACAGCAGACGGTTGTCAGTGTCCTAATTGCAAGGCATCAAGTCTTCCCAGCTCTAGTTAAAGGCTTGACGCTTGTTGGCAGAATAAATTGATTCCTGTCCCAAGTCTCAACCTATGAAGGACTCAGTTAAACTTGTAAGAAACATCGGTAAACATTAGGTTGGTGGATACATTCTTTATAAACATGTAAACAGAAGGGGAAAGACAAACGTGCTAGTCTTTTTCTTTCTTCTTTTTAGCGAAAAACCAGCTTAACTTGATTTATCTGATTCTGCTATTGCCTGAATTGAAGCATAAATTGTATGGAGTAGCTCATCTTGGCATGTGGCAGTCCCAGAATTGGTTTTGCCCTTCACAAGGGAATGACATGCTCTCCTGCTTCCTGCAGCTTAACCTATGTGGCCTGCTTGTTGCTGATTGCATCTTACAATTGTGCATCTATAGTAAGAAGAAAAGGGCAGTAGTGTGGATTTTCCGTGTTTATGAGATATATGGCATCAGTTAGTGTCTGCATGCTTTGGCACAGAAATTCATTCAAAAGATTAAGAAAACCATTTTGTAGTGAAGTGGAAGTAAAAATACAATGATTATGGTTGTGCTGTTGGAGGCACATTTGCCTACACTTTGTAAGCTGCATGGGCATCTGTGGTGTCTTTTATTTGCAAAGTCTTGACAGGATGGAGTGAGTTGCATGCTGCTCCTAATGTTTCTCATTCATATGTTATTGTTCTACATCCTTTGTCTGTTTATTTAAAGGGGAACTGGAAAATGCTTAACTATTTTGTGTTTTCGCAGAATGTTGAGTTGGAAAAGAAACTTAGGAAGTCAGTCCACTCAAAAATTCCATCCGATCCTATTAAATGGAGGCAGATGCGCCAGAACTATGAAGCCATACTTCTCGCAGATAGTGACTTTTCTGAATCCCATGATGTAGAACACGCATTGTGGCAGTTGCATTACAGATGCATTGAGGAATTTCGAGCTCGATTGCATACTGCTTCTCTTGCTAAAAGTGTACAGGCTAATGGTGGTGAAGCTTATGTTCGACGCGAATCAGAAACTGAAACTCCTTCCTTTTTCAAAATCTTCCTTACTGAAGCCACTGGCTTTTATCATGATCTGGTTCTTAAGATCAAATCAAAATATGGGTTGCCGGTGGAACATATATCCGATAGTGTTGATGATGAGATTGTTTTATCAAAAGATGAGAAGAGGTCTGTTGACAAGAAAAGAGGCCTCATTTCCTGTCACCGATGTCTTATATACTTGGGCGATCTTGCACGGTACACAGAACTTTATGGAGAAGGAGATTTGAGCCGTCGAAATTATGCAGTTGCTTCTAGTTATTATATGCAAGCTTCTTCTCTGTGTCCCAGGAGTGGCAATCCTCATCATCAGGTACTTCTCTCTTGCTTTATGAGTATCTCAATCCACATGCATATAGAGATGCAATCCATACTTATGTGATTTTAGAAAATGTTTAGAATCTTTTGCAAACCTAATGTTTTTCTTGTTCAGCTTGCTGTATTGGCCTCATATTTGGGAGAAGAATTGATGATAGTTTACAGGTATTTCCGCAGTCTTGCAGTTCAAAGCCCTTGCTCAACAGCTAGGGACAACCTCATTATTTTGTTTGAAAAGGTAGGCACACTAATTTTGGGGTCTTCGCAAATTCTTATTTCGTCTCTGTATATGTTGCATGGTAAATATAAATTTCTAGGCAGCCATGATCAAGATCTTTGGGCTCCTTATGTTTATTCTTATCTTGTTTGATATATGTTCTACCATAATGAATTGCTTTAGTTTAGTCATGTAGCCTCTTATCTTTTTTGTGATGATTCAAGTGCTTTATTATCATTTCCACCAATTTCTCCAAACACTACTTGCTGCATGCATGCCTTCTTGTCTTATTCCACTTAGCTTGACTTTTCATAAAACATACATTTGGTTGTCCTGAAGCAGTATCTGAGAGTCCATTTCCATGACAATTTGGATCACGTTGTTTACTGCTAATGTGACTTATATTTATGAATCATATTCTATTCATTCTGTTGCAGGCCTGCTTTTTCATGTTTTCGATGTGAAATTTGAGAATGTTTCAAGGAAGTCTGCTGCTTTGAGTCTTGTATACAAGGCATATGCGTTATAACTTAACCTTGACCTTGGTTGACTGTAGTTTGTGAGTCAATGTTGAAAGTATCGATAGTGGTTCAACAACACGATATGTTTTAGTAGTTAACTTAAGCTTTTTCTTAAAGAAAATAAAAAACCGTCACAGTACAGGTATGATGGACCGCCATGTCTTGTGATAGAATATGATACAACTAAGATACAGGTGCAATATGCCCACTACCTTACATAGTTATAAGGCTTCCCTGAAGCCCGTATATTGACACATTTGTATGCCATATCAAAAACGTCATCGATGACATGTATCAACATGTTTTGTAGTATACGGTAAATACATTTGAATATTGACCTATATGCCTTTGTTTCCCGATCAAAAGTTTGCAGAAGGGAAAGTTAAAGATCAGTTATAAGTGTTTCTCTTGTTTGTTCAATGAATCTAAAGGTTTGTGGTTATCTTGACCTGAATCAAAATGGGTTGGGTCAATTTTCTGCTTTTGATATGTTGCCTAGTGGGTCAAGCTTCACGTTATTGCAGGCCAACGGATATTCTCAATAAGATGATACAATTTTATTTCTATATTTTCTGCCCATTTAGGTGTTAAGCGCATATTTCCCTAACATCAGAAAGTTCTGGGTTCTGCAAATGAGTTCCCACTTGAAGATATTATCTTTTAGTCTCTGACATGATCATCAAGGGTTTCCTTTTATTGTGTTTTTTCTCAAAAGTTCAGTTGTTTTCCTCCTCGAAGAGAGCTGGAGAACCAACCATAAATTGGTGAGTGGCCATGCCTGATGGGTAATTTGAGTGTAGTTAGCAGGATCTTTTCAAGGAATGCAAGTACTTTCTCAAATTTGGGAATTCAGAACATTATTTGCGTGCATGGGGGTGATAGATGGTCTATATCTGATTTTTAGCTGGATGGTCTATTGGGATGGGTCATTCACTGGATGTGTACCGCATTCCATAGGATCTAGCTTGTCTAGTAACGAACTTGGCTACAACAACAACAACTAAGCCTTTTCTCATACTAGACGGAGTTGGCTACATGGATTCTTTGTTTCCACAGAGCTCTATCATGTGCCATGTTAGCAGTTAACTCACAATAAGCTAGATCATTCTTTATTGTTTCTTTCCAACACTTTTGTGGTCGTCCTCTACCTCTTTTAATACTTTCCAAATTTAGTTTTTCATACCTTCTTATAGGTTCTTCTTCTGATCTTTTTTCTATATATCCAAACCATCTTAAACGATATTTTCTCTCGTTTTATCCTCTATTGGTGCCACTCCTAATTTGTTTCTAATAACCTCATTATGTATACGGTCTTTTCTTATATGACCACTCATCCATCTCAACATCTTCATTTCTGTCACAGACATCTTTTATACATGTTGATGGTTAACTGCCCAACACTCAGAATCATAAAAAATGGCAGGTCTAATTATTGCTCTATAATATTTACCTTTTAACTTTAATGGTATCTTCTTATCATAAGGAATACCTGACGCTCCTCTTCATTTTAACCAACCAACATTAATTCTATGCGTAACATCTCCATCAATTATACCATCACTTTGGAAAATTGACCCTAGGTATTTAAAACTTTCCTTTTGGGGGATGCAATGTGTGCCAATTTTAATTTCTATGTCCTCTGAAGTAAACAAATGATCAAACTTACATTCCATATATTCTGTCTTTGTTCTACTAAGTCGGAAGCCTTTGCTTTCTAATGCTTCTCTCCATAGTTCCAATTTTCTATTAACTTTTTTCATAGACTCTTCCACTAACACAATTGCATCTGCAAATAACATACACCAAGTCACTTCATCTTGAATATGTTTTGTTAACTCATCAATCACCATTATAAATAAGTATGGACTTAAAGTTAATCTTTGATGTAACCCAATACTAACTTCAAAGAAGTCTGTAATTCCTTCATGAGTCCTCACACATGTTTTTGCACCATCGTACATTTCTCTTATGAGGTTAATGTATGTCGATGGGATACCTCCTTTTTCCAAGGTCCTCCAACGAACCTCTCTCGGTACCCTATTGTAAGCTTTTTCTAGATCAATAAATATCATGTGAAGATCTTTCTTTTTTGCTCTAAAATGTTCCATAAGATGTCTCAAAAGGTGAATTGCTTCAACAGTAGATCTGCCAGGCAGGAATCCAAATTGATTCTCTGTTGTACTTCATACTTGTCTTAACCTACGTTCGATAATTCTTTTCCACAATTTCATATTATGGCTCATTAACTTGATACCTCGATAATTCACACAATTTTGAATGTATCCCTTGTTCTTATATATGGGTATAAGTGTACTCGCTCTCCATTCCTCAGGCATCTTTTGGTTTCTCCATATTTCATTAAATAGTCTTGTGAGCCAAGTGATTCCTATTTCTCCTAGTATTTTCCAAACTTCTATAGGAATATTGTCGGGTCCTATTGATTTACCACCCTTCATATGTTTAAGAGTCTCTTTGACTTCATTCTTTTGAATACATCGGTAGAAATTGTGGTTTATATACTTTTATGATTTGGCTAACTCTCCCAAGTTAATACTAACATCTTTATTTTTATTAAAAAGCTTAAAAAAATAGTTTTTTCCATCTATTTCTTATATCATTAGCCACTAGAATTTTTTCATCCTCGTCTTTTATTCATCTAAAACACTAAGATCTTTAGTTTTCTTATCTCTAGCCCTAGCTAGCCTAAAAATGTCTCTTTCACCCTCTTTTGAGTTGAGTTTTTTATATAAATCCTCCCAAATTTTAGCTTTTGCTTCATTGACCGCCTTTTTCGCTTCCTTCTTTGCTTTCTTATAAGCCTCTAAAGTTTCGCTAGTTTTCTTTGCATAATGTAATTTGTAACATGCCCTCTTTGCCTTATTTTATTTTGCACTACTTCACTCCACCACTAAGCTTCTTTTTGTGCCGGTACACCTCCCTTAGATTCACCTAACACATTTTTCGCCACTTTCCTAATATGTATAGCCATATTGTTCCACATATCACAAGGTGTACCAACATAATTCCAGGCATCTCCTTAAAGGACTTTCTGTTTAAATATATCTTCTTTCTCGCTTTTGAGGTTCCACCATTTAGTCCGAATAGCTCGATGCACTCTTTTCTTCTTTGTTCATTTTCTTATTTGTAAATCCATAACTAAAAGTCAATGTTGGGTGGTTAAGCTTTCTTCTGGAATTACCTTGCAATCTTTACAACACACTCTATCTTTTTTTCTACAAATAAAGTAATCAATTTGTGTTTGTCATAAGCCACTCTTATAAGTAATTAAATGTTCATCTCATTTTTTGAAGATTGTATTGACTATAAAGAGATCAAATGCCATAGCAAAATTTAAAATCTCCCTACCTTCCTCATTTATATCCCCAAAACCAAAGTTTCCATGAATACCTTGATATCCTAATGTCTCTTTATCGACATGTCCATTCAAGCCTCCTCCTAAACAAATCATCATCCTTTGAATCACCTTATCTAACTCTTCCCAAAAAGCTGTCTTTATACTATCTTCTAGGCCTACTTGGGGTGCGTAAGCACAAACTATATTCAAAACCCCTGCTCTTAACACTAATTTAAACGTCATGATTCGGTCACCATATCATTGTATGTCTACTACACTATCCTTTAAATCTTTATTTATGATAATACCAATTCCATTTCAAGCCTTTTCCTTACCCGAGTACCATAATTTAAAACCTGTATTCTCAATCTCATTTGCTTTTTCTCCAACCCACTTTGTCTATTGTAAATATAGAATATGTATCTTTCTCTGAATCATAGTATCTACCACCTCCATTAGCTTATCGGATAATGTTTCGATATTTCAAGAACCAATACAAATCTTATTATCTAGGACTAGCTTTCTTACCGCCCGCATCCATCCATATTAAAAATGCGAAGACTCTCTTTGTAAATTATTCACTACATTCGGGCAGCAATATAGTGGGACTAACTTCTTTATCCACACCCGTTCATAATGTGGGAACCCTTTTTACAATTGATTCACTACATCCGGATGAAAATATAGTGGTCCTTGCTTACTTATCACTGAATTCGGGCTCTGCAGCGCGTCGCTAGGCGGGGACGCCCCAAAGTCATAATTTGTGTAATCCATGGTATAAAAATCCGACAAAGTTTTGCACTGGCTGTCGGAAGCCTAACACAACCCTCTTCCTTTATCCGGGCTTGAGATCGGCTATGCAAGGGTGATCCCTTACATGGGCGGAGTTGTGTGAAGCATATAGCTACGACATGTTATTTTAGTGTTAACATAGCCATGTCGTTAAGCTGAAGGAGAAAGGAACTAAAATGCTATTTCAGGATTTAAGCCAGGCTTAAGAAAGGGACCTTTCTAGGGGAACATTTGGACTAACAAAGATGCCTGCTTAAATATACGATGTTCTATAAGTGTTTGTACACTAATGGAAAACATGTACTCGGAAGCCTTTCATTAGAAACACTACTCCATGTGCTTCCATGATAGGTTCTGATATTATGTTACTGACACCATAAAACGTGATGTAAGCAAGATGGGAACTCTAGACACTTATACACGCATACTTACATAGGTAAGTAGGTACATGCACATATGCACACATACATAAATACGCACACATGCATTCACACAGAAAGACATTAGTACAGACAGGAATGGACTTATTTGTTCTCATATGGGTGCAGCCACATGCACATGTGGACAGACTGTATTTTACATGAATATGCAAATGCATACGTATGAAATGTATCTAGATATGGATTTAGGTGTAGATATATAAAACCAGTTTTTGCCTAAGTGACTCTGGAGTCTGGACTATGTCTTTGTTAAAGACTGCAACATGAAGCACCATCTATATTCTCACAGTATACTTAGTTTCTTCCTTCCCCCACCCACTACGCTCCAGTTGAGCCCTTCCCAATGTGTGGGATCCAGATAATGCAACAATAACCAGAACTTGGCTATTTCAGCTATTTCACGTGCAACTTTTTTCTGTACCAAATGGTAAATTTCTTTGTTTCTTAAAATGAGTTTCACTCTGCAAAATTTATCAGATCTTTCTGAAAGAGCTAATTTAGGTTGGGAGAAGAGCAGCCCTCAAGTGGAAAATGCGAGTAACGGTTTTATTTGTTGGATCATATTAATCCTTTTGTGATAGTGGTTGTTCATGGTCTCAGTGATGTTGGTTGCTTACTCCATCAAATTTGTAGTTCTTGATGATGATTGTTTGCATTATACTCTTGTCTGTTCTTTGAATTTCACAAAACACAATGTGCTTTTGTTTGTCGGGGCTTCTCGGTTCCGCAGGTTTCCTTTCCTGGGTTCTCCGTTCATATTCATACTGTAATCTAGTAGCTTCCGTACTCCTAAAAGAATGAAGAGACAAGCGGATCTGGAACTTGATGAGATTAAGGATCCTATTGATATAAGTTTGGATATGTTTATGTGTTGACTGATGACTATTCGTGAACCTTAGCTAGCAAATGCAAGTTATCATCTTTCTTGATAAAAGTTTCAGTAAGAACATGATTTTCCGTTCTCCAACTGGGTTATTGTATGTTTTATTGACAGAACCGTCAAAGTCACTCTCAGCTTCCATTAGAGGCCAAAGCATCTTCAGTCAAGATTGCCAATTCTAGAGCATCTGGGAGAGGAAGGGGAAGAGGTGAAACATGGCTTTTGGCAAGAGAATACAAGAGGGAAGGGTCCACTTATAAGGAGAAAGCAGTTGACAGCTCAATTACATATAAAAACTTCTGCATTCGGTTTGTGAGACTAAATGGGATTCTCTTTACACGCACTAGGTATTACTGTCTACTTAGCTTTATAACCTATTGTTACCTTGTTTGTTCGTTTTTTCAATTTTTATCATTTCTGTTGTAATCCTTTTCCTTTTCAGCCTTGAAACATTCAAAGACGTTTTGTCATCATTAGTCAAGGATCTGCACGTGCTGCTTTCAACTGGGCCAGAAGAGCAGCTGAACTTTGGTTCAGATATCACTGAGAATGCCCTTATTTTTGTTCGACTCATTGCTGTTCTCATTTTCACTGTCCATAATGTGAAAAGAGATGGCGAAGGACAGTCATACGCGGAGATATTGCAACGCTCTATTCTGCTTCAGAATGCTTTTGTTGCAGCTTTTGAGTTTGCCGGGCTTATCATGCAGAGATGTGTACAGTTAAAGGATATCTCTTCTAGTTACCTTTTGCCTGCTGTTTTGATTTTCGTTGAATGGCTGGTGTGTCATTCAGACATAGCTGCTGGAATGGAGATGGAGGAAAAACAGACTTCTGCTAGATCATTTTTCTGGAAACAGTATATTTCCTTTTTGAACAAGCTTATAGACGATGGGTTTGTTCATGTAGATGCCAGTGACAGTGATGCCTGTTTTTATGATATGAGCACCTATGATGAAAATGAACCAGGTTGCCGTGTTGCGTTACCGGAAGATTTTGAGCTTAGAGGATTTTTACCTCTTCAAGCTGCACAACTCATACTAGATTTCTCGAAGAGGCATTCTTACGTGACATTTGTCACTGACAAAGCGAAGGCTTCCCGTGTTAAGAGGATCCTAGCAGCTGGGAGAGCTCTTATACATGTGGCACAAGTTGATCAGCAGGGTGCTTATTTCGATGATTGGCTTAAGAGATTTGCTATTGGAGTTGAGCCTCAGATCTCTGAAGAACTCGTGTCTAAGAGCCTCTCGGATGCATCCATATCTGCTAATGTGGACCTGATTACCGAGGACATTCAGGCTTTACCAGCTTCCCCATCCACTAGCCAGTTGCTAACCGAAGTAGAAGAAGATGAGGAAATTGTTTTCAAACCTGTCGTAGCAGAAAAGAGAGCTGAACTGAGTTCCCTGAAGCCATTTATGATTGACGATCTTTTGTCTGCTGAGCTTTCTTCAAAAGGTGGCTTGGGGACCAGTCTGCCTCCCCAGAAAACATACAATCTTGATGTAAGACCTTCCTCAGTGTCTGGGGGTCTCATCGAAGGTCTACAGCAATTTAGTTCTGCTAGTGCAGCATCATGGTTTTCAGAACCTCAGCAATCTCTGGTTAACAGGGTTTCTGATCTTATGGCTGCTGGAAATGGACTACCAGACGGTATAGGTGTCTCACATCCTATGACGTTTCCCCGTCCCTCTTCATCAGGAAATTTGGTTGCAGCAAGTCAGTTTGTAAATCAGCTCAAAGTATCGGAAGCTATGATGCCGTCTATGCTGCCTAAATTGGATACTGTCTTGTTACCGCCAGCAAATTCTGTTGGTTTATCCTCCCAGTCCCAGCTGCCAACAGTTCCGGCAATTCCAAAGAAAAACCCTGTGAGTCGGCCAGTTCGACATAATGGTCCACCTCCTGGTTTTGGTCCAGTGCCACCAAAGCCAGATGAAGCAAAGAATGAGTTGTGTGACAATGAACCTCTTTTGTTGGATGACTATAGCTGGCTTGATGGCTATGGGTTGCCCTCAACAAAAGACAATGGGCTAAATGGTGGAGTTGCACGAACAAACCTTGCTTATGGGGCTGACAGTAACAATTGGAACACCTTGACAGCTTTTCCTTTTCCTGGCAAGCAACTTCCGCAAGTGCCGGTTGAGATGGCAAACAATAAGCATCAGAATCCTTCACTGCTTGAGCAACTGAAATTTTTACATGGGCAGCAGCAGCTGCAACAGAATGTCCTGATGAACAACAACCAATCTGCTCCTCTTCCAGAGCAATGTACAGGTTCCTCACTGTGGTCTAGCCGGTTCCTTGTGTGACATGCGTTCACAAATTATTCAGAGGCCGTTTTGGTGAGTCTTTCCCTTATTCTTTCCCACATTTCTTTATATTAGATCATAATCATGGATTTTGTGAAATTGGACTTCTAGCCTTGTAGCAAAAAACAATGAGATGACAATATCCGATATATTGGGGTGTTCTATTTTTCTGTTTTTTTTGGTACAATGGGGAGGCAAAGCCTGATATGCATGCCCCAGGTATCAAACTCATGACCTTCGTCTTGTGAGTTGACCCTGTAGCGAGTTTGAGCTATTGCTCGTTGTGCTCTTTCTAATTTTTCTTGTGACAACATGGTGACATTTAACAACACGTCATTGTTATTTATTCTTTTTCGATCTTTATCATGTCAACAATTAGTGTGGGAGCCCTTTTTTTTTGTGTTTTATCTTTCCATCTCTTTGAAGCTTATAAAGCTTCAAGTTCCGAGAAAGCACTTCTCCCAGCATAAATATTGCAGAAAGAATATTAGAGAAAACATTGCCATCAAAATGCTGAGAATGGTGAATGTGGATTAGATTAATGAACATTTCTAACTTTTAGTTGTTTTTTGATGCTTCTAGGTTCTGTTCATGGTGATTGGCTTGCTGCCCAGTGTTTCTAAGCTAAACGTCTGGTGTTGTGTGGCCATGTCAATGTCCTTCAATACTTCCTATTGAGCTTGGGTGGTCTTGCAGGAGCCGCGTACGTGAAAAGGTACGCCTGGCTGTTATTCGAAGTTCGAACTTATGTCCTTCAATTCTTTTTTTTCTTCTGTGGTGAAGAACACCACCAACATAAAAAACCCAAAGGACCCTGGGTTGCTGACTAACCTGGTAGGAACCTGGTTAGCCCACTATGGGGGGTATTTTTTGTTTTCTGAATTTTGAATATATCATCTGACGGTGAATTTGTTTCGTGACTTTGTTCAGTGGCTGCTATTTAAGGAGATTTGAGCAAATGGGTGCTTAATGGATGGTTGAATGTGATGAGGATATCTGGTACTTTGGTGCATTAAGAAAACAGTCGACTGTCTGCACATGGAATGCGAGGAGAACCAGGGTTGGGCACTGGGATTATCTGGGCTCGTGGTGCTTGTGGCAGTGACACAACCAGTCGGTCTGCTGTCGTCAACAGGCAGTAGTGGCAGGCGCGGTTACCTTCAGAAGCTGATCTCTTGGGCCAAATGGTTTTACAATTAAAGTTGGAGATGAGTTTGTTGTCAGTCAAGCAGGATGGTGGTTCGATATGTTTTCTAGTTATTGGCGTCGTATTAGGTGTATTGTTCTGGAACTTGCTTGGACTGATATGTGAAGTATAAACCTTAACGGAGAGAAGAGATTGCTGTCTTTTGGAGTTCTAAAATGGTGCGTTAGTGTTAGCGCCTGAAACATTGTCAAGATTGTCAAACTTGAGGAAATAAAAAATATGCTTTTTATTTTGCACTCAGGGCTTTAGTCAACCAGTCAGGGCTCTTGACCCGCATGATGGCTGGCCGCAAGTTCGACTGACGGGGCGTGCATGCTGCGCTTTGGCACTCCGGGCGACGGATCACCTGGCAGGGCTCTCGACTGGTCCGAAGACTTGTGGAGCGTGCGTATCACTTGAAGAAAAAGAAAGGGTATGATTTTATTTTCTACCAACGTTTGATGTAATTAGAGTTAGTTAATCGCTTGATGTGACAAGTTCGAGCCTAATGGCCTTAGAACCAGTTTGGGCGGTCCCAACTAGCGTGAGAAAAAGGCCTGGTTTTGGTTCATGGGTCTACAGTTTATGTTGTGTCCTCTATAGAGAGGTGGTTTATGCTTGTACCAGTGTGCAGGGCGAAACCAGATGCACACGCAGGGTATTGATTCCATGACCTTCAACTTTGGAATCTACCCCCTAGCCAGGCGAGCTATAACTCTTTTTCCTGGGGTACGGACGGTCTTATTATGGACGTAAATGAGCAGAAGCACGTTTGTAGATGATTGTGTTCGTGTCTTTCTCTACGTTTGTTTGTAAAGCTCGGTTCGGAGACTTGATAAGTTGTGAGGCGAGCTCTACCGAAAGCCATGGGAATCAGAAGTATTGGGACAAAATTATGGAAATTAAGTTTTAATATTTATTCTTTATTTTTTTTTCTTACAGGGTGACATGGGACATAGTTTGGGAGATGTAAACCAAAAGGGGAAAACCTCAGGAATGCAGCTTTGGCATTTAGGCACATACAAGGTCCTTTTAATGCAAGCTCTTGAGTTTAAATGGTTTGAAATAAACCTTATCCAGACATGTAGGATACGAAGACCACAATGCTAACTTGATACATATACGTCCATGCAGGAGAAATCAAGAGCTAAAATCAATGCCAAATGTAATGAAGAAGAGAACTACTTACATTTCCGGCACACAACCGAATGCCTTGTCAGTGTTAGGATCCTTCTTCATAGCTAGCGAAACATTCATCCATGTAGGTGCAATCTTGTTAAGAGTTTCCTAAACAAATAGAATAATATGATAATGGCACCATATAGTATAACACGGTCAGGAGAAACACCAAGAAATCAAGGGCATACAGAAGCACCTTTAAGATGATAACAGGGGAATTTCCAATGGGGTCAATGTTTGTAATTGGCCCTTTGTTTTCTGGGAAGAATTTTCGAAGCAACAGCTCATATTTCTTTGGTTCAATGTAGAAAAAGGAAATGCGGCTGGAGCTCCACCTTTTGCCAGGTTTTGTATCGGCTTTACAATAAGATGGTCAGGCTCTGCCATCAATATATACCTGCATATGAGGTTTAAAATGATTTCCGTATATAACAACAGTTGACAATTGAGGCAGAAAAAAACAGTTCAAAAACAAATACAAATTTAAGTAGATAACAAATGCAGTTGTCAAACAGACTGAATAAGCAAATGAGCAATGTAGTTCTTACTCTTCTTCTATGCCAGTCTTCTGAATCCACTGAACAAAGGCCCAAGGCCGGTTGAGAACTATATAACCCTGAGGATAGGAAACAACATACTCATAAGATGACTGGTAATAAGTGGAAACTTATTCTCAGTGAACTCAAACCTCTGAAAAACAGGTTAAATGCCTAAAGTATTTCTTACGCATTAAGTTACACTTACACCTGTTGCTTTATCATCATCTTACTTGATCAAGTTCTAGGTTTCTTGACATACAATCCGATGCATAGGTTAAATATACATACTCATGTTATATTTACTATTTAGTATTTAGAACTTATGGATATTGCATTTAGGTGCTTGACTAAATTTTTTGTGGTTCTTTATGAAATGTCTTATGTAAATCCATCTAATGCATGTTTTTATGTTTTTTTTATCTTAAAATGTACAGACTCTCTACTTATTGTATCTGTCAAAAGTTTAAAAAAGAAAAATGACATCAAGAATTTGCGTATCTGAATTGGTAAAGACCAAAAAGTTAAATGGCCTAAATTTCCAAACATAGAAAAGAAGAATACCGCTGATCTTAACTTTAGAAGGGGGTGATTATGTACTAAAGGAAACTGTTTTACCTCCTACTCCGATTGCAACAGATGAGGAAAGGGAAAGATATAAGACATTTGTAAAGGATGATACAATAGCGAGAACCATAATGTTGACATATATGGAAGACGACTTAATTAGGGTCTTTAAGGAATATGAAACTTCAAAAGAACTATTCAATTCCCTAACTACTAAATATTATACTACAACCAAGCTCCATGTACAACTACTCCTTCAAAAGTATAATTCTTATAAAATGAAAGAACATGACAACATAGTTGAACATGTTAACCAAATGCTGGTAATGGCTAGAGATCTGACTATAGCTAAGTCAATCATTCCCGAGTCGATGCAAATATCCACAATCCTAAACAGTCTTCTCCCTTCTCGAAACATGGTAACCACAACCCTAAGACTTAGACCTAATATTACCCTTTCTAAACTCCCATTGAAACTAGCAATTAAACAAGAATATGAAGAAGAACAAAAGAGAAAAATTGCTAGTTGCTGAAGATAATTTAGGGTCTAGATCTAAGAATAAACAGGAAAAAAGAAAACCAAGTAAGAAATTCGGTAAGAACAAAAAGTAGAGCGGTCAAAATTTTAAGAAAATGGAGGAATCCGCTTTCGGGTGAAGTGCTTCAACTCTGGTAAGGTGTGACACTACAAAAGAGACTGTTGCAACAAGAAGACCAATGGTGGTAACAACAAACGATGCGGTGCAATGGAGAAGCAGGACATAATCTGCGTGATTTTTGAGTGATTTTACATAGACCGTCCGGTGACTGATTGGTGGATCGATTCTAGAGCTACCTGGCACATATCAAAGAGCAAAGAGGGAGTGATGGACTTAAGAAATACCAGCCTAGCGAGCATCGAGTATATATGGGAAACAACACTTTTTCTGATGTTCTTTGGGTTGGATCCTTTAGGATCTTTGTACAAGGCATACCGATTGTACTCACAGATGTATTAATTGTGCCCTCCATTAGGCGTAATCTTGTATCGGTCTCTGCCTTAGTAAAGAAAGGATTTGAGGTTAAGTTTGTCCCTAATAAAGTCACTATGAGAAAGCAATGCAGAATAATATTTTCTGATTTATTTGATATTAAGTGAGTTGTTCAAACTCAAGATTAATGAAAATGAAATCTCTTTTTTTGTTTATATTGAGAGTGCTTATGTGATTGATGTGAATGTGTGGCATAAAAGATTGAGACATATAAGTTTAAAGAAATTGAGAAAATTAACCAACTTTGACTTATTACTCAATTTTCATGATAACACCTTTAATAAGTATCAAGCCTTTATACAAGGAAAAATGACTAAAAAATCATTTTTCAAAGAGGTAACTAGGGAAACAACTCTATTAGAGATAATTCATACAGATTTATGTTGACCGTTTAGTGTAAGAATACATCGTGGAAAGGTTTATTTCATAACCTTTATCGATGACTACTCTCGATATACTTATATATATCTCTTATTAAATAAATCTGAGGTGCTTGAAGTATTCAAAAAATATAAGCAGGAAATAGAGAACCAATTGGGGTATACAATCAAAGTCATGAGATCAGATAGAGGTAGAGAATATACCTTAACAGAATTTTTGGAATTCTACAAAGACTTTGGTATTGCAAAACAATATACGATGCACATGACAACTCAATAGAATGGTGTAGCAGGAAGATATAATAGGATCTTACTGAACATGACAAGGTAAATGTTAATAGATGCCTCTCTAGCAATGATATTTTGGGGAGAAATAGTAAATACAACTGTGTATATAGTCAATAGAGTACCATGTAAAGTTGTTTTCTTTACACCATATGAGATGTGGTTTGGAAGAAAACCAAACCTAGGGCATATTAGGAGGTGGGGATCTATTGCTCATGTAAAGATCCTTGACCAGTCTAGAGATAAGCTAGATAGTAGGTCCTTAAAATGCATATTTATCGAATATCTTAAAGGATCTAAAAGATATCAGTTTTATCAAAAGGACCATAGACTGATGGAAAATAGGGATGCAAAATTCTTAGAAGAAACTAAGAATAACATCATTGAGAATGATGATGATTATGTTGATGATCTAGTAGATCTAGATCAATCATCTTTTGAACCCATTCATGAGCTTCCTAAACAAACTGAATCTTTAAGTGGACATAAAATAACTAGAATTACACTGTCCTACTTGAAGGATTATCCTACTTACTTTGCGGAAGAAGTGTGCAATTCAGTAGATTTAGATGAGTTGACTTATAACTTGACTTATTAGCAGGCTATTGACTTATCTGAATCGTCAGACTGGGAAAAAGCCATGGATGAAGAAATTGAATCCATTAAGAAAAACCAAGTCTATGAGTTGGCTAATTTGCTAAGAGGAAGGAAAGTTATAGGTTGTAAATAAGTTCTTAAAAAGAAATGTAAGGTCAATGACTCGATTGATAAGTTTAAAGCGAGGTTGGTTGCAAAGGGTTTTTCACAAAAGGAAGGAATAAATTATATTGAGACATATTCTCCAGTTGCGAAATTTGTATCCATCAAAATAATCCTGGCTATATAAGCATGTTATGATTTGGATTTACATCAGCTAGATATAAAACTATTTTTCTAAACAGAGATTTAGATGAAATCATATATATACAACAACCCGAAGGATATAAAGTTGAAGGGCAAGAAGATAAAGTATATAGGTTAAGAAAATCCCTATATGTTTTGAAATAACTACCTAACCAATGGTATTTGACTTTTCAAAATGTCATAGTTGAACTTGGGTTTGTGGCTAATGAACTTGATCACTGTGTATATGTATAGTACAGTGAGAATCACTTTGTCATCTTATTTTTATATATAGATGACATATTGTTGACTGAGAATGACAATGAGATGATTGTCAAAACCAAGTCATGATTAAACTCAAGATTCAAAACGAAGGATATGGGAGAAACATCTTATATCCTAGGTATAAAGATTTCTCAAGCTAGAGAATCAAAACTTATATACTTAAGTCAGGAGAGATATATTGATTATATTCTTAAGAATTTCAAAATGGGTGAATATAAGTTTGCATCTATACCTGTTGCAAAAGGGGTTAAATTGAGCAACGTTGATTGTCCTGATGAAGGAGACGATAAAACCAATGTTCCTTATGCACAGGCTATGAGCAACTTGATGTATGCTATGTTATGCACAAGACCTGATATCTGCTTTGTTGTTGGTCTTGTATATAGATATCAAAGTAATTTTGGATGACAACACTGGATAGCTGTGAAAATGATTCTAAGATATCTTAAAGCAACAAAAGACTTGAAACTTTGTTTTCAAGCAGATGAATTGAAAGTGATAGGATACTCAAATGCTGACTTTGTTGGAAGCAAAGATGAAAACAAATCAACCTCGGGACAAATATTCTTATTTGGAGGTGGTGCAGTTTCTTGGGCATGCAAGAAATGATGTTATGTAGCATTGCATACACAAGAGGCTGAGTATGTTGCTTGCAGTATGACTGCTACTAGTGTCGTTTGGATAAGCCGCTTCATATGTGATTTGAAGCTGAATATAGTGAATGAGCCGGTTGTTATATATTGTGACAACAATGCAACAATTACTCTTATTAAGAGTAGAGCTGATAACTCGAAGCAAGCATATAATGGTTAAATATTACTATGTTCATGATATGCTTAAAAAAAATTAAATAACTATATGTTATATACCAACTATTGATATGTTGGTTGACCCCTTAATAAAAGGCATCTCAGAAGAATTGTTTACTAAACATGTAACCCATATGGGGTTGAGATATGCCTAGTGTATAAGTGTAAAAAATAACTTTGTTGATAGTTATGTTGGAAAAACGTATTGCTTGTGGAAAAACTACTTAACGGTTGTGAGTTGCAATTTAGTTATAACAAGGAAATATGATACAACTTGGTTAACCCCAAAGTAGTGGGTGGAAAACCCGTGTATCAAAAAGATTGGCTCTAGTGGCTAAGTAGGAGATGTAAGTAGTGGATGGCCACTCTCGATCCCATTACTAACAACTATGAAATACGGGAAGAAGGGCCCTCTTCTCGGATTTTATGAGATCGTATTTTTTGAAACTTAAACATTTATAAAAACCGATTTCTGTTTTTCAAAAGAAAAATACACACATCTCCCGGATAAAAGCAAATATGGTTGTTAAAAAAGAAAGTCGAGAGCGGTAAACGCGAAAGATGAAAAGCGATGTATAAATATAAAGAATACAAAACATGAAATAGATATATATTTATGTTTTTCAAAAGAAAAATACACGCATCTCTCGGATAAAAGCAAATATGACTATTAAAAGGGAAAGCCAAGAGCGGTAAACGCGAAAGATGAAAAGTGATGTATAAATATAAAGAATACATAACATGAAATAGATATATACATAGATTATGTGATTTTGACGCACGTCTTCTGAGGAAACCCTTTGCAGGTAACCCCAAAAACCATATACACATTTCTATTCCATTTTTCTATAGAAAACATACAGAGAAAGAAGGAAAGCAGAAAGCAAAACCAAAGCAGGCAATCGGCATCCGCTGCGTACAACTGAATCTACCAAAGGCAGACGACTTTAGCGATCATCGGCTCCCACAACAGGGTCTCGGTCTGGCCACTTTGTACTCACTTGGGCAGAGGCAACACTTGGAACTCTGGGGCAACTCAGTGTAGTTTAGGCCTTTTGGAAGGTATTCATAGACCTGAACTTGTGGGTCCTTACCCTTCCAGTGTTCTGGCAGGATGGGTCTTATGGGAGCATGATTTTCCCCTGCAAAGAAAGCAAGCATTTTCTTTGGAAAAGATTTCTGAACATATTGGCATTGCAGACGACATGAATCAACTTGTTGGCATTGCAGACAACACGAATCGACTTGTTGAAGAAGGACATCCTTTTTCGGGTTGAAACCTTCAAACCTGTTGGCATTGCAGACGGCATGAATCGACTTGCTGAAGAAATCTGGGGTTTCAATGGTTAAATATGGTGCCTGCAAATTGTACAAAAGCAAGGATAGAGTTTATGACCATAGACAGGAAAATAAACCCAAAATTCATGACAGAGAAAGATAATCTATGCATCAAAACAGGCACCTTCAACACTCCCACGACCTCTTTTTTATTGGGGGTGCTGCGGTAATCTTAAAGCACCTTCTCTAGGCTTACTTGCAAAGACAGGCACCTAGGTGCTTTCTCGTGTCTGATTCTTGCTTATGGAGCCGTAAATGTGGTCGATACCAAAATCAATCATTCTGCAACACTAAGTGAGATCCGCCATCGTCTGACCTTTTTGAAGTTGAAGGTCATGAGCTCGATGCCTGGGGCATGCATCTCTTCAGCCTCCTCATTGTTCTGAAAATAAAAGTATGAAGATCTTGAGTTTTCTATTGTTAATGTATTCACCTAAATTACGTGTATTTCTCAAGAACAAGATGCTACGATAGTGACTTTTACTGATTAAATCAAGAAATTAATTTGTTAAATGTACTGTAAATGATTGAGAAGAAATGTTAAGCAGCCTTTCAAGAAAACTCCCAAAGTTATGTGCCGAATTGAAAACTCTTACATTCAAGCAGCTAAATCAAACAGATAACAGGTTTAGCTGATTTAATTGAAATTTTGGAAACCTATTTTGCTTGGTTTTAATTATTTTGAAAAATAAACCTGACCTTATTTGCATGTCCTTAGTATCAAATCATTTCAATTTACCTCTCATCCTTTTGTTATGTTGAAAAGTTGTTTCCAATTATAATTTCAAAAAGTTATAATTTGCCACATTTTTTTATTTTGTACATTTCCTATTTATCAAGATAATTCTGTCAATCGATACAGACCCCATAGAAGCAGAAAGCCATATCTAATCATGGCAAGAGAGCATGCAATGGTCTGCACCCTTCGTTAAGGCCATTTTTCTTTAAGATAACATGCACATAATCGTTGGCTATCCCGTGAGGAGGCTCCCCCTTGCGCCTTTTAACGTCCCCATATACGTAGACATGGCCAGTTGTGGGTAAACTGGAAGCAATAGTTTTAAATCGTTAATTCCAGTTTGCTTGGATCTAGGAACCAGAACTGAACCAGGATCAGGTCGGTTTGAAACCGTCAGTTCCGGTTTAGGCACTAAACCGTTTGAAACCGGAAAAATACTAACATTTTGAATTTTGACAAAATCTTTTTTATTGAACGGATAGTAAACTGCCGATTCCGCAGAAGTTGAAACCAGAACCGAACTAGGTCCTCCCCGGTTCCAATAGTTCAGGTTCCTGGCCTAGTTCGGCTCTGATTGGGACCGCTGGGCCGATTAGAAACCAGCCATGTCTACATATACGTGCTTCCCAACGTTGACGATGCTTATGGGAAGGAAATACACCAAAGCTTCGTGAGGATCGTCGGTCACAAAAGTTTTAATACTGTTCTAACTCATGAATCAAGTGGCCTTCTATGGAATACACGCAAGTGTATGGACCATCATGAAAGAGAGGCGGCTCGCCGTCTTTGTAAAACATTCATTCTCTTCTCCATTTCAATGTACCTCCTGCAAAAATGGCACCAATAATAGAGTTTATAGTTGTTTCTACAATTAAAATTTGTTGATAATCTAACTAAAAAGGACCAGTGGCGGACCTACTCATGGGCGCGGTGAGGCGACCCCTTTTACTGATGGTACGATTTTCCCCCCACCCAACTGACCTCTTCCTCAGCCCAAAAAAATTTCTACGCTCATCACCACATTGGTTGTTCAGAATACATACATACGTACATATATGTATACATACATAATACATCCACACACATATATATTAAGGTGGGGGAAGGAGATCACCGTATCCAAATTATACTCTAAGGTATAAGCCATGAGCTAAAATCATAGCCATGGGTTAACCTGTAAGCTATGGACAACAAAATAGGCATGACTTCTTTAAACTACAGTGCACTCAAAGGTAGGTCTCCAGCTGATATGGTTCAAATGAAACGTTGGCCCTCACTCTCAGAAAGCTGGCCTCTCTTTGGTATATGAACCAAACTATTGAACTGAATAAAAACTTTCTTTGAAAGTGACTACCAAGTATTTTTACTATTATTATTTTTATTATTCTTTATTAAGAGAGAGAGGATACAGGTTTTAAATTATGGTACTCAGGTAAAGAAAAGGCCCGAAACAGAGTTGGTATTATCATAAATAAAGATTTAAAGGAGAGTGTAGTAGACATACAACGATATGGTGACCGAATCATGACATTGAAATTAGTGTTAGGAGCAGAGGTTTTGAATATAGTTTGTGCTTACGCACCCCAAGTAGGACTAGAAGATAGTATAAAGACAGTTTTTTGGGAAGAGTTAGATAAGGTGTTTCAAAAGATTCCACAAAGGGAGATGATTTGTTTAGGAGGAGATTTAAATGGACATGTCAATAAAGAGGCATTAGGATATCAAGGGATTCATGGAAACTTTGGTTATGGGGATATAAACGAGGAAGGTAGGGAGATTTTAAATTTTGCTATGTCATTTGATCTCTTTATAGTCAATACAATTTTCAAAAAATGAGATGAACATTTAATTACTTATAAGAGTAGCTTATCACAAACACAAATTGATTACTTTATTTGTAGAAAAAAAGATAGAGCGTGTTGTAAAGATTGTAAGGTAATTCCAGGAGAAAGCTTAACCACCCAACATCGACTTTTAGTTATAGATTTACAAATAAAAAAATGGACAAAGAAGAAAAGAGTGCATCGAGCTATTCAGACTAAATGGTGGAACCTCAAAAGCGAGAAAGAAGATATATTTAAACAGAAAGTCCTTCAAGGAGATGTTTGGAATTATGTTGGCACACCCTCTGATATGTGGAACAATATGGCTATACATATTAGGAAAGTGGTGAAAGATGTGTTAGGTGTATCTAAGGGAGGTGTACCGGCACAAAAAGAAGCTTGGTGGTGGAGTGAAGTAGTACAAAATAAAATCAAGGCAAAGAGGGCATGTTACAAATTACATTATGCTAAGAAAACTAGTGAAACTTTAGAAGCTTATAAGAAAGCAAAGAAGGAAGCAAAAAAAGCCGTTAGTGAAGCAAAAGCTAAGATTTGAGAGGACTTATATAAAAAACTCAACTCAAAAGAGGGTGAAAGAGATATTTTTAGGATAGCTAGGGCTAGAGATAAGAAAACTAAAGATCTTAAATATGTTAGATGCATAAAAGACGAGGATGAAAAAATTCTAGTGGCAAATGATGATATAAGAAATAGATGAAAAAACTATTTTTATAATCTTTTTAATGAAAATAAAGATGTTAGTATTAGTTTAGGAGATTTAGCCAAGTCAGAAAAGTATATAAACCAATTTATACCGATGTATTTAAAAGAATGAAGTCAAAGAGGCTCTTAAACATATGAAGAGTGGTAAATCGGTAGAACCAGATAATATTCCTATAGAAGTTTGGAAAATACTAGGAGAAATAGGAATCACTTGGCTCACAAGACTATTTAATGAAATATGGAAAAACCAAAAGATGCCCGAGGAATGCAGAGCAAGTACACTTATACCCATATATAAGAACAAGGGAGACATTCAAAATTGTGTGAATTATCGAGGTATCAAGTTAATGAGTCATACTATGAAATTATGGGAAAGAATTATCAAACGTAGGTTAAGACAAGTATCAAGTACAACAGAGAACCAATTTGGATTTATGCCAGGTAGATCTACTATTGAAGCGATTTACCTTTTGAGACGTCTTATGGAACATTTTAGAGCAAAAAAGAAAGACCTTCACATGATCTTTATTGATCTAGAAAAAGCTTATGATAGGGTACCGAGGGAGGTTCTTTGGAGAACTTTGGAAAAAAGAGGTATCCCATTGACATATATTAACCTTATAAAAGACATGTATAATGGTGCAAAAACATGTGTGAGGACTCATGAAGGAACGACAGACTTCTTTGAAGTTAATATTGGGTTACATCAAGGATCAACTTTAAGTCCATACTTATTTATAATAGTGATGGATGAGTTAACAAAACATATTCAAGATGAAGTACCTTGGTGTATGTTATTTGCATATGACATTGTATTAGTGGAGGAGTCTAAGGAAAAAGTTAATAGAAAATTGGAACTATGGAGAGAAACATTAGAAAACAAAGGCCTCCGACTTAGTAGAACAAAGACAGAATATATGGAATGTAAGTTTGATCATTTGGCTACTTCAGAGGACATAGAAATTAAAATTGGCACACATTGCATTCCCCAAAAGAAAAGTTTTAAATACCTAGGGTCAATTTTTCAAAGTGATGGAAGAATTGATGGAGATGTTACACATAAAATTAATGCTGGTTGGTTAAAATGGAGAGGAGCATCAGGTATTCTTTGTGATAAGAAGATACCATTAAAATTAAAAGGTAAATATTATAGAGCAGCAATTAGGCCTGCCATGTTTTATGGTTCTGAGTGTTGGGCAGTTAATCATCAACATGTACAAAAGATGTCTGTGACATAAATGAAGATGTTGAGATGGATGAGTGGTCATACAAGAAAAGACCGTATACATAATGAGGTTATTAGAAACAAATTACGAGTGGCACAAATAGAGGATAAAATGAGAGAACATCGTTTAAGATGGTTTGGACATATAGAAAGAAGATCAAAAGAAGAACCTATAAGAAGGTTAGAAAAACTAAATTTGGAAAGTATTAAAAGAGGTAGAGGACGACCACAAAAGTGTTGGAAAGAAACAATAAAGAATGATCTAGCTTATTGGGAGTTAACTGCTAACATGGCACATGATAGGGATCTGTGGAAACAAAGAATCCATGTAGCCGACCCCGTCTAGTATGGGAAAAGGCTTAGTTGTTGTTGTTTATTAAGAGAGAGAGAGAGAGAGAGAGAGAGAGAGAGAGAGAGTGTGTGTGTCATGCATTCAAATCTCAAATTGATGAGGGTTGTGGGGTTGATCGGTGAAGGAATTCATGAGGGTTGTGATAAATGGAGCCATTTGTCATGAAATCCTGAAGCTTTTCAGAAGTGTAATTCTTGGACAATATTGGCCTTCTGATCGACGCCCTAGACCTCGAGAGCACCTCTTCTAGCTTCTCCATTCTCGATCTTCCACCTTAACCTTAACCTGCACAAGTATATCCATATGAGATAGACAGACAGACAATAAATAGATAGATAATGGTGCTCTAACCTAATTATTTTAGGAAACAGAAAATAAGAAAAATGAATATATCTATCTATCTATTTATCTGTGTTTTAGTCAGTTTCATTTCATACCTCTGGTACATCACTAACTACTTGAGAATCTATAGTGGTATTGCTATCGTAGACGACTGCAACAGGTTGGTGGATGGTAGGTCACAGGGCAGGAGGAGGGAGGATGCGGACGGATACGTCCGAAAAGTAGAACAGAACGGCGACTGCGAGAGTGAGGAGGCCGAGGGGAGTAATGATAGAGATGAAGTCTCTCCCGGCGGATCTTCCTCTCTTTCTCAACCTGGCTATGCAACGGTATGCAACAGGATAGACGTTCTTAAAATTATTTGATTTTTGGGACCCAGCAAATGGATGACAAGGCTTCCCAGCACCACAATATTCGTGCGGGACCCTAACTGATGATTCCATTTTTCCCCGTCATTCAACTATTCAATAAAGAAAATACATCATTATACGTGAAATATGATGAATCGGGATGGTACTTTTTTTCCTTCGTTTCAAGAGAAGACCGAAGTCAACACAGTAACACGTGCACCCCTCTAGGAGTCGAACTCTTCACCAGTCGCAACAGCGCTAACGCACCCAGCCGTTGAGTTAATGCCATAAGTGTGAAATGGTATCCTTTAAACACGTGTAGCATGCATATACTCTATAAAAAACTATTCTTATTAGGTCCAGGTTTTGGGCCTATTTTTCAAATGCTTTCTAATTTTTTTCTTTTTTGGATAATCAAGGCGCGGTTACGAAGACCTGACCTGTGGTATATAGAGAACTTTTACGAAAAAAATTGAAAGACATTAGTCAGCTCACTCGTCAACAACAACTAAACCTTTTCCCATACCACACTAGTCAGCTCACTGATCCTCCTAACAATATGTATCCATAAAAACAGTCATTTTGGCTAGCATGTGTGGCATGCTATTCCCAGCTTTGGGCATCTATTGACACATGATGATACCAAAATTGAGAAATTCTTGTATACTGGTCTTTTCTACATTGATTTTATGCGACTTATTCGCTAAGTTTTTTTATCACTACAGCAGCCCCATCTTGCCTTGAAGACTGTCTATAATTAATTGAGAACATTTTACCTGTGGTAGTAACTCTAGCCACCATTATCATTCAAATTGTTGTCCCTGCTTTAATTAAGTTTAAGAATAACATCATGTTCGAAATGAAGTACGGGTCTGTCCCGTTATCTACAGAGAAGAAGATCCTTCTCCGTGGCCATCGCAGAGGGTAACGGTCTAGGAATAATGCAATTTGTAACATGTTATCTTTATTTTGATCTTATTTTGCACCACTTCACTTCACCACCAAGCTTCCTTCTATGCCAATATGCATAATTTTAAGTATATCCTTCAAGAATTTTAATGAGGTTCTGCTATTTAAGGTGAGTAACTCTATTTATTTTTTGGGTAAAAGTTGATATTGGGTAGTTAAGCTTTCAGCTAGAATTACCTTGTAATCCTTAAAGTTAAAATAATCAATTTGTGTTTGTGACAAGCTATTCTTATACAACAACAACAACAGCTAAGCCTTTTCACCTACTAGATAGGGTCAGCTACGTGGATTCTTTGTTTCCACACAGCTTGTAGAATCCATGGTAAATAAGTCTGACAAAGTTTTACGCCAGCTGTCGAAAGCCTATCGCAGCCCTCCTCCTTTATCTGTGCTTGGGACCGGCCATGGAAGAGTGATCCCTTACATGGGTAGAGTTGACAAGCTATTCTTATAAGTAATTAAATGTTCATTTTGTTTTTCGAAAATTGTATTGAATGCCGTAACAAAATTTAAAATTTCTAGCAAAATTTTAAATTTTCTTACCTCCTCATTTATATCTCATTGGCCATGAATGCCTTTGATATCCTAATGTCTCTTTACTGACATGTTTATTAAGATCTCCTCTTAATCATCCTTTTTTTAGTGGAATCTTCTGAATTACCTTATTGAATTCCTCCCAAAATGCTTTCTTGATGTTCTACTCCTATTTGAGGCCCATAAGCACAAACAATATTTAAAGCTTTTACTCTTAATACTAATTTCACCATTATAATTCAATCACTATACCATTGTATGTCTACTATACTATCCTTTTAATCTTTATTTATAATAATACCAACTCCACTTCAAGTTTTTTAGTATTCTTAATCTCTTTTGCTTTTTTTCTAACTCACTTTATCTCTTTTAAACATAAAATATAAATCTTTCTCTAATTCATTGTATCTACCACCTCAATTAGCTTGCCGGTCAATGTTTTAATATTCTAAGTACCCATATGAATTTATCTTTCTTACACCCGCATTCGTCTATTCTCAAATATGCATACCTTCTCCACAATTTGTTCACTACGTTCGATTGACCATGTAGCTGTATTAACTTCTTTACCCGTACATGTCCATAATGTGGGAACCCTCTTGCAATTCATTCGGGTCCTTGCTTACTCAACTTCCTTTCAAAAGTATCGGTAATATGCTGCCCGGTGTCCTTTAGTTATTTTAATTTCGTGCTTGCTACAGCGGGTAAAGGAGCTGAACAGACCAATTGGGTGTATGTGTGGGCTGCTGTGCTTGGGTTGTTCGTCAACTCATCTTAAGCGTGCTCGGCTTGTTGGCTTGTTTCAGCTGAACTGAACATAATCCAAAAATAGGGTGAGTTAACTAACGATCCAGGTGAAGAAAAGCTGCTAAATAAAGTTCAAAAATGCAACTTCTCACGCAACATTTTAAGTAAAAAAAATTACCTGTTGATTTAAATTGAAGAAATTTTTTTCTTACAAGTTTCTTGTAAAATTGAATTATATGTTTGTTTAAAGCACATTGTACGCACCAAATTGACATTGTACTCACTAAATTCCTGTGCACACACACAAACGTTCTATATACTTCACCAAACGAGGTAGTAGAAGGCAAACTGAAAATGGGATGTTTGTGTCAAGCTTAAAGAGCCAACCTGTGTTCGGTTTGATTCAAATCAATTCAAGAGCAAACCGAACGTGAACAAGTTCATCACAAGTTGCAGCGAGCTGAATCATGAGCAAAGCATGCCTCGAGAAGGAGAAAAGCAAACGTGACTCTGTCTCGGTCAAAGAATAATGGAGTCCCTGCAAGAAAACACGACTGCTCCGTTATTTTTTCTACATTTGGTTCTTGATAATAAAATGACCGTTCCGAAATAGGACCACGGTGCTGTTTGCATCCGCCAGGGTCTGCTTCCACTGGATTTTGGTTCTATCAATTCTAAGAACTAATCGACACTTGTCCGGATTGCGATTAGGACATCCACAATCTTACTTGAGACAAATCACACAACGGAGTTGAGATTGCATTTTGCGTGTGTATAAGAAGCTCAGTATATGTAGGATATTCAAATAAATCTCAACCATTCAATTTGAAAGAATGATTATTGATATTTGAATTTAAAAGGCAAAAAATAAGATTGCATTTTTCAGAAGAGTACTTAATTGAAAAAGATATAAACAACATCATTATATATGTTAGCATATCTAAATAAATATCAATTATCCATATATTTAAATTAAAAAATAAAAAGTATGTATATACTTTTCAGAGTAGTACTTAATTAAAAAAGAACTTGTTTTTGAAATTTAAATATATATCTTTTAAATTGATTGGTTGATATTTATTTAGATATGCTAGCATATATCATGTTCTCTCTCTCTCTCTACATATATCTTTCAAAAAGAAACTTGTGTTCGCCAAAAAATTTTCTGCATTTCAGGTAACAATTTAGACTTGTTTGCACAATTAGGCATGGCTCTCTCCTGGATAGGGAGTCGTGCAAAAAGAACCTTCAAGTTAAATATCCCGAGTTCAATGCTCAAAAGTGTCCTAGACTGGCCTCCCTAACCCCATGTTACCAATCGAAAAATAAATTGTAGCTGCCATTGAACAAAACACTTGCAATGTACGGTTCGATTTAGCATTTAGTTAAATCCATGAACACAAGAATACGTACCACCATATCAAAACCTTAGGCAACTGTTTGCAAATTATTCAAATAAACAGGTGGCTGAACGTAATACGGATAATGTTTGGCATCTTTTTGAAAGTGCTATTTCTGTAAATTTCTCATACAACTTCTAATTCTTAATCCCAGCAAGAAACCTATATTATTCATTATTCCAAAACACTTCTTTACAACAAATCTATGACCAAAAGAAGAGAATACGACACACCAAAGTAATAAAAAAAAAGAAGATAACCACAAATATTGAATCTTGCATGAAAGCAAACATAATATATGGACCATGATAACACCCCCCTTATTTCTCGTGCGCACACACACGCCCGCGTACTAAACACGCACACATACAAGGAGTTATACGTTTTACAAACAGGTATATAGATGTAAAGAGCCCTATATTTGCATGGTGGGCAGTCCATTGGCATGGCCTACTACCACTCCAATCTAAAAAGACTAGGGTTGCGCCATAGTGAGCCAGGGCTCCACCGACCACAAACACGAAATATCTGAAGGCTATGTCCGGCGAGGTCGAATTTCCCCGGCAACCACCTATCTGGGATCTGGCTAACATAGAAGAAGGTACCTGCTGAATACAGAACGGCCATGGCAATCTCATAGACTAGCACCACTAAGCACCTAGGCTCGGACCAATTCACAACCAATGCATGTGTAGCCGGGATCATGCCGGAGAACCCCATTGCAACAAAAAGAGCAGCCCGAAATGGCCGGTACTCAGTCGTCGAGAATGTGGGAGTTAGGAGAGTCGCCACGGTGAACACACCAAAGGTCGTGATCCCTGCAAGATAGATGAGCTACCAGAGGGGATCACACTAGAAAATATAGTAAATTGGCGGGAAGAAGGAGGTGACGATCATGACAGCAATGGCAGCATAGTCGAAGCGCCAGAGGAAGAGGCTCAACCGCTGGCAATGGCAGCTGAAGAGGTTGACAGCGAGTTCTTACCTTTCTGATGATGGTCGCCAGATTTTTCGGATGCTCTCTGTATTTGCAGAGAGGAAAGGAGCGCAGCGGTGATGGTGACGACTCGAGGTTCCCACACAGGGGCTTGCTTAGACGAATGATTGTATTTTTCGGTATTTCACTCACATACACATGTACATGTACCGATCCTTGTATATGCCTGCCTTTTTATAGGTAGACGCTCCCCCAATCGTCTGGATAAATCCACCTGTGGTTTTCCTCGTCTGGGAGCTATAACGGATGGTCGTTACTGTATCTGGCCTTCCCTCAGGTAACGACTGGATGGCCATATTCCTTGTAACATCTCCCACTTGGCCATTCGAGCCAAGTATATCGACATACTGGTTTTCCTCCCACTTGTCAGAGGTTTTCCCTAGGTATGTCGATTCCTGATTACTATTGTAATCAGAACCTGTTGTGTAGTTATTTCCCTACACAACAAATCATTTGTTGTATGGTTATTTACCTATACAACAACATATCCGTTGTATGGTTATTTACCCATACAAAAACTCAAACACATCTCAAACCCATGTTTCTAACATGTTTTGAGAAGAGTTCTTCCGTTATGCCTTTGGTTAAGGGGTCTGCCAACATGTCTTCCGTTGAGATGGATATTTCCTTTCTCATAACCATGTCATGAACATAGTGGTATTTTACCATTATATGCTTGCTTTTTGAGCAATCTGCTCCACTCTTAATAAGAGTAATTGCTGCATTGTTATCGCAATAGATAACCACCGGCTTATCTGTTATCTCCAACTTCAAATCTCGTATGAAGCGACTTAACCAGACAACACTTGTTGCAGCCATACAACAAGCAATATACTCAGCTTTCTGTGTATGCAATGCTACACAACCCTGTTTCTTATATGCCCAAGAAACAACACCACCTCTAAATAAGAATATTTGTCCTGAGGTTGATTATTTTGCTCCTAACAAAGTCAGCATCTGAGTATCTTACTACTTCCAGTTCATTTGCTTGAAAACACAGTTTCAAGTCCTTTGTTCCTTTCAAATATTTTAGAATCCTTTTCACAGCTATCCAATGCTGCCAACTAGGATTACTTTGATATCTACTGACAAGACCAACAACAAAGTTGATATCAGGCCTTGTACACAACATAGCAACATCAAGCTGCTAACAGCTTGAGCATAAGGAACATTAAGCTTATCATCTCCTTCACCGGGACAATTAGCCTTACTCAGTTTCACCCCTTTTGTAACAGGTGTATATGCAGACTTGCATTCACCCATTTTAAACTTCTTTAGGATATAATCTATATATCTCTCTTGACTCAAGCATAAGAGTCTAGATCCTCTATCTCGAGAGATCTTTATACCTAGGATATAGGATGCTTCTCCCATATCCTTCATTTCAAACTTGGAGTTCAACCATGACTTAGTTTTGACAATCATCTCATAATCATTTCCAGTCAACAATATGTCATCTACATATAACGATAAGATGACAAAGTGACTCCCACTGGTCCAGACATAAACACAGTAATCAAGTTTGTTAGCCACAAACCCAAGTTCTATAATGGCATTTTGAAAAGTCAAATACCATTGACGAGGTGACTGTTTTAGGCCATATAGGGATTTTTTCAACCTATATACTTTATTTTCTTGGCCTTCAATCACAAATCCTTCGGGTTGCCACATATATATGATTTCTTCTAAATCTCCATTTAGAAAGGCTGTCTTTACATCTAACTGATGTAAATCCAAATCATA
The DNA here is from genome assembly GCA_036023115.1 of Brasenia schreberi. Classification (NCBI taxonomy): domain Eukaryota; kingdom Viridiplantae; phylum Streptophyta; class Magnoliopsida; order Nymphaeales; family Cabombaceae; genus Brasenia; species Brasenia schreberi. The sequence continues at coordinate 12,638,488 of JAYKKT010000064.1, forward strand.
ATATGCAGATATTGCCAGGATTATCCATATGGATGCAAATTTCGCAATTGGGGAATATGTCTCAACATAATCTATCCCCTTCTTTTGCGAAAAATCCTTTGTAACCAACCTCGCTTTAAACTTATTGATTATACCATCAACCTTGTATTTCTTTTTCAGAACCCATTTACAGCCTATAGCTTTCCTTCCTTTTGGCAAATCAACCAATTCCTATACTTGGTTTTTCTTAATGGATTCAATTTCCTCATCAATGGCTTTCTCCCAGTCTGTTGCTTCTGATGAGTTTATTGCTTGCTGATAAGTGAAGTTATCAGTCAACTCATCTACATCTATCGAATTACATACTTTCCCTGCAAGATAAGTGTGATAATCCTTTAAGTAGGATGGAGTGACTCTTGGCCTCTTATGTCCACTTAAGGTATCGGTAGTTTCAAGAAGTTCTTCTATCGGCTCAAAAGATGATTGATCTAAATCTACTAAATCATCAACACACTCCTCATTATTTTCTAGGATGTCATTCTTAGAATCTTCTAAGAATTCAACATCTCTGCTTTCAATGAGTCCTTGGTCCTTATGATATAATCGATATCCTTTTGAACCTTTTGGATATCCAATAAATATACACCTCAAGGACCTATTGTCTAGTTTATCCCTAGACTAATCAAGAATCTTGACATGTGCAATTGACTCCCACCTCCTGAGATGACCTAGGTTGGGTTTTCTTTCAAACCACATCTCATATGGTGTAGTGAATACAACTTTACACGGTACTCTACTAAGCACGTAAATAGTTGTACTTATCACTTCTTCCCAAAATACCCTTGGTAGAGAGACATCAATTAACATATACCTTATCATGTTCTGCAAGGTTCTATTGTATCTTTCAGCTACACCATTTTGTTGAGGTGTTCTGGGCATTGTATTTTTTTAGCAATACCAAAGTCTTTACAAAATTCTAGGAATTCTGCCGAGGTATACTCACCTCCTCTATCTGATCTCAAGACTTTGATAGTATGCCCTAACTGATTTTTCACTTCTTGCTTATATTCTTTAAATGCCTGAAGTGCCTCTGATTTATGTGCTAAAATATATATATACATATATCTAGAGTAATCATCGATAAAGATTATAATGTAACCCTTTCCTCGATATGTCTTTACTCTGAAGGGTCCACATAAATCTATGTGAATAATTTCTAACAAGGTTGTTACCCTTGTTGTTTCCTTGAGAAAGACTTTCATTGTCATTTTTCTTTGTATGCAAGTTTCACACTTGTTAAAATTTTTTTCCTTAAATCCGGGCAATAAGTCAAAGTTAGATAATTTCCTCAACTTTTCCAGACTTATATGTCCTAGGCGTTTATGTCACATATTCATATCAACAAAAAAGACACTCTCAATATAAGCAGAAGATCGATAACTTTCATTATCAGATAACTTGAACAGTCCATGTTCTACATCAAATTCTCTTGAGAACAAGATTCTTCCATATTTGCCCATAGTCACCTTGTTAGGTATAAACCTAACTTCAAAAACCCTTCTTAACTAAGGTAGGGACCGAGACTAGATTGCGCCTTATAGATGACGCAATTAACACATTGGTCAGTACAATTAGTTTGCCTTGTATAAATAACCTACAGGATCCAATACCCAGAACATCTGAGAAAGTACTATTTCCCATATACACACGATGTTCTCCGGGTTGATATTCCTTCATATCAATTGCCCCTTCCTTGGTCTTTGAGATATATCTTGTAGCTCCCGAGTCTATCCACCAACCTGTAATTGGGCGATCTAAGTATAAACATTCTGACATTTTGTAAATTATATCCTGCTTCTCCGACTGTCCGCGCTATGGGTTGTTTACTCCACATTTCTTGTTGTGGCAATTCCTCTTGTAGTGCCCATCTTTCCATAGTTGAAACACTTGATCCGGGAAGCGATTTCCTACGATTTCTTAAAACTTTGACCGCCTTTCTTGTTGTTCTTGCTAAATCTTTTATTTGGTTTCTTTTTCTGGTTGGATTTGGAGCTAGACACTAACTCATCCTGGACCACTAGCAATTTTTCTTTTTTATTTTTGAGCATGTATTCTTGCTCAATTGTTAGCTTTAGGAGCAACTCAGAAAGGTTGATTTCAAGCTCTAATCTTAAGGCAGTAGTGACCATGTTCCATGACGAGGGTAGACTATTCAATATGGTTGATATCTGCATCGATTCGAGAATGACTGATTTTGCTACAGCTAAATCCCTAGTCATTACTAGCATGTGATTTACATGCTTACTACATTTTCTCCTTCTTTTATTCTAAAAAAGTTGTATTTTTGTAGTAGTAACTGCATATGTAACTTTGCAGTTATATCATACTTAGCTGTTAATGAGTCAAACAACTCTTTTGCGGTCTCATATTCTTCAAAGACCCTAATCAAGTCATCCTCTATATAAGTTAACATTATTGTTCTTGCTATGGTATTATCTTTTAGAAATGTTTTATACATTTTTAACTGTTGCTAGTTTGCATCTGATGGTGGAGGATGCACTGTTTTCTTTAACACATACTCTATACCTTTTAGTGTTAGAGCTAGCGAGATTCTTCTCTTCTATGTCTAGAAGTTTAGACTGTTTAACTTTTCTGTTTTTACCAGTTCGAACACGCATATCTTAGAACTCATTTTAGGTGTTTGGCAAAAAATATCAATCAAGCTGTCTTTTAAAAGAAACAAAAGAAAAAACAAACAAAGCAAGAAACACATTAACGTGATGAAGAGTAGAAAGCAAAATTTTTAAGGTTTTTTTTTTTTGCCTCCAAACCCTTAAAAAGAATACCAAGGGATAAATCTGTAATAATTTTTTTTTTACTATTTGCTCTTTTTGTAAAATCACAAAGACAAACTCATAAAATTACTATTTGGTATTCTTGTAAAATTCACAACTAATCGGGGTTAAAATCATAATTTTAACCCTCAAGACGAATCTGTAATTTTTTAAAAGAACAGGGGTAAACACGTCTTTTAACTGAATGGTAGAAATGAAATTATCCAAACCGGGTTGGATAATATCGTAAAACAACAGCCCCCGATATTTTTGTAATTTTCAAAACGGTGAAGGGGTAAAATTATCTTTTGACTGTGGCAACTACGTAATAACCAAAAAAGGCTTAGGGGCAGTTTTGTCTTTTGGCTCAAAACCTGAGGCAGTTTTCTGAAACCACTGGTAGTTTCAGAAAATTGTGAGCGGTTTTGAAAAACCGCTGGTTTTCCTGCCGCAGTTTTCCGAAACAGTGGGTTTTTTTTTTTATTATTATTACAAAAAATGCTTTAAATACGTTTTTACAAAATTACAGTTCTCTGGACTTTTTCAGAGAGAGAGAGAGAGAGAGTGAGAGAGTCTGTAGGAGACGGTCACCGACCAATCATCGTCGTCAGGTGTCAGTTGTCAGCGGGTTCTTGGCATCTTTGTCCTTCCGGCTACTTCAGCCTGCCACCCTCTAGCTCTGACTTGCCGGCCTATAGCTTCTGATTTGTGGTTGTACCCCTGGCCGACCTGCCGCTTCTATTTTGCGGCTATACCCCTGGTTGACCTTCGGTTCTTGTCGGCCTGTCTCTGGTTTTTGCTTTCGGAGCTCTTGCCGGCTTACCTCTAGTTTTTGCCTTTGGGGTTCTTGTCGACTTGCATCTGGCTTTTACCTTTTGGGGCTCTTGCCGACTTGCCTCTAGTTTTTGCCTTCTAGGGCTCTTGCCGACTTGGCTTTGGTTTTTGCCTTCGGTGTTTTTGCCGGCCTGCATGCCTTCGGGTTTCAAGTTTCTCTATCTCGTTGGTCGGATGTGCTATTGCTTTCTCCTTCCGCCTTCCCTGTCCGACTGTCGCCTTCCACCTATAATATATATATTTTTTTGTTCCTTTCTCTCCTCTGTTAATCTCTCTATTTTTCTTTTTTTTTAGGGAACTAGGCTCTGATACCAATGACGGTGAGTTCTTACCTTTTCGATGATGGTCGCTGGATTTTTCGAGTGCTCTCTGTATCTGTAGAGAGGAAAGGAACGCAGCGGTAATGGTGATGACTCGAGGTTCTCACACAGGGGCTTGCTCAGACGAATGACTGTATTTTTCGATATTTCACTCACATACACATGTACATATACCGATCTTTGTATATGTCTGCCTTTTTATAGGTAGGCGCTCCCCCAATCGTCTAGATAAATCCGCATGTGGTTTCCCTCGTTTGGGAGCTGTAACAGATGACTGTTAATTTCCAGTAACGACTGTCCGTTACTGTATCTGACCTTCCCTCATGTAATGGTTGGATGATCAGTTCAACCATTACCCGAGCCGGGAATGACCATATTGCTTGTAATAGAGGTAGCTAAAGCTGCTAGAAAGGAGGCAGAACATGGAGACACCAAGGAATATGAAGAGTGGCCATCTAGTCACATCTGTAAGTTACAGATGAACGGCTGTAGTGCTAGTGTCCTTGAGTTAGAGAAATAAAGAGGAAAACGACTTGTAACGGAAAGCTGAAACATAAAAAAAAAAAAAAACAGGAAAGACAAGCCAAACTCTCTGTACATGAGAATACATGACTACAAAAAAAAGTGCACAAAAATAATTAGAGTACAAGAGATGCAATGTATCTTTCCTGGGAAAACAGTATGTAGTAAACCGTTAAATCTCTCTATCATCTTCTTCCCTTTCTTACTCTGTCCTTTCTGAGGCGAGGAACCTGTTTTGGACCATTCTTCACTCCAGTGCATCAATGAACCTGCAAAGAAGAAATCGATCCATCAAATCTTTCATTTCTTATAATGGGTATCACACCACCAAATGTAGAGATGTATCGTTTCGGTTTGCTTCAAATCTATAACTATAATTATATGGGTCCGGAGTAAGTTTTGGTTATGGTTTTGAAACCACAGTTTCTGGTATTTTTATTAAAAGTTTGAAATTTAGAAGTTAAAAAAAAGAGTAATCGCTGGTTGCTATTTGATTCCAATTCCAGTTTTATAAGAAGTGAAACTAGAACCGAACGGGATGATCCCTGGTTTTGAGCCCCATTTGCTTCCAGTTGGAACTGTGGGCCCGTTTAAAATCGGCCTTGTCAACTCGAGTGTCAAAAGGCAATGGCTTGTTTGAATCATTTTATATTTTTGATTGATATAAATTTGTGTAGGCATGAGGAAGGTTCATAAGATTACTAAAGAAGTTGATAGAAAACCTAAATTGTGGGGAGAATCTTTAGAAACTATGTAAAAGCTAAAATTGATAAAATATTATTAATTCGTCAACAAAATATTTTATAATTTGATCAGTTTTTGGGACAAGGCAAGGTAATTGATAAAGAAGACCTAAAACTAATCATTGGAGAAAAATACCATAATTAAAGCTCAATTATAAGTGAAAATGTAGTTATTATCATAATTATGAGGTAATAAGTAGAATTGACATGCATTCAAGATACTAGACCATCTCTATAAATGATTTGTAGAGTGACATGAGGCCTAAGGCAAATAGAGACAATACACTAATATATGATCAGACAATTTAAGTGACTTACTAATAACTAATTGTACTTTATTTACAACCCTTTATCGAGTGACTAATCTCATCATAACAACCACCATAATCAAGGTTTTGGATTCGTGAAGCCAATATATTGAAAATTAGAGAAATAGGGAATGCAACCACTGCTTTCAACACAATCGTTGCAAGTAATTTCGATAGGACCACTCTACTTTATATTATTACAACTATGACTATATTGAGTAACTGATCTCATCGCAACAAGCATCTTAGTTAGAATATAATGATGGACTACATAAACACCAAATGAACGTGAGAGTGGTGGTGCGATGGTGGATGAAGGGTGATTCTCTATTCCCTACTATGGTGAAGGTGGTCAAACTGTGGTGTCTTCCTTATGACAATGCATCATTAGATAGTTAGAGTTAACTGAGAGAGGGATAAAGAGTTGGAGCTAAGAGGTAATGGCGAGTTGAATATACCCAGTTTTCATCTCTTAGTTTAATTAGTCATATTGGATAGCTTGAGCTCATAAGTAAACTGAGTTGCTTATAGTTATGCTTGCTTCAACTTGCCCCTGGCTTGTGCCTATTCAATTCACCAAACAATATGAGCCAAGCAAGATTAAGTTAATAAAAGCTTGATAAGAAACATTCTCAATTGCAAGGTAATTATATTTATGAACTTAAGATAAATGAAGAGTGATTTTCTCTTAACTGATTTTCACAGAGAAGACTAGAGGTAAACGAAGGACCCTCTTACTTCACACATTAAGGTCTGTCTCAACACGGTTTATCTTAACTTTTAGATGATGTCAAGTGGTTTGTAAGCATGATTAAATATAGCCTGTTTAGCTATTAGTACCTTGGATCCTTCACATAAAAGAGGAGCAGATATCAAGGGTCGTTTGGCTCATTTGTCAGCCTTATTAGTATCGAACCCGATTCTACAATTTCAAATATATCAGGACGTTGCAATGTACTTTGCATGACATGCTTGTAATTGGATCTTATGGGTCTTACCTAATCTATTAACATATTTTCCTAAGGCCACCTTCCAAAAGAGGCTTCCGATTGTCTCTACGTTTCTTCTCCCTTTGTTATATATATATTTTTTAACGACAATACTTACACCAGAGAATTTTTTTTGGCTTCAACAAAAACTGTTCTCTCATATATTTTTTTGTTTTAGCAGAACCGACGTACCTTTTTGGAGTTGCCGAAAAACTTCAATAGCCTGGCTCTGATACCAGATTTTGGGACAGTTGTTCAGTTTGCTGGAGCCATCTGAGATATTGGGCTCTTGTTATAGTTTGTGGAAGCCGACTGTTCGATCTTTGATTATGCCTTTTGGTTTCTCCTATAATCTGTATTTAATTTACTTTCATAAGCTATGGTTGCTGCAAGTCTTTTCTGTATTTCCTATAAATGGGATGAGAGAGAAGAAAGTAAAGGAGAGAGATGTGTTCTAGGTTACCTCCAAAGGGTTTTTCTCACAAGATTGTATTGCATATATTTCTTTTCTGTATGATTATTTTGTATTTATATATGGTTTTTTCTATCTTCCGAGTTTTCCTTTCCGAGCTTTTCTTTTTAACAACCATTTCACTTATTACTATCGAACTCAATTCTACGGTTTCAAGTATTTCAGGATGTTGAAATGTACTTTGCATGACATGCTTGTAGTTGGATCTTATGGGTCTCACCTAATCTACTAACTTGTTTTCCACCCAATTTGCACATGATTCATATGGCATATGGACTCATAGTTGGAGCCATCATACTTGATTTGGCTTAGAGTCATTTGGGTTGTTGTTTGGATAGTATATTTGAATATAAATCTAGATTAGCTGAGATCCATATTAGTGTCACATTCGATGTGTCAGCGTTAATTGTCTTTTAGTCATCAATGTTATATCATGGTGTCCATAAGATTAGGTTTTTGGCGCATAGTCTATATAAAGGTAATTGTTCTTATTGTATAAAGTATGTTTTGCTATAATTTACATTTGATTTTCTTCTATTTTCCATTGATTTGAGAGATCAGCTGTGAAGCAGATGACTCTGACTGGTGCATGAGTGTGAGTTTTCTCGAGCTGGTTGTTCGGTAAGTAATCGAGCAATGCTATCATAGGTGGACTTGGCGTCAGTTTTGCGCGTTTTGGGGTTTGTTGGAATCCATCCTATGACAGACTCACACGGCTTCTATGTGTTTGGATCCGGTCATAACTCAGAAGGTGTTGGCTGGCTTCTTTACCATAAATAGGGACGCTAAACAAGCCAAAACAAACCGAACAGGTGTTGTTTGTGGTTCCTACCTCAATTAAAAATCAAGTTCATATTCCACTCCTTGATTTGTTTGAACTGAGCGAACATGAAGTAAACATGAGTCAAGTTAGATGAGCTGCATTGAAACTGTTGGTTAAAGTTTAAAATCAAGTAACTCATCACGTATAGCTTTCTGCTAATAAGGACTTTTATAATTTAAAATTGAAGTCAAAATTCTAACATTTTTAGTGTAAACTTGAAATTTTTGATCATTTAATTGCACCCGAGGCCTCCTATATATATATATATATATCCACCCACCCACTAATCTGGATCTAAATCGAAGTTGAGCAAGCTCAACACAATTAAAACTGACCTGACACAAGAAGCTCACTTAACTAAAGTTCATAAGGGAAAAGGAGGTTATTTTGAGGTCCCTATTATACTCATTAGGCCTAACATTGAATTAACTGGGTATTCACCTTATCAATGATAAAATCAATGGTTGGTTCGATTTCGTATCCGAATCGGAACTGAATCGAACCCAATACTTGTCAGGCTATTGTTCTCTTGTTACGAGCCGGAAGCCGCCTTTTTTTCTTTAATGCAATGGGGAGTCCAGAACCAGATGCTGCCCGGGTATCGAAATCACAACCTTCAGCTTGTGAGTCGACCTCCTAGCCAGGTGAGCTATTGTGCGTGCTTTTCGATCCCAAACCCGAAAACAAGATCAGATCGACCCCGTCCTGGATATCTGTTTTGGACCTTTTTCGGGTTGGAACATTAAGGCCCCGACCCGTTGATATGACACCCTAGACGGACTAGTATATAAGATATCAAAGGCTCCCTTCAACCTTTCCTTTCCGATATCTGGAGCGCGTCACAACAGCAAACCTAAAGGGAGAAAGATCGACCTAGGGTTTCTGTCGCCGCACGAATGGGTACGGTTTGCCCCTTACAATCTGCTCTTTATTCTCTCTTAATTCTTTTTCTTACTTACAGGTTCGTTGTTTGCCCAGCTTATGCAGTCTTAGTTATTCGAGTTTGGGAAGATAGGGTTTTCAATCGGTTCTTCTATGTTTTTCTATTTCGATTGTTCTTATTCTTGAAAGATTCGTTGTTTTGCCTGGTTAACGTAGTTGGTTGCCTTTTCTGGAGCGAAAAATGCAGTATCGTTTTGTATCATTGTGTGATTTGAATTAAAAGAAAGCATTAGTGAAACTTTTTGGTTGCAGGGAAGGTGCACGGATCATTGGCGCGGGCCGGGAAGGTGAGAGGGCAGACGCCGAAGGTAGCGAAGCAAGACAAGAAGAAGAAGCCCAGGGGAAGGGCTCACAAGCGGATGCAGTATAACCGACGCTTCGTTACTGCAGGTACGTCGTCTACTGCTCTCTTTTCCTGCCGCTCATTGTTAGGGTTTAAACTTTTTCTGTTGCTCATTATGGTTTTCGTGAACTGACTTTGTTTGCTTTTCTTTCATGTGACTTAGTGATTGGATTCGGGAAGAAGAGAGGGCCGAACTCATCGGAGAAGTAAATTATTGGACTCCTCATGCCGGTAATATGGAGCGATCATTTTCACCTTTCTCTTCAATTTTTGTCCATCTTTCAGGGGTTATGTGACTAGTCTTTAGTTGAATCGTTCAATTTTCTCTTTCTATTTAAAGAAAAACAATGTAGCCTATTTGTTTTGGAATATTCATATGGAATTCTGTAAGATTTGCGAACCTATTGTCTTTCATTGAAATGGATTCCTACTTGGTTGATGGTGCATTGGGAATCTTCATATGCAATTCCATCAGATTTCGCCATCCAACGTTGTAAATATCGTATTGGTTCCTGTATCTCATGGGGCGAACCAATACATCTGTACGTTACGGTACATACATGTAATTTTTAAATTATTTTTAAAAAATTCATAAGATGTAAAAAAGTTAAAAACCATGAAAACATTCTACGCACCACACCAAGAGACAATAGGAAGAGACAATACCAAACCAAGAGACAATGGATTCAAATGTCAAAACAAAGCAAATCACATGTATACAGTGCCTTTGGGTTTGATTTTTTTTAGAGAGAAAGGAGTTGGTATTGAAGAGGGAAGGGGTAGCCAACCCAGTTGGCCTAGAGGGGGTTTAATAACACACTCAAGCTTTGATTAGAAAAATGTGATTTTTTAAACTTGCATTGTATCAGTATTGTATGCTTTGTGTGTAGTATATCGAATGATATGTCCTGATACGGTGTAATAAATGGTGTTTTGCGATACATGTTGGTGAATTTTATGGGTTCATACAGTATGATACGATTTTTATAATATTGTGAGCAACTTATTCTTTCATTGAATTAGATTCCTCTTGATGGTGAATTGGGAATTTTCATATGCAATTCTATCAAATTTAGTGAACATATTGCCCTTCACTGAATTGTATTCGGACTTGGTTGATGGTGCATTTGGAATTTTCATATGAAATTCTGTCAGATTTTGGGGAACGTACTCTTTCGGCAAATCAGATTCCTATAATGTTGGTGTGTAAAGGGAAGTTACTTAGGGTGCATTTGCTTTACGAAAATTCTAGAGGCAAAGTTTTGATAGGTGTGGATTCTCACTTCTAGTTTTTATGTGAACGGGTTGTCGTGTGTATGATGGCAGTAACACGCTGCACTTATCTGGGAAGAATGTGTTGCGTGTTATTAGGGATGTTCCCCCCGAGGTGGGGACCAGAAATTCCCCTCGTCCCGTGTTCTCTGGGTTCTCGTGGGTGTGTGGGGAATGGAAGGATAGAGGCTCCGATTATAAACCGGCAGTAGCCATGCAAAGAGGATATCACATCATCCAATCCAAGTATGTGCACAAAGAGTGCAACTCATGCAAAAACTATCATGGCAGCAGCCAATAGTACCAACATCTGGAATGATTTAGCACTCACAGACCAAAAGGGTGGTGCAACGCATGCATAAACTGTCATGGTAGTGAACAGTTACAGGATGTGAAAACAAGCATGTAGATGGGCCTCTTTATTCCGGCACGAACCCATACAATCCCAAATACCGGACAACAATCAGGAATTTGGGAAACGAAGCTTTCCGTCTGCTTCCGAGTCTTTTAGTTTCACTTGCATCCCATAAAAAATCAGAAGGCAGGTTTTTGCGAGAGCACCTGTTGCTTCGATCCACACTCGTTTTCATTTTAAGCCTTGATGATACACTAACTCACTGGCAAAATTACATCCGTCTCACTAAATCAGTCTGCCTAACAACTAGTAATGCTTCTTGTTTCCAAGACTGTTTGGCTTAACTGCTGTTGGGTTTTCCATAAACAAGGTATTCTCCACAAACTGCGGCATAATAGCTGGATCTTGAGGTGCCGCAGCATAACCATAACCATCATAAACTTGTGGCCCATAATGACCACCCCACCTGATTTCCTTAATCGTCTCTGGGCTGCTCTTCAAGAATAAAAAATGAAGCAACAACAATTCAAACTTCAAGATGGATTTATAAATAAAGAAAATCAGCAAAAGCAACCACTTGAGGCCTGGAGTTGTCTGGGAGGGTAGCTTCTTCGACCCCTCAATTAAATGAACTGAAAAGCTAATGGTACTTCAGGCTGTAACTGAGACCACAAAACTCCAAACATGAATGAGGACTAAAACAACTACAAAATTTGGTATGGATAACTTACAAGCATATTTGAAGGAAAACAGCCTAGAGACAGTTGAACCGTTTGATTTCCAATCACAGTACCGTTTAACTTTGACAATGCTGCCTCAGCACTCGCCCTAAACAAACTGTCAGGGCAACTTCATGCAATGTAAATGGGATTGACAGCAGCATACATTCAACTCAAATGTGTGGATTAAAGACATACACGGTTCATAAATTGCACAAAACCCCACACCCTTTGCAACTGGAATTTTAACAGATGCAAGATCTCAGGAAAATGCCTGCCTCAAACTAAGGTTGCAATAAACCTCAGTCAGGGCTTCCCCAACTTCGATGGTCCAGAGTTCGTCTTATAACCTGCTTGTGCTGCTTTGCTGTATAGCCTGCATTACAGATTGACCTCCAGTTGAAAATTTTCTCTTCAGACATCCACATGATCTACATGAGGTGCATGATGTTCATAGTGACATGGATATCATATTTAGATGGCAGCCTCCACACGGCAATTTGAAAAATAAAATGCATATCAAAGAGAAGCTGAAAGACAAATCGAAAATCCAAAATGTAAACAAGATGAAAACAAAAAGAGTATGTAAGCAGCAGTGATTGCCCCATCTGGATTGCAGGAATTTCTTCTTCATTCGTGCTGAATCGAATCTAGCAACCTCTCCTCCAAGGTCAACTTCAGTAGCTCCCTTGATCAATCCTGGTACTTCATCTGATGGAAAATGCCCAATCACCACATATCCATACTTGAAAATTCAGCCTAGTTCTGCGTCCTACTCACTGAATAACAGGGACAAAATCACACGTTCAGTAAGCTACTTTGAAAAACTTTTAACTTGATCATTGTTAATCATATAACGTGGCTTGCTTTAGCTATATACATGTACAAATACATACATATGTACGTACACGTATACATACATACCTTTGCATTGGTTATGCAAAGGGCAGAATAGTTAAAATCGCTATTTCAAGAAATTTCAAAAGATGGCCACAATTCATGGGGATATTCATAATTCTCCTTTATGTGCACCATGATAAAATTCGGAGGCGACCTCAAACAAAAGACCACCTCTTAGATGTTATATGTTATAACACCTCTTCTTAATGTCAATTAGAAAAATGAAGGAACAAAACTCGATATAAGGCGATAAAGAAAAATGAAGAAACGACCATAAAATTAGAAAGTACTTGTTCTATGTTTCATCCAGTAATCAAACAACATCAAAGTCTTACAGGTCACTATGAAAAACATGACCAATAAAGAAAAATCAAGAAATGTTAAGTCACCATCTTGTTCATCTTCTTCAGTTTTAGTTTCTAGAAGGCTTTGCAACCTACAACAAAATAATATTCAAGTTAAATATGATATGTAAAATTGATCTATGATAAGAGCTTTTGAACCTGAGTGGTAGTTGATTGAGAATTATTTTCATCATCATCAACCTTACCATTGCCAATAAATGAAGGTGCAAAATAATGCATTGGTAAAGGTTCACTTACCCATATGTAAACAATACATCCAAAACAAAAATGTTTCAACATTTCAAAGCAAAAGAGTGGTACATACAAGAACTTTGTTATTCTCTTTAATCTTTGCCTAGAACCAATTTTGAGCATACATCAATGGTTCTAATGTCTTTTGGATGAAGCCTTCTTTGATAAGGATTCATTCACCTTCCTCTTGTACTAAAGATAGATTTAAATACCACAGTAAAAAAAAGAAATAGCAAGAACATGTCTTGCTATCCGTTGCAATGTAAACAATTTGAAACCATTTGTCCTCTACTGATCAAGTATATGAGAATTTGGTGTTATGGGGAGTATACACTTATCCAAGTAATGATATGAATTTATGCAAGCTACCAATGCATTTTCCGTTGTACCATGAACATCTTCGATGTATTGAGGTAGTCGACTGCAAACACTGAATGTTAATATTATTGCTGACAAGTGGGAAAGCCTTTAATGGCATTAGGCATCATCGAGGTGGCAAATCGGGTAAAAGGGTTGGGTTCGGGTTGGATCCTTTTGTTTGCCCATCAAAAGAAGGTTGACCGAAACCTGACCCAGTTTCCAATTAGGGTAAAATTTTCAGGTCTGGTTCAAGTTTACCAATCACAACTCTATATATAGTACATTATATATATATATATATATATGTATGTATTAAGATATATTATATATATTAGGAATGATAGGGTCATCTAAGAATACACTCTGTGAAGTCCACCATCCAATCAAGATCGGTGAGTGATCAGGGACGGAGTCAACAAGGCACCATCTCGAGGGCCCACATGTGATAAGTCATTGTTCCCAATCGCCCATGGAGAACAAGCGGACGGTGGTCCTCTGTGAGTATCTACTCCTAAGAGGACACTATTATATACATGTATATATATAGTATGCACAAATCTTTATATACTATAATAATATACTATGTATATGTAATGTAAATACACAATTTACAAATACTAATCTATATATACATACATGCATTTTCGATTCAGGTTCAAGTGGTGCTGGGTCTACTCGGACGGACCCGATTTTTCTAGGGTCACTTTTGAACGACTGAAAGCTGACCAATATGTCATCCCCTGACCCTGATACGGTTTTCTGTGTCAATTCCTGGTTGAATCTTCGACCAGGTATTACCACAACGGATGGTAACAGTAAGCCTAAACTGGACGAGATCCATGATAGAAGAAGTCCAGCAGTCTGCCGTGGATTTGTACTGTGAAGAAGTTTACGCGTTAGTGGTGGACTTTGTACCGACAAAATCATAGGAAGAAAAGGACTCTCCGTTATTTATATTTATATAAAGAAGAGAGAGAATATATGAGAAAGTGGTAAATGCACACATCTATCCTTCATGATTTCAACCATTGACCATTAAGATGAACAATTTTGAGTTTTGAATTAAAAAAGTAAAAAATACTATTGTATTATCTACAAAGTATATTTGATGCAAACATTGATTTACTTTTTATTTAAAAATCTCAACCAATGATCTCGTGAGTATGAGCACAAACTTTGTGTGCATGGACTATGTTCCTCTCCCCTCTCTCTTCCTATATATATATATATATATATATAAAGAGATTGAGAGATGTTAGACACCATCTCATAACTCTACTAGATTCGAACGGACAATGCATATAGACTTGCCCGCTATGAGATTCAAAGTCATTTAATGCACGTGCACGAGTATAAGATGGATACTTTGATCACGACTCCCCAATTGATCGCATGAATGGTGATATCAAAAAATATATAAATATATAGCATCAAATGTTATACCAATTCTCTCTCTCCCTCTCTCTCTCTCTCTATATATATATACAGTGATTTGGATAGTGAGAGTTTTGACCCGTATCATGATCAAACTGTCCTCAATTATTCCCTCCTCGTTGAACGGTAGCCCATTACCCAGCGATAAGATCGACCACCATCTAAAACAACTTGTCTCTCCCATTTCACCCGGTTCATGTGCTTTTATTGTGCATCATCACTCTCTTTCATGACCGTCACTCAAACTCTCCACTAGTTCATCAAAAAAGAACAGCAGGATTCTCATACCTTTTCCTTCCTTTGTATTCTGCCTATTACTCCTCTCGCCAATGGATAAGCAACGCCTTTTCGTCCTTTGTGCAGGAAATCAACCACCATCGCCTTCTTCCCTTAGGCTTCTCTAAAGTCGGATTTAATCATTCTAAGCAGTAAATTCATGAAAACGAGAAGACATGACATCTTTCCGAACTCCATGGACACGTTACTTAAAAGATAAAAATGTATACGTTAAAGATAAGATTAAGGCTTGTAATAGAAAACTGATAAGAGAAAAGACGAAGCTGGTTTATATAAAAAGGTTTTTGCTATAAATACTGTAGCAAATACAGTAGAAAACATAGGAAAAAGAACACAACTATTCTTTCCTGGTAATCCGTCTGCGAGTAACCATGAATTTACCTACCCCATTTCTTTTCTTCTACTTTTTATTGAATGAGTCTTCTTCAGCCCTTCCACTCTTTTGATCCATAAATGAGGACTCCAACAAGGATCTTGCACGAGGTCAAATAACACATTAGTGATATCAGGGCCCATGTTGATCAAAATCTATAAAAAGGTATGCCATTAGTGTTTGAAAAACAAAGGAAGAGAGAAATATGTTGAATTTTTCCCCTAAAGTAACACGGCCAGGGAAAGAAAAAAGAATAGAAAGGACAATCAGAAGCCACAACAAAGGCGGTGAGACTATCGAGAAAACGAAAATTAACACGGACAGTCGGAAGCCACCAGAAAAGTGGCTTGAGACTAACAGAAAAATGGACAGTAACAAAGATATTCGGAAGCCATTGCGGGTGGCATGACACTGTCAAGAATCAAGAAAAGAAAACTGATAAAGGAACCAGAAAGACTATCGGAGAAGATGACCGGTGATCAGGCGTCATCTCTTCGACCACCTCTCTAACAGTTTTAGAGAAACCGCCTTGGGCGACGAACTGAAAAATACGTTCTACCCTCAATTATTTGGTAAAATAACAAACTATCATGGGATAAAATTACAAAAAAGTCCAGATATTTTAAAGTCAAAAGGTTGTTTTCCTTTTAAATGGATGAAAGGACAATTTTATCCTCTAACAGTTTGTGAAATTTACCAAATACCAACCTATTGAATTATGTAGTTGTCCTTGAACGTACGAATATTCATAGGTTTTCTATTGATTCCAAAGATAATTCTGCCCTCTATCTTTAGGCAAATTTATAGATTCGGACTAAGAGACAAAATTACCATTATATCCTCGATCATTTTAAAAAATCTCTAAAATAATTTTACTATTCTATTATTGTTCTTTTTGGGTAATTACCAAACGAGACAAACAAACAAAATTACCAGTTTACCTCTAAAATTTAGAAAAATTACACTGGTAGAAAATGGAAAAAAATTATAGATTTGTCCCCAAATTGGTTCTGAAATAACATTATCAAATTGAGAATATTTCACAATGATACCTAAGTATTGTTTGAAATTATTTTTTGATACCTCGAGTTATTTTCAGTTTAGTACTTGAGATATTTTGCAATTTGCATTATCATGGTTGACTATTAGTTGTCTAATCTATTATATGTTGCATGCTGAATGTTTCTTTTTTATACATCTTATTGTTATTTTTGTCAAATAATTGAAAATAAATTCAAGAATATATGTATGAGAATTGGGAAAAACTGAAAAACTAAATGGTCTAAATTTTCAAATGCGTAAAAGACGTATCCCATTGACACTTACATTAGAAAGTGTAGACCATGTATTAAGGAAAATAATTCTACCCTCCACTCCAAATACAAAAAAAGAGGAAAAGAAAATGTATAAAACATTGTTTAAAGATGACACAATAGATAGAACCATAATGTTGATATATATGGAGGATGATATAATTAGAGTCTTCGAGGAATACGAGACCGCAAAAGAGTTGTTTGACTTAATAACAACTAAATATGATACTATAATCAACTTACATATCCAATTGTTACTGCAAAAATACAACTCCTATAAAATGAAAGGAGATAATATAGTAAAACATGTAGACCAAATACTGATAATGACAAAAGACTTAGCTGTAGCAAAATTGGTTATCCCCGAAATAATATAAATATACACTATCCTAAACAGTCTTTTTCCTTCATGGAATATGGTTGCCACTGCCCTTAGATTAAAGGTTGAAACAAACCTTTCTGAGTTACTCCTTAAACTAGTAATTGAATAAAAATACTTGAATAAAAACAAGAAGGATAAATTACTAGTAGCTAAAGATGAGGTAGGGTCAAACTCCAAACCATAATAGAGAAAGAATTAACCAAACAAGAAGTTTGTCAAGAATAACAAGAAAAACAATTACTCTTTTAAGAAATCGTAGGAAATTGTTTCTTAGGTCAAGTGCTTCAACGGTAGAAGAATGGGGTAATACAAGAGGGATTGCTACAATAAGAAGATTAATAGTGGAAACACCCAATAATGCGACCAATAAGAGAAGTAATACATAATCTGTATTGTTTCTGAATGCTTCTACATGGACCACCCAATAACTTGTTGGGGCTATAAAAAAAAATATAAACCAGGAGAATATCGGGTACATATGCGAAATAACACTTCTCAGATGTCCTTAGGGTTGGGTCATTTAGAATTCATGTATAAGGCACACCAGTCATGTTGACTGATGCATTAATTATGTTATTAATAAGGCACAATTTGGTTTCATTGTCAACCTTGGCTAAGAAAGCTTTTGAAGTGAGGTTTGTCCCTAGCAAGGTAACTATAGGGAAGCATGATAGCTTTCTCTAGACTTTTTGATGTTGAACATGGATTATTCAAACTTAACATCAACGAAAATGGTGATTTTTTGGTTTATATTGAATGTGGCTTAAATGTTGGTGTGAATGTAGCTTATATTTTTATTTGGAGCTGACGTTGTTTCTTGGGTTTGTAAGAAACAAGGTTATGTAGCATTGTATATAAAAGAAGTTGAGTATATTGCTTGTAGTATGATTGCAACAAGTGTAACTTGGATAAGTTGTTTCTTACATGATTTGAAGTTGAATATAATCAATGAGCTTATTATCATTTATTATGACAATGGAGCAATTACTCTGATTAAGAGTGGAGCTGATAGCTCCAGAAGCAAGCATATAATTAAGTATCACTATGTTCATGATATGGTTAAAAAAATGAGATATCCATATCATATATGCCAACTAATGATATGTTGGTATACCCCTTACCAAAGGCATAACAGAGGATTTTTTCTCAAATCATGTTGCAAACATGGGTTTGAGATTTGTTTGAAGTGTATTAAATTATACGATGATAATTATTGTGTAGGAAAAAATATATTGAATATAAAAAACCACGCGTGTGTCGATTGCGATTACACTTACAATCATAGTTGGTATGACTTGGGAAAAACCACAAAAGTAGGTGGTAAAACCAATGTCATAAACCTTGGCTCGAATGACCAAGTAGGAGATGTAACACCATATTTGGCCATTCTCAGCAGTAAATCTATAAAAAATGGGAAGACAACCATCTTCTTGGAATTGGATACATTACCTAAAAGATAAAAATGTATAGGTTAAAGATAATATTAGTGACTTATAACATAAAGCCCAGAACAAGAAAGAGGAAAGATGAAGCCAGTTTATATAGAAAAGTTTTCGCTATAAATACTGTAGTGAATACAATACAAAATATAAGAAAAAAGAATACAATTGTTTTTTCCTAGTAACCCATCTGCGGGTAACGTGAATCCACCTGCCCCTATTTCTTCTCTTCTATTTTTTGTTGAGTGAGTCTTCTTTGACCCTTCCACTCTTCCGCTGCATAACTAAAGACTCTGGCAAGGATCCTACATGAGGTCAGAGAACACATCACCTTCTCCCTTTCCCCCTAATATCTTGCCTATCGTTGCTCTCCCAATATCTCTCTTGTGCATGAAATTGACTATCATCCTATAGTACCGGAGGTTAGGTTAGGCACAAACCCAAACTATGATAGATCCAAATATAAAAAAATAAATGCAAGATAGAAAAATATTACCATAAATGTCTGAAATCAGATAAGCATAAAATTCTTATAGATTAGGTTAAGATTTCTCTCAAAATCGGATTGAGTATTTATAGAAGGGTTTTGTAGTTTGATGCCCTATGCCTGATTTATGCTATGTCGTGACTGAGAAATTGGAAGAAAACACCAGTCATCTAGGTAAAACCCTTCTTTTCTCTTAGATTTCCATTTTTTTTTCAGTGAAGGCAAACATGGCCAAAAAGGTTAGGATTTGCATCTCTTTAATACGAGCATGGTAGATTTGCTGGCTGTTTTCACTGAAAAACTTGCTTGGATTTAGGTTTTCCCCTTGCTAATTGTTTCAGTGAGATTTTTCACACTGGGAGGTGTGATGGAGTCATCAAAGGTATTAATGGATAGAACTCTGAGAGAAGAGTTCATGAAGTAATTGTTTAGCTCAAAGGTGGCTGAAGTAGGCCAGTAAAAGTGAAAAACTGAAGAGGGGTCGGTGACAACAAATGACTTGACCACGATCAAGTCGACCGTGGCCAGTTCGGGCATCATCATCCAGATTTGGGCCCACTACAGCCCGAGACCCATTTTCTCGATCTAGCAGGCCGTGTCCTACCAGCATGTCAAATAACTTGTCCCGTTTCATTTTATACAGTGTCAATATCAACAGTATTGACACGTACAATTATGATAACGTTATCTGATGTGATGATGACGTTAGTAAATGTATGGTTTCGTGTTAGGGGTAGTGTCGGTTTAGACTCATGTCGGATCTATGGATGGATTCCAGATTCAGTTAGGTCTATATCTAAAATGAATAGTAACAAGTCTGGGTTAAACAGTTTGAATCCAGTGATGTTTAAGATCTGAATTCAGTTTTTGAGGCTTTTTAGAGCCATACGAACTTCGATTCGAGCATGGTTTGAACCATTTAAGTTGTATCCAAGTAGGCTATAATTCTATGATACTTTTACGTTTGGTTAGTAAAGATCCAGTAGAAACGATTGGATCTAGAGAGTTTTAGTGGGATCCAATATGAGTATTTTGGAGATTTTGAAGCCGTTTGGACTCCGGTTCACGTGCGATTTGGCTTGTTATTAAATGAGCTATATATTAATACTACTTTTAAGCTTAAATAGGTATTCAATGAGATGACTTGGTGATATCACACATGGATCATTGCATCTTTATATGGATTTAAATATGGATTTTTGCTTCAATTTTGGTAGGGGATATGCCAGTAAGACCATACTAGAGGTTGAAATGTTTAATGTGCATATTTCAAATGATTTGCTACTACTTCGATAAATGTTGAGCTAATATTTGTTGAGAACTACTTTATGATAAAATCGTGCCTGTGTGTATTGTTGGTTGTGTGGGTGTATTAATTAATGATTGTAAAGATGGATATGTTTGGTGAAGAAAGATTTGTAGTAACCATGATGAGGTTTGTGAATGAGTTATATGATTGGTGAACATGACTAACAAGAGAATTGAAAACTTAATTGTATGAAATACTACTCATACTAAGTTTGCTTGTTGTTTGAGATCTTTAGAGATTTTATTGAGATGTGAAACCCTTGGACTTTCAAGCAAGGGAGTGAGGATGAGCTCCGGAGCACTCTAACTGTATATATGGATGACACCATGTATCAAAAGAGACTCATACAACATTGGTTTAAACACTATATATGTCATAATTATGAAATTAAATAAGATATATGTGTGAATGTGACACCTTTAGTCAGTAGGTCCTATTTTGATCAACCCTCATGGTGACCCGTTCGATGTGGCACCGTGAGCCTGAGGCACGAGATGTTGGAATTGTCCAAATATAAATAATAAATAATCCAATCAACAAGATCCAATCATTTTTACAACCCAATATATACATGTTAAGGAATTATAAACCACATCTAGGATTTACATGATTTACAAACTACTACTATGTTTCTAAAATATAATATTCTACCTTATATTTGACCATCTCACTAAACCTACCCAATAACACCTCAACCAAAGTCTTTACGAGCAATTCATTCTCTAATTTTGACCTATAAAATAGAAATAACAAAGAGATGAGCATACGACCACGTAGGCAAGAAGATATACCCTGATAGGTTGACAAACTAGAAGCATGCACATTTCAAAATACAAATACATATCACGCTTATCAAAACAAGTAAATACAACCATAAGTTCATAATCCAGTAATCACACATCCACATCCACATATTCACACAAACTCATATTTACCCACACAAATCTTATTTAGTTTCGATAATTATGGCCCATATAATGCTAAAACTAAAGTTGCATGAGTTGTTTCAACCTCCGCAATGACCCTTAGGTACACTATGCCATCCACACATATGACTAGAATGCCCGGTAGCTCACCCTCACTACTTTGGTCAAACATCAAAGGTTCTATATTTCAACCTAATCTCTAGAGATCCTACACAACAAGCAAACAAAATATGACTATTATTTTTACACAATTAAGTTTTAAATATTCTTTAATATTCTTATTCAAAATAATATCTCATGCTTAACACGATATCCAAAAAGGCCTCATCCATAGGAGCAATCTCATACACAAATACCAATACAATGTCAAATCCTCTCATAATAAAAGATATTCATTTTTATTGTCCTCAATCCATACAACCAACATTGCACATTGCACATGCATAGGGATGTTCATGAGGTGGAGATCATGATCCCCGACCCCAGCCTAGATTAGGGACCAAGGCCCCATCTCATGACAGGGACCAGGAATTTCATCGATCTTGCTCCCGTGTCTCGAGTGAGTTCCCGTGGGGACCTTCCCTGTGTGTTTTTTATAGGTTGCAACAAAATTCCAGTATAGTAGGATCACCAAGTTTCTTAGTGAAGGCAAGCTGCATGTCAATACACTTACATCATACTTACACAAGTCAAACATTTAGGATAGTGAATCAAAAAACTAATGGAATGGCTAGAATTGAGACAACTAGAGTGTCACTTACTGTCGTGAATTGAATGTGTGAGAGAGGCCGGGGACTAGAGAGTGAGGAGACTTGGTCATCGTCTGCCTAACATGAGAGTGAGAGCAGTCCGTTGGCCGTCTTGTCTACCAAGCACCGATGGAGAAAGCTACAAGAGTTAGCAACTTTTTTCTTTCTTAGGGTTCTTTTGCTAGTTACATATTTATATTTTGGACCCATATTTATAAATATAGATCTTAAAAATGTGTTCATGATCTGAGATCCATGAGATGGGTCTATGGAGCGGGTCTATGGGGCCACGAGGCAAAGACGTGGAGCCCTCCTCCCCACCCTGATGAGGATCGTCTCCACTCTCCTGGACCCAAATCCGCTCCATTCGCCATGGAACCTTGAGGAGTAGGAGATCCTTTCCCCATGGACACACCTACACATGTATGGTAGTTATCAAACATGCACATTACAAAGCAATTATTAATAAATATCATAAACAACTCAATCTTCATCAAAGCGATAGCAAGTCATATAAATTATGCACATTAGAAACATCTAAAACAACCCCTAACATGATCCTGTTGAGAAAGTATATCCCACGCCTCAACTCAAGCATAGATCCATATCTAAATCTATAAAGATGCCATGATCCTCAAAATACTATAACAAATCATACAAGCATCTAAATCCAATCTTTTTACCTTAATCATTCATTAATTTAGTCGTAAAAAATAAATAAAATTATAGTATTAAATTTCACTCCATCACGAGTTCAACGCTTCAAACTAGGCTTAAATCAAACATTGGAAGGCCTTAAAAAGGTTGTGAAACCATAACTAGCTCTAAAAGAGCTTAACTAGATCTAAAATTTTTAACCCAAACCCATTAATATTTATCATAGATATAGATTTGACCCAATCTAGAGCTGATCCACTTGGTTTGAACATGAACTCAACATTGACATGGAGCCGACCCAAACCCGAGATAAAACCGGTTGTGAACCCGAAGCATACACGAAACATATAAGTGGTGATGTTATCATGTTGGTGTCATCATATCCATATGAGTGCCAACACGGTTGACACTAACACAATTCAACATGAAGTAGGACAAGCCACCTTACAAGTTGGTGGGACACAACCTATTTGGATCAAGAGTTTCGGTCTCGGTCTGTGTCAAGACCCAATCCTCATACACTAACCCGAACTGGACAAGCTGACCTAGTCACTACCAATCCTCTTCAATTTTTTCACCTCTATCGGGAAATCTCACCTTTTTATACAATTATTATCACTAATCGTCCGCCAGGTCACTAGAAAAATGGCCGCGAATAGTATTAGCCAAAAGAAAACTTAACCCAACATACTTCACATGAAAATTTTGGTCATGTTTGATAGTGATAGGGATTCAATAGGTAGTCTATAGATTCATCTATTCAAGCCCCACTATCGGTACTCTTGATACTGCTTGATTATGACCCATTTCTGAAGAAATTAATAAAACTAAACAAAAATACATAACTTACAAGAAATGTTGTTGATTCTCACCGTTCTGCCACCAATCTCTTTCTCCTCTAGGCTCTAGGGTTCATAAGAAATAAAAACCCTCTTGTTTGGCCCTTAAACAATCATTGTGGTTTCCAAATTCGTAAGGAAAACTTCATAGGATTACCTTATACATTCTTATTAAGCATTTGGTTCTATCTTCAATCAAGTCTAGGTCCAAATCCAAACCCATGTTTTTATAGTGAACATGTGTTGCATGGGGATGTGGATGTGAGTGTATGTATAGAATTGATTTCGGAATGACAAACCTTAGTGGTATTTGTAATATGCACTGATATTTGAAACATGCATACTTTAATATGTAACCCTATTGGGGTATAACGTCCTAATGAGCACGTGTTATTGTGCTTGCACATTTATTGTAACTATTTTATATATTAACGCCACATGTTGAATTGTTGATAGAGGCTTAGTTGAGGCTATATTGAGTTGATTTAGCAAGATAATCATATATGAGATAGAACCAAGTGGTTATATGTTAAAGAAGGTGGTATTAGTTTATAAAAAATCTAAATCGTATACTTAATTTATAATTCTTTAACATGTAGATATTAAGTTAGAAATATCATTAGACCTTATTAATAATGGAATGTAAGAAGACTTAATTTTTATATTTAAGTCTAATTACTAAGGGTACACCCTTCTTTTCCCTTTTGCCCCCCTACACCCTCTCTCTGGACCCCTCTCCCTCACCTATTTTCTCATTCCTACTCCCCTTCTTCCTTGCACCCTTCTCCTCCTCTTCTCTTATCTCCCTCACGTTTACTAGAGCCATTGCCGCCATCATCAGACCTACTATTGCATCAATGAACTTGTCACCCGTTGCCAGAGCATCCATCATCGCCGACTGATAAAGGAGCCTGCCACTAGAGAAAGCCGCTATGTAGGTAAGTTTTTGTCACTTGAAAATGAAAGAGACATGCCCCAGTGCATGCATCTAATAAAGGCCAGACATGCAAAAGGATATATCGTTTTTGCGATAGAGATGTAGTATGCAACGCATCTCTTTCTAGATGATGGCCTCCACCTGTCTCTTTTGTAGAAGAGACACATTTGGAGCCATGCCTCTAATTAATCAGCAAATGCTGCTATCTTTCTTCCTATATTTCTCATATATTATGTCTCTAATAAGATATGGCACCTAGAGGATGAAGGTCATAATATTACTTTCTCATGATACAATACAATATCTTATAGAGGATGACCTCGAAGATGACGAAGACAAGAGGATGGAGAGCTTCACTTAGATACAAATCATCCAAGTCCAATACAGAGAGATGATGATGTCGACATTGGTAGTTTACTCCATCAAAATGAAGCGGGTCCTTTAGAGTATCATCAAGATGATGAAGCAAGTCCTTTAAACTATCATCCTAATGATGAAGCAGTTTGTTGAGAGTCAAATGACGATGACGACATAGATGTTGATTGTGATGTCACATAGAGTGACAATAATGAACTGCTTGGTATCCCATAGTTTCAACTTAGTTTTGCAGGTCATATTACTTATAAAATCTAATAAGATCGTGTAATAATAAAGTTTAGTTGAATTATTTGTTATTTAAATATATAATACTCTAAAAGACTATGTTAACTAACTACTCAAATGTACATATGTAGAGCTTGTTAAGGGTGGTGATAACTCATAGACAATAGAATGTTCCATGTGAGTGGATTGCTAGAAGAAAGGACAATGTCAATCCAGACAATTGGATTGATAATGAACAACAAAGTGGGTTGTGTGATATAGAAGAGTTGCTACATAAGGTAATATACCATGACTTAATACTTTTACCCAATATTGGTAACTAGGCACTAATAACTTTTATATGCCATGAGGTGAAATAACTATCACCCTTCCTGACATGCATGAGATTGGGTTTTCCAATGGATGAAGAGCTTTTTTCCTTGATGCTAGAGATAATGACTCAAAGTAAGAAATATGTGCATATTGATTGTTTAGATATGATGTGCTTCAAACCCAACATCAACCACATAGCCTCACTCGAAAAGAAAGCTATGGTGTTTTTATTGTATGAAATCAGGTTCACTGAATGTTTAGACAAATCAAGAGATCGAGTGCCAGACATAATCACGCAACTATTCATGCATGATGTATGGAGAGTTGGTAGGTATGCCTATGGTGTAACAATATTAGCTTTTACAAACAACAAGAAAAGGCTTCTCTCAGTTAGGGGTGTACATGAGTCGGTTTGGTCCAATAACCCAACTGAACCAAAATAACTGAAACCGAATTTTTTAAAAATTTGAAAACCGAACCCGAACTGATTTATGTAGGTAAAAAACTTAACCGTTTGGTTCGGTTCGGTTTACCCAAATTCTCTCTTACTCTCTTTCTTTCTATATATATATATATATATATATATTTAGGTACGTGTATGTATACATATATACATATATATAAATATATACTATATACACATATTTTGGCTTGGTTCGGTTTGGTTCTATTATTCGGTTTACCCGAATTCTCTCTCTTACTATACACATATTTATATATACATCTATGTATATATATACATATGTATTATATATAGGTATTTGAATGCATATATGTGCATATGTGTATGTATATATATAAATACACACACACACACACACACACATATATATATATGTATGTATATATTATATGTATTATATGTAGGTATGTGTATATATATGTATGTATGTGCATATATGTATATGTATTATATATAGGTATTGCATATGTATATATATATATATATATATATATATATATATATATATATATATATATGTATATGTATGTATGTGTATATATTATATACATACATATATATACATATGTACATATATAAACATATATGGCATATACATATATATATGTATATGTATATATACATACATATATGTATATGCATATATACATGTAAATATACAATATATATGCATTACATATATATATATATATATATATATATATATATATATATATATATATATATATATATATGTATGTACATATATATTATATTATATTTATAAAAGGCAAACCGAATTTGGTTCGGTTCAGTTATTTAGTTATACCCAAATAATGCTCAGCCCTACTCGCAAAAAGGCACAAGAACTTAGTGGTCATGCGGCTCTACTTTAGAAAACAATTTATCATTATGTTTAAGTTGATATAGTTTGTTTTATCATGCACTTAATGAAATTCTTTATTATATTGTAGTAATGGATTTATGGGAATTTTATATTTTTTAGAGTTTGTTTGCAACTGGGATGGGTTGATGGCTACGAGCAAGCAAATGTATGAGAAATGTCACTCATAGGCAATCTCCTACTAATTGTCTAGCAGTTAGATTTGATGACTGAAGCTCAGGTCCATGGTCAAATATATTGAATATTCGTTTCATATTTATTTAACATAGGGAGAAAGGTTATACAATTGTTCATAACATCATTGTCATTTCTTTTATGTAATGCAGACTGTGGTAGCCATACTCTTATAGGAACTTCTCGAATAACAATATATATAAGTTATCACGGTGCTACGAATGTATTCATTATTTAAATATCATGAATGCCTAATTACATGGTTCAATGGTTCAACCATCGACAAATAATCCTGATTGCTCCAACTAAACCCTCTTTTACAAATAAGCCTATGAAGCTATATATATAAAGTACAGTATGACCCACAAGAGATTACTTAGGAAACAAAGCTCATATTGCTTTTGGCTTCTCTCACTTCGTCATAAGTAGCTTATCCACATATGTGTGATGACTTTTATATGAATTGCTATGTTGCTCGAACACATCAATTTTTGGTAAGAGGCTTGACTGGTCCGTACCAATAGGTGCAACCTAATGCATATAGGAACCAAGTGTCAATATTGATACATGTAAAGTATTATAGTAACCTTTCTCTATTTATGTTATACATTATTAAACAATATTAGTAACCTTATTCTCGATTGTGGTTTGCATTGCCTAACATCCATATGTGATACAATAATATATGTGATGAAATGATTGAAATGTTTACCACATCCATTGCCGATGGAGCCTACTATGATGAAGATTCTTGACTAGTGCTGCTAGCAAGTATATAGCTTGACAATATGTGATCATACGATGATTGATGGTGCTAAAGGTGCATGAGTAGGCTTTTTTCCTCATGTTTTGGGACTTGAATTTTGATATATATATATATATATATATGTGTGTGTGTGTATATATATATATATATGTGTGTGTGTGTGTGTGTGTGTGTACATGCTTTCTTGTCTAAATCTTACACTTTTGGAATTATTGGTCCAATTTATGCTCATTTCTCTATTCAAATATATTTTTGATACTACAAACCAAAAAATAAGGAAAACTTTCCATTAATGATGGTGACAAGTACAATTGTACTTCAATTGTGGGGTTGTTGGTATAATATTTTGGATGTTGCAAACCCAAGAATAGTTGGACTAATAATCAAGGTTATATATTGTATTATTAGTGGGTTCTCACATGAAATGATAAATCTTAATTTGCAACACTTTCACCACAAAAAAGTCTCCCTGATTAGTGACAACACATAAACTATACATTCCGCATATGGATTTGTTTTTGTTTGATAGTAATGGCAAGAATGCAGTCGATCCAACTTTGTGGAGAAAAACTAACACAATATTCCAATGAATCACAATGACAGAACCCATTTCTAGCATCAACATCCAGTGATAAGGTGTACATGCCCCATCCCTCTAATATGCAATATGAAGTAGAATGTCATTGACACTCTATTCTCTTATGAAAACTCAAGAATATACATCTCAGTTTGATTACTCCACAAAACATTCCTTACGAACTTTCAGCTAGTATGCTCCTTTCTTTAAATGTTTCCTAGCTACTCGATACCCACAATTCCCATCTTCTACAACATCCACCCACCTAAGTATATATGAAACAAAAAACCAAGGTATCTTAGCATCATATGATGTACATAGAAAGTCTACTTTTAGAAGTATGTGGAACACAAATAAATATTGATACAATGATTTAGCATCATTAACGGGATCCACATTGCTCAATTAGGAACAAATTTCACTCCCTAGAGACACACCATGACCATGTGTAGTGCCTAGTGTACACTTACTTCAAGGAACACTCCTCCTAGCACTCATGTGCTCATAACCCACTTTTTGTCAAGTTTTTAGATGGTTGACATTTGGGATGACATAGTGGTGCCTCCTCCAAGGTCATTACCTCATGATACAAACAACCATGAAGAGTCCAATCTGGTCATCTAATTCACTTACCTAACTTATTTCAGAATCTTCTTTTTCGAGTATATCAATTATCTCCAATTTTATGTGAACTTATTTCTAAAAAAGATCAATTGATGACAATCGTGTAGACTGACCATATTTCAAAATCTCCTTACTAACTTCAGGATATGTGCCGACGAGTTGGTTCTTTTAGAAGAGTGAAGAATGCACACCCACAAACAATTGGATGGGAACCTACTATTTCCTCAAGATTAACCTCTTTTATAATTAAATCAAGTGTGCACCATGATACTCTTTTCTCCAAATATCAAATCAACTAAAGAAAATGTTTGGTTATGGTTGTGGACACCTCAAATGATTTTTTATTTCTATAATTTGTAATTCGACCAATGAATAAAGTTGAGTTCACATCATATTAAACCTCCCCTTCGAGGTGCCAATGAATCCTTTTAACCATGAGAGTGCTCTCAACCATATATATAAAAAAGTAATTAGTATGACATTCAAATATAATACATATATTTGCACACACAATAGTGAACAATGTATACCTATTAGTCGTATGAGTGTGTAGTGAAATTGATCGGTCGATACTAAGACTGTTTTCTTTGTAAGGACACAATCAATGTTCTTTAATATATGTAAGTATAGCAGGAAAATTCTTCTACTTCACATCCATGATAGCCAAGCCAACTCAATAACTTTCTTATAACTTAACCCAAATGTCTTAGAATTTTTTTCTTTGTTGTCAGTCAAATAACATATGCTTTAATGTTTTTTGCAACGTGACACCTATATAAAAGATGTGCCAATTCTAAGACATAATCACAATTGCTTTCATCAAAGCTAACTCATGATCAATATATATATATATATATATATATTATAATTGAGTGTTTGTTTGGGGAAATATCAACCTTATGTGTCACAACACCCTAACATAATTATCTATTTTTTGCTCATAAAAGCAAATTCTATAGAAAAATTCTTATTCAACATCCAAACATAATTATCTTTCTATTCTATACTCACAAAAGCAAATGCTATAGAAAAATTCTTATTAATTAATATAAATCCAACAACCTCTAAGTAAGGCATCTTATACATGTTAGTCTTATACATATAATCAAACTCCACAATCTTTAGAAATACTCATAACTAAAGTGATAAAGGATGAGCAAAAATAATATTCCTAACATAATTTGTCTGTGGTGTCTATGATGTAATGTGCAATATTTGTGAAGGTCTATTTGAACTAATAGTTGCTACAAAATCAATTGACTATTCATCTCCTTCTTTTGAATTTTAAGCGTGGCATTATAAATGTGTTATTCTGGAAACATTTGACTCATATCCTTTAGTTTATAATGATCCTTCGTTATATCTTTTGTTGATTGATATACAACATCAATCAATTAATAAGCATGCCCTTCAAGATACAATCTTATAGGATGGTTATGTGTTCCACCTCCAAGAACCATAACTTTCACCATCTTTTTTAGTGAGAATGGACATTTCACCTTTTTGTACTAGTAAAATGACTAATTTTAATATCAATTCATTTTCTATTTCTATATTCACCACTTCTTTTATATCCAAGCCAAAGCTTACCTCTTTCATCTTTATGTTTTTAATTAAGTATCACAACAATAATATTATTATTCTTTCCAATATGTCTAGCATATTAAAGTAATTGTTCATGACAACAAAATACTATATTTGTTTCAAATTGGTGAATAATCAATTCCATCACCTTCATAATAAACAAATATATTTGATTTATTTGTATTGTCATTCGACATATGTACAACAAAAAATATATTAGAAAACATGATTCTTGTGCGGTGGAATGGCTTGTTTAGCAAGACACCTAATAACTTATACAGAAACACATACCTTGCTACGTCTCCGTCAATAGATAGATATAGGGCACCTTGG
Organism: Brasenia schreberi; assembly: GCA_036023115.1. Lineage (NCBI taxonomy): Eukaryota > Viridiplantae > Streptophyta > Magnoliopsida > Nymphaeales > Cabombaceae > Brasenia > Brasenia schreberi. The sequence continues at coordinate 12,669,260 of JAYKKT010000064.1, forward strand.
GTCTATACAAGGGAAGAGACACGGGGATCCTATGTCTCCCTATTAAATGAGACATGGGATATTCTACATTCGCTTTTAATGAAACACAAAGGGTTTCATGCGTCTATCTTTATTAGAGAAGATAGAAGTCATCATGTTTTTGTGGGCTTATCGCAAAAAAATTCAGGAGGGTTAGGAAGGGAGGAGAGAGGAGGGGGAAGAAAGAAGGGTAAAGAAGCAAAGTTTTGGAGTTTTACCATTCGGTAAAAGTTGACTATGATATGTGGCCATAGAAGACCAAAGGAGGAAGATAAGATGGACGTTAAGTAGAAGAGGCAAGCAGTAGAAGTAGGAGAGAAGGGGTACATAGGTTTGATGAAAAGAGAGAATTAAAGGGGTAAATAAGGAAATTAGCAAAATATTGGGGTTAAAATTAGAATTTTGGAGTGCAACCTTAGTAATTGGGTTATCACCTTTTGCTCGTGCAACGTTTGGACATCATCTTCTCCTTTTCATTTGCTTCATCAACTTCAGCACAACTTATTGAGCAACCATCCATCGGTGCTTGTCGACACACCATTGCTCTTGCTGATTGTTTCTATAAACAAATTTTTTTGGTCGTATAATCAGCTTAAGCATTTGTTTGCAAAAAATATGTGCGAGCATACCAACAAGTTTACTCAAAATTACAAAGTGATTTTCTGACTTTTAGGTGATTGTGAACAAATGAATTCTTATCGTCATAGACCTTCTTGAACAGACAATCAAGGGTCAGTCTAGACGCTTAAGAAGAGTAATTTATGATCCAAGATTTCTTTAAAACAAGTTTCAATCAAAACAGATTTTCCAAAACCAGTTTGTCATTCACTTGGAGAAATCAATTTCAGTCCCAAAAAATAGAATCGGTTATGTTTCCAGTAGCAAATGTTTGTAATTTTTTTGTGGCTTTCTATAGTCCAAAAATTATACCTAAGCAAGATCTAGGTATTTAGTTTATTTGGATATTGTTTTTAGATTTTTGGTTCTTTGGATTATCATAATTAAATCTAAGAATATTCACAATCAAATGTGGTTCCAAAATTCATAACAGACTCTTTTATAAAAATACAAAGGCTCAGTAAAACACTTGTATTTCTGTACATAGAATTCATATTTTATGAAATTGATCAGGTTAGAAAGCTATATAAATCAACTTTCTAATAAGACTATTTTCACAATTTTTGGGTTTCTATGGACAGAGTTATGAGGGTTTTACCCAAGGTTTGTTATGGGATTTTCATCACAGATAGAGTTTGTCTCGGGTTGAGTTTGGTTTTTAATGATTTTATTTTGGCATCACCAATGTCTAAAATTCTTGAAATTTTTATTAGATGTTAGCCATACAACGTTCAAACCAAATTTCAAAATATTTTAATCAAATACGAAGGCTGGAAAATTCGAAGATTAGACACGATTTATGTAGAATGCTGAAATCAAAGTTTTCTTTTTAGAAACTAATGATGTATTCGGTTTGATCTTTAATGTATTAATGATCATCCAAAGAAATTTATGTTGAAAACTTGTGTTTATTTGGGGAGGTAGCTCATCTATATATAAAATCCTGGGTCATCTATCTCACGGAGGATAGCTCTCTTCGATATATATGTGATCATAACCCCTTGCCCGTCCCTATACAAACTTATGAATATTTAATTTACCATAAGAGTGATTTACATACTCATATCATTGCATGTAAAACTTGGATTCTAATGTCCCTCTTATAGCTTCTTGGTTTAATTTGGAGGAAATCCAGCAATCAAGAAAGGGGAGAAGAGATGATAATATAATTAAGCATAGAGGAGATGAGAGAGTATAATATATGGTTTATATTGGGGTAGAAGAAACCGAATCCCAAACAAGTTAGAGGACCTCTTACCGATAATCCTTGGCATGAATTTGTAGCACTCCTTCTTAATTATTACAATGAATTGCAGACCGTGGCTCCCAAATATTATAAATGAAATGATATTGAATTGAAAAAAAGGAAACAAGGAGATGAGGAAGAACCTAGCCGGCTGGCAACTTGGGCTTCTTGGGTGACTTCTCCTTGGACAATGCTTAAGGGTGCTGGCCTTCTTCTTCACCCTCTTCTCCCTCTCTCTTTGCTGGAACTATTCTCTCAATTTTTTCTCCTCTTAAAACCCAGCCCAAGGGTTGAATTTATAGTTATTAGGAAGTCTCTATGGAAGGAATACTCCTTGGCATCTCCGTAGAGGCTTCTACGAATTGAGGTTGATTCTTGTTTGGCCCAAACTTGGCACAATCCAAGTTGTTGGTTATGGTCACATGGATTACATGGGTGGTCCCCAGTCTTGGTCAAAACTGGCCTTTGGTGCAGCCTACCCCATGTTGCAACCGGCCTTGGCTCGGCCTTGCCTTTGGTGCGGTCCATCTTGACTAGGCACAACCCAACTCCCTTGATACAACCTGACTCCACTTGGACTTGGCTTGATCCATGGTTGGTCTTATGACCAGTTTTTACTTTTGTTGACTTGATCTTGCTTCATAGCCTTGGCTCACCCACTTCGGCTTGATCAAGTTCACCTTGTTTTTTGTTGATCGAACTCGGTCCTCCTTGTCATAGTCAAGCTTGTTCCTACCTTGGTTGAACTTGCTTTGGTTGGATGGCCAAGTCCTTTGATTTGATTTGAATTGGGCTCGGTTATGTGTAGCCCCGCCTTCTTGACTTGACTTTGGGGAGCCCCTCGTGACTTGGTATGGGCTAGTTGTATGTGTCGCCCATATTGAACTTGACTTGAGTTGGATTTGCTTGTGTGCAACCCATGTTGGCTTGAGTTTGTTTAATCCAATTGCATTTGGGAGCACTGTATATCCTGGATGTGCATATTTATTCCCTTTGGCCGAACTGCTTCTGCTTTCTCTTTCTGGTAAGGATGATTTCTTGCTTGATTTGATCTCTTTTCGGACAGGATTTTATTTCAAGATTTCAATATATTTTTCTTTTTGAAAAGTATGTTTGGAAAATCACAAAATTTCTAAATGACTTTAAAAACCATTTTGAAAACAACGAAACTTTGGAAAGATTTGAAATTAAAATTTTTTGTATTTTTGGGGAAATTTAATTTACAAAAATTTTTGGGTGTTTACACTCGTCTAGGTAATGCACTCTCTCTTATTGTTTATAGACCACTCACTTTTCTATCAATCTTTTGCTTCTTGTGTGGAAGCTAAAAATGGTTACCTCTAGAAACATACTAGGCATTTTATGAAATCAAATACAATTGTTGATGCATCAATTTCTAATATGCATGAGAAGTGTTTGTTAATATGTTTAGCAAAAAGATTTATGCTTCTCATAGCCCTCTCTTTCGCTATGTGTTTGTATATGTTGAAGCTATTTAAACTTTATGTAAAGTATTTTTGTTATTTGTGTACCTCTTCATGTTTGAGTCTTGATTGTGGTTGATGAATCTCTATTAGTGGTCATTGTCTATGTGAAGTTGAATAACAACTACCTATTCTCATGTTGCAAATATGTCAATCCCTTTTGTACTTGATCTTTCACTTTTAGCCTTTGTGTAGTAAATTATTTTGATACAAGTTACCCCTTTATGATCTATTTGTGCTTTGTTCATTGTCTTTCTTTTGGCATTCAATTTTATTTGCTTGTCACCAAAGTTTGCCATCGGTGACACTCTCTTGTTTTTGGTTTTTTCTTGTTTATTGTTGAAGCTAGGGTTTTGAGATTTTTCATTATAATTGTATTGGTGATGACACTTGGTAGATGCTTATTTATGATGCACCCTCTTTCTCTTTTGTTGTTATATTATCTTGGTCCCTCTTTTTCTTTATCAATCATCCAAATTCATATATCTTCACCATCCAACCCAAGCTATTTATGAGCATTAGGGATATCTATGAAGTCACTAGGTCATCATCCATCTCTTTATATTTTTTCTATTTATTTTTCCCTCCCATTCTAGCTTTATTCTCCACTTCTTTTTTATATGGTGTGTTTCTTTCTTATTACATATTGGGTCATCTCACTATGGGAGTAGTTAAGACATCATCTCTCAATTGATAGTCGTCTATGATACTTGATGATTTTTAATTGTTAATTTTATACACATCAATTTCTAATATGCACTACATATGTTTGTTAATATACAAAAAATACAAAATAGTTTTGTCATTTATTTTTTATTACATTGAATGCTTTAGGAACATAATAAATGTTCTTATAGAAGTAAGCACAGAGAAAAAGTTTTTAAGCCATAATTTATTTATATAAATCAAGAATTGCTCGTGCCTCTTATATGCTTGTTTTTCCTTTGAATTGTAAGGAAGGTGAGGACAAATCCAAATATGGATAGAAGTCACTATGGAACAAGAACTCATTTAGCAAGAAGGTTAGATATGTCTAACAAAATAAATGTTGGAAATAAAGTTCTGCCATGTGAGTTAGAGTCTAGTAGCGAACCATTGAAATAATAGAATTGGATGCAAATATAAATAATGGTAGCTTTGATAACAAGGATGATGATAATCACAACAAGAAATCAAATCATGGAAAATAAGGAGCAATAAGAAGTATATTGCCATAGTGAGCTTACAATATATGCCTTTTATTAGTATAGAGTTTGAAACATTTGATAGTGCATATGAGCTTTACAATTTGTATGCTTGGATTAGGGGATTTAGTACACAATAGCACAATTCAAAGAAAAGCAAATCAGGTATAATGCATTAGAAAAAAATTACATGCAATAAGCAAGGATTGAAGGATAAGAAAGTCGATTTGAAGAAGCCATAAGTCAATACAAGACGTAGCTATAAGGGAACAATCATCATTTAGTTGTGTACAAAGAAACATAAATAAATTGTAAATGAAGTTTATATGGATTGTAATCACCTTAAAAAATAAGCATGCACAGGTCAATAAAAGGGTACAACTCTTTACATAAACAAATGGTAGACAAGTATTTGGTAGACAAGTATTTTTGGTCTTATTTGAAGTCATATCAAATGATTGATTTGATGAAAAGTGACTTTGGTGGCATCAAATATGTATCGTTTAGTGAGAGCATTATACATGCATATCCTTGAAAGTCAAAGAAGGCTACTAAGGAATTGATTTAAGAATTTGTACTAGAATATTTTCATAAAAGAAGAACCTTCACATGGTATTTATTGACCTAAAAAAATCTTATCATAGGGTACCGAGAGATATTATTTGAGGAACATTAAAGAGATATCCCATTGGCATAAATAAATATTACAAGAGACATGTGTCATGATACACAAACATGTGTGAGAACCTTTGAAAGAATCACAATTTTCTTCAAAGTTAATATTGGATTATATTAAGGACAAACTTTATGTCCATATTTATTTATATTAGTCATTGACAAGTTAACAAACATATTCCAAATGAAGTACCTTGGTGTATGTTATTTGCACATGACATTGTGTTAGTAGATGAATCCAAGGAAAAAGTTAATAGGAAATTGGAACTAAAGACATAATATATGGATGCAAGTTTAATTATTTGGTTACTTCAAATGACATAAAAATTAAGATTGTTATACATTGCATCCCTCCTAAGGGAAGTTTTGAATACCTAGATGGAAAATCGATGAAGATGTTATGTATAGAATTAATGCAGGTTAATTAAGATGGAGAGATGCATGTTGTATTCTATGTGACAATAAGACTATACACATAATGAGGTTATTAGGAACAAGTTAGGAGTGATACCAATAGATGATAAAATGAGAAAAAATCATTTACGTTGGTTTAGACACTTAAAAATATGACTAAATGAAGATCCGATAAGAAGGTATGAGAAACTAGATTTTGAAAATGTTAAAAAAGGAAGAGAAAAACTACAAAATGTTGGAAGGAAAAATAAAGAATGATCTAGCTTATGTTGAGTTACCTGTTGGCATGACACATGATCATAACCAATTAATGATATAGGAAAAGGCTTACTATAGGAAAGAATCCATGTAGCTAACCTCACCTAATATAGGAAAAGGCTTTCTTAGTTGTTGTTATATAAGAAAAATTAATACTTAATTTTCTTTACTTCTTTTTGTTGGAGTCAATCACCATAATCAATTAATGGTACTTTGTTGTATCTTGTTAAGAGATGAAAATAAAGAGCCCTTTTTATGGTTGTTAGGAAATAGTTGATTGCAATGGATGCCTAGCTCCAAGTGCTAATATTACTAACTAACAAAGGTCTAGATATAAAGGCTGCAACTAAAGAAATATTTTCCAATATAGTCCTTCATTATTGTTTGTTGCAATTCTTCAAAAGGCTCCAAAATAACTTAGTGGTTGCACACCCAAATTTCAAAAGAAAATACCATGAATGGTTTTATTAGTTAGAAAGTGGTGAAGAATTTGAAAAATGCTGGCTTGAGATGGCACAGTTATTTCCTAGAATACTTGAAATTAAATGGTTGACTAATCTTTGGTGAGATCTTGTGCTTTGGGATTCTCATTACTAACCAAGTTATTTTATGATAGGAATTTCTACTACTCAACATAGTAAAAGTATGAATGAAATGTTCTCAAAGTGGTTTGATGCCAGAACTTCATTATATATGTTTGTGAAAAAGTTTGATGATTGATATTCAATGTAAGATGCACAAGAGGAAGAAGTTCTCATAATGAATAATGGGGTTCCACCTTGTTATAATGAGAATCCATTGCTTTTCCATATGGGAGATACATTTACTCCAAAGTTGTTGAAGTGCTTGGAGAAATAGTTACTAGAAAGTGTAAATTGTCATGCTAAGCTTGATAGAGGAGTGAGGACATATAAAGTCACCATACATAAAGTAAAGAAAGTTAAAAGGACCACAATATTACATACATAGAAAGGACTTGATAGCTGGCAACTTGTTGTTGACTATGGAGCCTTTCGTGCATCGTTTGTTCTCATATAATGAGTGTGTTTAAAGCATAAATAATTCATACATTTCCATATCATTATATTCTTACAAGATGAATTAGAAACACAAAGATTAGTTTGCTTAATCAAACTGGACTTGTTCAATGAAACACAATCATATTTGAGAAGATGTATTTATTTTGTTTTATTATAATACAAAAGTATATGCATGAAGCCTCTCAATTAGTGAAACTTCAATGAAGCATTGGATAATATTGATAAATTAATCATTCATTTGGAGAAAATGAATATGGAATTGATCCTAACACGTGGCCCAAACCGATCCATTGTTGCCAAATCAGCCCTGGCGAACTGGTCACCCAACAAACCGATTGAGACTGATTCGCTAGTGACCGCAGCTATCCTGATGTTTGGCGGTCATTCTCGTCATTGTTTGGTGGCCACCTCAACCGATGTTGGTTCCAAATGGACCATATTCACTTGTTCTTTCATTTGTGCAATTTAATCGATGTCATCGACATCTTGAATTGCTGAAAAAATCATTGGAAAAAGGAAACAAGCAGACAGATTTGGGTTTGCAAACTTCTATGGCAAATTACGTGAGACTCCAATAGTTGGAAAACTCAACAAGAAACTAGGCAACAAAATAAAACCAAAAACCCAATCTTATTTCTTCCGAATTTCAGCCAAATCTGCTACTAAAGTGGCCACTTTTGGTTCCAGACAACACTTTTGAAATCTCTCTATGAAACCCCTAATCCAGTCGTATTCCTATGGCAAATGACTGATTGAAAATTAACAATAAACAAGACTTACCTAGATGATGACAAGTTCTATCACTATTCCGGCCATGTTTGCCTCAATTTTAGGGGGCTTCAATAGTCCTTGATAATATCATTCTAAGTGTCATAAATAAATGAACAATCCATGCAAACTTGACAAGGATTTCTTGCTTAAATGTTCGCTCTCATCCTTATTATGTTTTGGCTCTTAGGGTTTCTTCTTATTCTCTTGTTTCTTCTCTTTTCTTTTACATTTGGGTCTGGACTTGGCCAGGTATGGGCCTAACCTAGACCTAGGCATTACACATGCTTTCTCACAATTTCTTTTGTCATGACCCCATCCTCTTTGCAAAGATGGCATTTGATCAACTTGGTCATTAAAAAAATTCCTAAACCAAAATATCCAAACACTTTGATATAAAATGCAACATCTTGAAATAAATTTATACTTATTAGATGAAGTGTTTTAGTAGATAACTGTCTTTTTTATAGCATGTGCGAAAGTCATGTCTAGGTCAATGGCATGCCTGGCACTTTATGTTTCTCTTACTATCACTTATTCCTTATCAAACTCTTTCACTACTACCTGCAGCATGTACCTAATATGGAATGATTTCACTAGTTATAACTTGAGTAGAACATTGTGACATCCATACTTTCGATTCTCTCTAGATTCTCCACACTAATGACATTACCTGTGTCTTTCTTATTGATGCTTATGGATGGAAAAATTTTGAATTTAAATTGTGTCTATGCCAGGTGTAATCTTGTGGTGGATACTAAATGGATCCAGATTCATATTTAGATCCAAATATACCATTTTAAAGATCCATTTGTGGCTTTTAGGTTATCTCAGGTTTCTCCAAATGTTTGATTTGAGCATGGTTTGAAGCATGAGACTTGTGATAGAGTGAACTTTAATACCACAAGAATTTTATTTATGTTTAATGATTAAATTAAAGAATTATTAAGGGATAATATTTGATCTAGGGGCTCTTGGTAGGATTTGATTAGACTATTTGAGGATTTCTAGGCTGTTCAAACTTCAATTCATGTGTGGTTCGAACAATTGGTTTTGTTATCAAATGAGCTATTTATTAATATTGATTTTATGCTTAAATAGGTATTAAATGAGATGACTTGGTGATATGCCATATGGATTACGACATTTATATATGGATTTGGATATGGATGTATGCATCTATTGAGGTAGGGGATATGCTTTCTCAATAGGACCATGATAGGGATTGTTTTGAGATGTTTTCAAACGTATATATTTTATATTATTTATTACTATATTGATAAAGACTAAGTTGTTTATGATTATATTTAGAACTACTTTATAATGCGCATGTTTGCCAATAGTTGTGCCTATGTGATGTTAGTTATTTGGGTATGTTGATTGAGGATGATAAAATGAATATGTTTTATTATGAAAGGCATGTGAATATTGTGATAATAGTCTTGGTATTTGTCTATAGGATTGCTATGCATGAGGCAATCGTGGATATTGTCTTGCATTTATTTTGTTTTGATAACTATATTTAAAATTTGCATGATTCTATTGTGTAACCTTGTTGGGGGTATATCTTCCCATTGAACATGTGTTGTTGTGTTCTTTATTTATTATTATTATTTTATAGGTTAAGATTGCAGGTTGAAACGTTAGTTGAGATTCCTTGGGTTGACTTAATGAGACGAAGAATTATGCAAAAGAGCGAGAGGATTATGAATTTAGAAAAGATTGTATTAGTTAATTTGTAATTAATGTAGACTTTATACTTGGTATATAATTTTGTATAAAATAGGTATTGAGTTGTAAATTTCATTGATTTTTTGATATTGGAAATCTTGGAGGACTTATTGTTTATATTTAGATAATTCCAGCATCTCATGCTTCAGGCTCATAGTGTGATGTCGGATAGGTCAGCACAAGAGTTGACTGAGACGGGGGGCTGCATACCCAAGTTGTGACAAAGTTGTAGCGCATAGGTTGACAATCTCTATGATGAAGATAATTATAGTGACTGGAGTTTCTGTAGTACGGAGGATTCTAGTAAGTTTAGTGTTTGTATAAGTAGATAACAATGATGTTTTAATCATAGGATAGAATTTTTTGACTCAAATGATTATATTGTTAGGAATTATTAGTACTTAATGAATTATAGAAACCAGGGTTTGATCAATTAATGATAGAGTTATTGAGGTTTCTCACAAGTGTGATAGTAGGAATACAACACATGAAAGAAATGCCGAAGACTCAGCAAAAGGCCAAAGCAACAGTTAAAGCAGGCAGGTACCGAGCTCAGGTGGACCTAGACAAGCAAGAAGCAATGGTCAGGCCCACCTTGGCCAGCTCCACTCACATTGACCGAACCAAAAGGGAGGCTCACCTAGCCAAGGAGCAAGGAAGAGGCCCCTCCTAGTCAAAGACGGTACTCAGTTGCACCAAAGGAGATCAAAGGCCGCACCCGAAAATGCCTCACATCATGAGCCAAGCCAAGCTCATATCAAATAAGGCTTAAGTCTACCCAAGAATTGATTGGATGAACCACAACTGAATGAAGCCAACCAAGGCAAGACCGCATGAGAGTGAATCAAGCCCACGGTTGAGTCAAGGTCCAGACAGCCATTCTTGGGTATACCTAGCCAACTAAACCCACATGGGGCTGGTCCAATACTTGATTAAATGGGACGACAAAAAGGTATCCACGTGATGGACTTAGGGCCAGCCAAATGGATCAAGACATGGGTCATGGAACCCATGCCCAATCCAAACCAAGGAAGGGTCTAGCCCCTCCCTTGGCCTATAAATAGAGGCCAAGGGGGGGACTTTTCCAGCATCTTGGAGATTGAAGAGGTTTTTCAAGGCTGGAGTGAAGGATAGGAGAGAGTTTAGGAGAGAAAGGAGTGGCTGCAACAAGAGAGAGAGAGAAAGAGAGAAGAGAGAGAGAGAGTGAGAAAAGAATAAGAAGGGGACGACCTCCTTATATCTGGGTTCCCTTGGAGGGCTAGTAAGTAAGTATTCTTCTTCCATTGATGATCTTGATTCTCTTTTTTATATTTAATTTGAGAAAGGGGTTATATTAATGGAGCTTTGTCTCCCCATGTTGTAATAGCAACTAGAAATGCTACCCATTTCGTTTCATGTTTATGCACTCTACTTGTTTGCTTTCTTGATTCTCTACCTCTCTATATTCTAAACTCTTATAACTCCCAACCCCCTCTATGTTTAAGCTAATATATACATTTACATTCATTTCTCTTCAGTAATGTGATTCAATTTTATTGTGGATGCCTTTTAAATTTGGATAGATGCATGCATATAATTTCTAAAACTGAAACTTTGTTTCTTTACATTCTGCATATGTCGATTGCTTTATTTTTCATTGCTAAATTGCTACTCTGAATGATCTGAAACTTAAGACACCAAATATACACACATAAGTCCACTAGAAATAAAAATTTTAAGAATTTTATGACCGTGTAGATTCGTTAATAAAACAGAAAAAGATCGTTCAAGTTCAGATTTTGTTTATGTACAGTCTGTTTTCCTAAAATAGGACTTGGGTAAAAGTCTTATAACTCTATTTGTAGTGAACTACAATTGATAAAATTAGTCTTATTAGAAAGTTGATATCTATAGCTTTCTAACAAGACTAAAATCATATAATTTGGAGTTATGTGCACCGAGATACAGAGGTTTCTTTAGGCCTTTGTATTTTTGTAATAGAGTATCCTGAAACACTTGAGCAGTTGGTTGTTACGGATTTAATTCTGCAAATCCACAACACCAAAGCACAAAGTAAAAATAGGTTTAAAATCTTCACATTCTACTCTATGTTCTGTGTTTCATGAATTTTGGAGATCTCTGAGTCGCCCAAAAAAATCTGAGAATCACCTCTAAAAACAGAACCACTTTTTGTTTTTCAGAACTTGAAAACCTTCAATCTCTAGACTAAGTGCACGAGTTTGATTTGACTGAAAACCATCTTTCAAAGTGAATTTCAGAAATATACACCAGTACAAATAAATCCTCAAATCGTCTAGGCTGACCCTTGAGCATCGGTTCAAGAAGGCCTAAGGCGAAAAGATCTCGCTTAGCCACAATCATCCATGAAGTCAGAATTATACTTTGCTAGTTTTAGTAAAACTAGTTGGCACGCTCGCTCATAAAAGAAGTAGATTGAGAAGTTTGCTTCAAGCCTCTACATAGGCTTTGGAATAAAATTTGCACATCTACAATAACCAAATCATGCTAGTACCAAAAAATCAGGCCAAAACTGTTTTGACTACACCTTGGGGCACATACTGCTACACAATTATGCCTTTTGGTTTGAAAAACGTCAGTGCCACATACCAAAGAGCCATTACTACTATTTTCCATGATCAAATCCATGAGCTCTTGGAAGTATATGTGGGTGATCTTTTGGTAAAGTCAAAAACCCGATACACATACATAAAATCTTTGGAAAAGGTTTTCGAGAGACTTAGGCTTTATAAGTAAAACCAAACCCTCAAAAATGTGTTTTTGGAGTAGAATCGGGAAAACTTTTAGGGTTCATGGTTAGCCAAAGGGGCATAGAGGTCGACTCCTCTAAATATCAAGTCATCATAGACATGCCTCCACCCTCCAACTTAACCCAAATCCGAAGCCTTCAAGGTCGACTCCAAGCAATTTGGAGATTCATCTCCAACTTAGCAACAAGATATGAACCTTTCAATAGACTTTTGAGAAAAGGGGTGAAATTTGAGTGGAATTCTAATTGCTAAAAAGCTTTTGAAAAATTGAAGACTTATTTGGTAAATCCTCCAATTTTAAAACCTCCAAAAAAAGGAAAACTTTATTCCTCTACATTTTCATTCATACGAATGCATTGGGTGCCTTACTTGCTCAATATGAGGATGATAGTTTTAAGGAGTATGTTATTTACTACATTTCGAAAACTCTATTGGCATATGAAAGAAATTATCAAGCTATGGAGAAAACGTCTTTGGCCTTGGTATGGGCTTGCCAAAAGTTTAGACATTATTTCCTAGATCATGAAACTTGGATGGTGTCTAAACTTGACCCTATCAAGCACCTCTTTGAAAAACCTATCCTAGCAGGTAGGCTAGGTAAATAGCAGCTTCTCTTAATAGAGTATGATCTGAAATTTTATCACCAAGACTCCATTAAGAGACAAGCCCTAGCCGATCATGTGGCTGAATTATCCCTTGAAGATACATATCCCATACTTGATGAAATACCCGATGAAGGCATCTTTGCAAACGAATTACAAAACCATATTTTATCAAATTGTTATAATGAAGATCAAGTATGGAAAATGTACTTTGATAGGGCAAAGAAGCAACAAGGGGCAGGCATGGGAATCATTCTCATATCCCCCAAGAAGAGAGAGATCCCAATGGCATTTCGACTTGTAAACCAAGTTTCAAAGATTTGGTAAGTCAAAAATAAAAAACTCATTCCATATCACGATTGGCCACCCAGTTGATTGATTCTTTCAAATCATGCACACTCACTCACGTAGGTAGAGAGGACAATACCATAGTAGATGCCCTCTCCTCTTTAGGTTTATCTCTAAGGATTGACCCCACTATGGGCACTTGATCCCTAGAGATCCTACATTTACCCACTCCATCCACCCATGATTTAGAAATTTGCTAAAATGACCAAAATTCAAATGAAAAAGCTTGGTTTGAAGACATTAAAAACTTTTTAGAAAATAGAAGATTTCTCGAATTTGCTTCATTTAAGGATAATGTTTTATTCAAAAAATTTCAACCCGATACGTGATTTTGGGAGCCAATTTCACCCACTGCATCAAATAGACATAAGTTTATCTTAGGAGCCACTGAATATTTTTCTAAATGGGTTGAAGCTATCTCCTTGACTAATGTCCAAGGACAACATGTAGTAGCATTTATTAAGAAAATAATATTGGCTTGATTTGGAGTTTCAAAAGACCTATTATTGGATAATGGCACCCCATTCAAAAATGAGAAGATGAAAAGTTGTGTAAGACCTATGGCATCACTCAACACATCTCATAACCCTATTACCCTCAGGTCAACGACCAAGCCAAAGCTACAAACAAAACCCTTATAAGCATCATTGAAAAGACTTTAGAAAAGGGTAGGATATGGCATGAGAAGCTAGATGAAGCCTTATGGGCTTATAGGACTTCCAACCGTACACCCACAAATGCCACACCATTTAAGTTGGTCTATGGTACAAATGCTATACTTCTCATTCATACCAAATTACATTTATTTCATATATCTCTTACACTCGATTTTCCCATACAAACCCTACAACAAGGTAGGATGGTTGAACTTGACCTACTTGATGAGAAAAGGCTCCTTGCCATGGATCATATACATGCATACCGACAAAGGATAGGCCGATATTATGAAAATCATATGAAGACTCGCCACTTCAAAGTGGGAGACATTGTCTTGAAAACTATCCACCATCGTGGCCCACATCCACTTGGTAAGTGGCGGCCCAAATGGGATGGTCCCTATGTTGTAAGAGGGAGAACTACAAATAATGCATATTGGTTGATTGATATTGAGCGAAGAAATTTAGCAGACCCTATAAATGCCCAATACTTGAAAAATATTATGTACATGGTCTACTTTAAATTCTTTTGAAAAGATTTTAAATGGGTCTCCTTTTTAAGTTCTTGAAAGAATGATCAAAATGAATTATGTGACCTTAAATGAGGGAATTAATGCTTTATGAAAAGTAGAGTTTTCAAAATCATTTCGTAACATTTCAAAAATCTTTGGCTTACAAAATGGAGCCTAGTTTAAAATATTAAAATATTTTTAAATTATAGGTGCTATTAGAAAATGGGATATACTTGGTTGAATTGAGTATCCAAAGGGATGAGTTTTTCCTCCACTTTATTTCTCCCCAAAAAAGCAAAATTGGCAAAATCAAAAGAAAAGGAAGAAAACAAAAACCTCTAATATAGAGGTCTTCCAAAAAGAAAAAGAAAAAAAAGGAAATACAAAAAAACCTCCAAAAAAGAGGTCCCTTTGAAAGAAAAAAAAGTCAAAGCTTAAAAGAGCAAATTTTCCATCAAAATTCTCTTGGCCTTAAACCACGAGACGCTTTAGAAGGCATCGTGGTAAATCTTTTCCAAATCCCCCACAACTTATCCCAATGGAGAAAGGTTTTCCATTAAAATCCCATAGTAGGAATAGGACTTACTTATTTGGATTTTATTTTATTTGAGAATTAGACTTTGTTGTGTGAGAAATTGAATTTTGAAATGTAAGTCAAAATTTTCTGCAAAACCTCTGCTAAGTAGTGGGTATTAAAACCCGAGTAAGGGGAAATGTAAGAAATTAGAAGTCCCTTTTAATAGGAATTGTAGATGTAAAAAGTTTACTCTAAAGTCTTTGTAGAGACTTAAATAAGTTTTCAATCTATGTCATTTTGCGCGAGCGTGCCAGCTAATTTCACCTAAACTAGCAAAGTTATATTTTTTGACTTCGTGTAGCGATTGTGGGGAAGCGAGATCTTTTCGTCTTAGGATTTCTTGAACCGGTGCTCAAGGGTCAGTCTGGATGCTTTGAGTATTGATTTGAACAAGGTGTGTGTTTTCAAAATTTACTTTAGAGCAAATTTGAACCAACCAAAATGTGCACTTAATCTAAAGAAGGAAAATTTTCCAAATTCTGAAAAACAGAAATTGGTTATGTTTTAAGAGCTTGTTTTCAAATTTTTTTAAACAGTTTCGGGATCTCCAAAATTCATGAACAGTACGTAAACAATAATGTGAATATCCTAGAACTATTTTTATTTTATTTTTGTATGTTGTGATTGTACAAAATTAAATCTAAGAAGTACCTCTGCTAAGGCATTTGGAACTAATCTATTAAAGAAACGTCTGTATTTCAATACAAAAAGTTTTGATTTTTATAAATTTAGTCTTGCTATAAAGCTATGGATATCAGCTTTATAATGAAACTAGTTTCAATAGATTTGGTTCACTGCAGACAAAATTATGGGATGATTACACAACCTTGGTTGCAGGAAACACAAACTAGATAGACTTGGATCTTAATTTGTCCGATTTTCTCCTATCTTATTTATGTAGTCACACGGCCCTAAAATTCTTAAAAATTTTATTATATGTGGGCTTCTATGTGAGAATTCGGTGTACCAAATTTCAGATTATTTGGAGCAGAGATACGGAAATGAAATATAAAATATCATACGTGTATAGGATGCTAAAAACAGAATTTTTGTATTTAAAGCATATATGAATGCATTAATCCAAAATTAAAAGACTAATTATAACAAATTTAAAGTAAATGACTGAAGGAAAATGAATTGAAATATATTTATAGCTTAAGCATAAAGGGGATTAGAAGATATAAGATGATATATTATATAAAGAGGTAGGAGAAACTTGAAATCAAATATATAGAATGTGTAAATGTAAAGGAATGAAATGAAAAGCATTACTACTCTATTACATCATGGGGG
This sequence comes from Brasenia schreberi, assembly GCA_036023115.1. NCBI lineage: Eukaryota > Viridiplantae > Streptophyta > Magnoliopsida > Nymphaeales > Cabombaceae > Brasenia > Brasenia schreberi. Next base: position 12,685,452 of record JAYKKT010000064.1, read on the forward strand.
GAGACAAATGATCCATTAATACAACCCTTTTGAATTGAATGGGAATAAGGAGAGATTGAAATAAGTAAAGGAGGAGAATAAAACCTTGCAAATGGGCATTAGTGGGTGCCGAATAAGGCGGAGGTAGGAAGAGATCAGCTCCTTCCTTCCTCTCTCTATCTCTCTTTCTTTCCCCCCTCTTCCTCTCTCTACACTCTTCCTTCAATGCTGAAAATCAACTCCCAAGATCACCATTTATAGGCCTCAGGGGGGGAAGGCCTAGAGCCTTCCACAATTTGGATTGGGTGGGTCTTTGGTCCCTTGATCCAATCCTTGGCTGGACCCAAGGCAATCACGTGGGCCTTCTTGGTGGTCCCCTTTGGTCAATGCTAGCCCAGCCGCATGTGGCTAGGTTGGCCAAGTGACTCGGTCTAGACTTGGTGCAGTCAAATGGCTTAATCTAGTAAGATGCGATCAAGTGCTTTGGTCTTACCGGTTGGATGTAGGTGGATGTAGCCCGGCTAAGTTCAACTTGGGGCAGCCTTGTGCCATGCTTGATGGAGTCTTGGCTTGGTTCATGGTATGGGGCAGCTTTGGGTACAACTCTTGACTTGAATTGGTGATTCTTCATTGCTCCTTGGCTAAGTGAGTCTCCATCGATTGAGCCAAGTTTCATTCTTCATTGGTCTGATCAAGGTAAGTGGGCTCGGCCAGGGTGGGTTTGGCCATAGTAGTCTTGCTTCCTACTTGATGGGTCCTTTGTCTTAGTCCACATGAGCTCGGTCCTTTCTCGATGCGATCTTGACTTAACCGTTGCCTTAATCTTCGCTCCCATCCTAAATCTTCGGCGGGAATAATTCGTTCTTATCCCTACTTGACCTGGCTTTAATCCCTTAACATCTTTTCAAATTTTCAAATTTGATTTCGTAACTTTAATTTTGAAAATAATTGATTTTGAAATCTTTGTTTTAGGGTTTTTGTGAAATTCACAGGTTTAATTTAAATCAGAGATTTAAAACAACCCTATTTTCAAAATTTCGAGAGCATGCTTGGATATGCTTTTTTTTTTAAATTAGGGTGTTTACAGATGCCCCTATTTGGCATTAATCTAAATTTATTTAGATAATAATAAAGAAGAAAACACTCCTTTTTATCTTTCTTCCCAAAACTTGACTTGAGAGTATGGATCTTCTCTTCTTTTTAAAGTATCCATTCCTTGGATTTTCATGAAGGAGGGGATCTTAGCCAAAAGGAAACTTAATTTAAACAAAGCACTAGTCTTAGGATGATCATGCACGACCGACCTTTCGATGGATGTATGCATGCATGGTGTATGATGTAAAAGGAGTATAGTTTTAGAGACCTGCTCGTTAAGCTTGAGGAGAAGCCTTTGAAGGCCAGCTGCCCCAAGTGAGACAATCCATATTGTTTCTTTTGATGTTTTTGGTTTTCAAAACTTCTTTTCAAATGGGAACTCCTTTTTAGTTTCTATTAAAAAGGATTTCCAATTTCTCATATTTCCTCTCATTTGGGTTTCAATACTCACTACTTACTAGAGGTTTTGTAGGAAATTTTGGATGATATTTCAAAATTCAATTTCTCACACAACAAAGTCTAATTTTCAAACAAAATGAAATCCAAATAAGTAGGTCCTATTCCTACTCCGAGATTTCATTGGAGAACCTTTTTCCATTAGGATAAGTTGTAGGAGATTTGGGAAAGAGTTATCACGGTTCATTCTCAAGCATCTCATGGTTTAAGGCCAAGAAATGAAATATTTTCTTTTTTTTTTTGAAGACCTCTATATTGGAGGTTTTTGTTTTCTTCATTTTCTTTTGATTTTGCCAATTTTCTTTTTTGGAGAGAAATGAAATGGGGAAAACTCATCCCTTTGGATAATTGATTCAATCAATAACATCCCATTTCCTAATAGGATCTACCATTTGAAAATATTTTGATCTAGGCCTTATTTTGTAAGCCAAAGATTTTTTAAATGTTACCAAATGATTTTGAAAACTCCATTTTTCATAAAGCATTAATTCTCTCGTTTAGGGTCATATAATCCATTTTGATCCTTCTTTCTAGAAGTTCAAAGGAGACCCATTTTAAAATCTTTTTCGTAAGAATTTAACATAGACTCTATACATAATATTTTTTCAAGTATTGGGCATTTATAGGGTCTACTAAATTTCTTCCCTCAACATCAATCAACCAATATGCATTATTTATGGTTGTCCCTCTTACAACATAGGGCCATCCCACTTGGGCTGCCACTTTCCAAGTGGATGTGGGTCACGATGGTGGATGGTTTTCAAGATAAGGTCTCCCACTTTGAAGTGGCGAGCCTTCATATGCTTTTCATAATGTTGGGCTATTCTTTGCCGGTATGCATGTGCATGATCCATGGCAAGAGACCTCTTCTCATCAAGTAAATCTAGCTCAACCATTCTAGCTTGTTGTAGTGTCTATATAGGCAAATAAGTGCAAGAGATGTATGAAATGAATGCAATTTGGTATGAATGAAAAGTATGACATTTGTAACATAGACCAACTCGGATGGTGTGACATTTGTGGGTATACAGATGGAAGTCCTATAAGCCCATAAGGCTTCATCTAACTTCTCATGTCATGTCCTACTCTTCTCTAAAGTTTTCTCAATGATGCTTATGAGAGTTTTATTTGTAACTTCGGCTTAGCCATTGCCTTGAGGGTAATAGGACGATGAGAAGTATTGAGTAGTGCCATAGGTATTACATAACTTCTCCAACTTCTCATTTTAGAATGGTGTGCCATTATCCGACACTAGGTCTTTTGAAACTCCAAATTGAGCCAAGATATTTTTTTTAATGAATGTCACTACATGTTGTCCTTGAACATTAGCCAATGAGGTAGCTTAAACCCATTTAGAAAAATATTTGGTGGCTCCTAAGATAAATCTATGTCCATTGGATGCAATGGGTGAAATTGGTCCTATGGTATCAAATGCCCACATGGTGAAGGTCCATGGATTCACGATGGAATGCAAGATGGACGATGGAATATGAATGACATTTCCATACACTTGACATTGATGACATTTCCTAACGTGATCATGACAATCTTGCTTCAACGTGGACAAAAAATAACTCGCTCTAAGTATTTTCATGGGCATCATATTTGCATTGACATGACCCCCACATTCCCCATCGTGGAACTCAAGCATAATAGTCCTAGTCTCATCAAGATTGACACATCTCAACAAGATGTCGATAAACTCTTTTTGTAAAGAACACCTCCCAAAATCACATATCGGGTTGAAATCTTTCGAATAAAAGCTTTATCTTTAAAGGAAGCAAATTCGGGAAATCCTTCATTTTCTAAAAAGTTTTTAATGTCTTGAAACCAAGGTTTTTCAATTGAATTTTGGTCATTTTAGCAAATATCTAAATCATGGGTGGATGGAGTGGGTAAATGTAGGATTTCTAAGCATCGAGTTCCCATAGTGGGGTCGATTATTAGAGATGACCCTAAAGAGGAGAGGGCATCGACTATGGTGTTGTCCTCTCTACCTATATGAGTGAGTGTGCATGATTTGATTTTTCATTTTTCGAGTTCCCATAGTGGGATTGATCAACTGGGTGGCCAATTCATGGTATTGAATGAGTTTTTCATTTTTGACTTGCCAAATTTTCAGAACTTGGTTTATAACCAGCATAGAATCTCCAAAGACTTCAATACGTGATGCCCCTAGATTTTTCAAAAATTTTAGGCCTTGTATGAGTGCTTCATATTCAGCCATATTATTTGAGTATGAAAAATCTAGTCGAATTGCAATTGAGATTTCTCCTTTTTTAGGAGATATGAGGATGATTCCCACGCTTGCCTCTTGTTGATTTTTTGCCCCATCAAAGTACATTTTCCATACTTGATATTTATTACAACAATTTGATAAAACATGGTTTTGAAATTCATTTGCAAAGATGACTTCATTGGGCTTTTCATCAAGTATGGGATATGTATCTTCAAGGGGTAACTCAGCCACATGATCGGCTAGGGCTTGTCCCTTAATGGAGTTTTGGTGATAAAATTTGATATCAGACTCCACTAAGAAGGGCTGCCACTTACCTAGCCCACCCGTTAGGATAAGTTTTTCAAAGAGGTGCTTTATAGGATCAAGTTTAGATACTATCCATATTTCATGATCTAGGAAATAATGTCTAAACTTTTGGCAAGCCCATACCAAGGCCAAGCACATTTTCTCCATGGTTTGATAGTTTCTTTCATATGCCAATAGAGTTTTCAAAATGTAGTAAATAGCATACTCTTTTAAATTATCATCCTCATATTGAGCAATTAAAGCACCCAATGCATTCGCATGAATGGAAATGTAAAGCAATAGAGGTTTTCCTTGCTTTGGAGGTTTTAAAATTGGAGGATTAACCAAATAAGTTTTCAATCTTTCAAAATCTTTTTGGCAATCGGAATCTCACTCAAATTTAACCCCTTTTCTCAAAAGCCTATTGAAGGGTTCGCATCTTGTTGCTAAGTTGTAGATTGTAAATGTGAAAATTTCACTCTAAGCATATGTAGAGATGTGAATAAACTTCTCAAATCTACTTCGTTTATGCTCGAGCGTGCTAAGCAGTTTTCAAAACTAGTAAAGTTTGTAAATCTGACTTTGTAGGCGATTGTGGCTAAGCGAGATTTTATCACCTTAAGCCTTCTTGAACCGATGCTGAAGGGTCAGCCTAGGCGCTTTGAAGACTCATTTGTGAAGGTGTGATTCCAAATCCACTTTAAGAAAAATCTAAGAGACTTGATCAAATTCGTGCACTTGGTGTTTTGAAAACAAATTTTGCCAAGTTCTCAAAAAAAAAACTGGTTCTATTTTCATACCTTGCTTTCTGATTTTCTTTTAGTGGCTTTAGATCTCCAAAAATCAGAAAAAATTCACAGTGAGCAGGCACAAGTGTAGAGATTCTAAAAATATTTTTGTTTTATTTTTTAGTATTGTGATTATTCAAAATTAAATCAAGGAAGTGTCTTTGCTCAGACACTCAGAACTGTTCTGTCATAGAAATATAGAGACCCAAAGAAAGGTTTGTGTCTCAGTGAAGAGAGCTCCAATTTTTATGTACTTTGTCTTGATGGAAAGCTATGGATGTTAGTTTTCCCATGAACCATATTTTACTGAAATTGGACAATTACGGACAGAGTTATGGGATGATTACCTAGGCTCTATTTGCAGGAAATACAGTTTTGACACATATGGTTCTAGATTTTTCTAATCTTACACACTTTTAATTACGTGGTTGAACGACCCTAAAATTCTTAAAAATTTATCCTATGTGGGCTTGTGTGTATAGATAAAGTTTTTCAAATTTGAGGTCAATTTAAGCAGAAATGAGAAAATTAAAATTAAAACACCAGACATATGCAGAGATACTGAAAATAATTTTTTTGTGTTTACAACATACATTATGCAACTCACCCGAAATTAAATGACATAATCACAGCAAACCCAAAGTAAATTGCTGAAAGAAATGAATGTAAAGATATGTATTAACTTTAAGCATAGAGGGGGTTAGGAGTTATAGGAGTTTTATAAAATATAGAGAGGTAGAATCAAGAAAGCAAACAAGTAGAGTGCATAAGTAGGAAATAAAATTTGCAGCATATCTACTTGCTATTACAAAATGGGGGGAGACGAAGCTCCATTATTACAACCCCTTTCTTGAATTGAATATTAAGAGGAGAATCGAGATTAACTAAGGAAGAAAATACTTACTTAATAGCCTCCAAGAACAAACAAATCTACTAGAGAATCGTCCCCTTCCTCTCTTGGAGCCACCCTCTCTTCTTCATCTCTTTTCTCTCTTTTTCTCTCTCTCTAATTTGTAACACCTCTCCTTTCTCCTAGGCTCTCTCTCTCTTCCCTCACATTTTGGTAAGTCCCTCTAATGTGCAAGATGCTGGAAATGAGTCCCCCATGACCTCTATTTATAGGCAAAGGAGGGGGAGTCTCTAGGGCCTTCCACAATGTGGAGTGGATAGCCTCTTGACCCAAATCCAATTCAAGATCCATGGCCAACTCACATGGCCTTCACGTGGTCCCCTAGGTTCATGTAAACCTAGCACATGCAGCCCTAGGTGGGTTGGTTTGGTCTTGGCTCGAGCCAACCTAGCTTTGATCCCATCGGCTAGGTAGGCTTTGGGTTTAATTGGCTAGGGGTGGTTTGTGTTTAATCAATAAAAGGGGGGGGGATGGTTTTGGCCAAGGATATGTGGCTAGGTAAGGTTATGTTAATGTGGTTCGGCCAAGGCGTGTAGGGTGAAGATGGCTAATGTGATTCAAGGCCATTCAATCTAGTAAATGTAGCTTGATCAAAGCTAACCCATGGGTCACGATTAGCCTAGATAAATTGGGTCTAGGCTTGGTTAATTCAAATAAGTTAGGTTGGTGAGGTTTTTCATTTGGATTAGCTTTTGATATTGCCTTTGATGGAGTCGTGCCCTGGGTCTTCCCTTGGTCCATATAAATTGAAGTCCTGCTTTGTCTGGGTCCACCTGAGCTCGCAACCCAAATGAGCCTACTTTAACTAGAACCTTGATCCTCGCTGATTCTTCGAAGGGGAGGATTCGGTTTTATCCCTATTTATGATTTCAAATATTTCCTTATTTAAAACCATTTCATTTTAAAATATATTTGAAAATATTGAGTTTTGTCAAAATCTTCAAATATTCTTTTGAAAAAAACTGAGTTTCATTCCCAGTGTTTGTTTGTATGGGCAACCTACTTTCGCCTCGTGAGTTGATCTTTATCGTTTTAACCACTTTAACCCTTTGTTGGGTATAGGATATCAAACCACTTTAACCTTGTGTGGCTGTAGGGTATCAAACTACTTTAACCCTCGATGGGTGTAGGGTGTCGGACCACTTTAACCCTTCATGGGTGTAGGGTCCCAGAGTAGGACTATTCTCAATCAGGCGAGTTTTTGAGACCTGATTTTTATTTGATTTGATTTTAAAAGGTTTTTGATGAATTTGACATTTAGCAAAAATGTTTGAGTTTGGTTCCCAATGTATCATTTATATTTGAAGAAAATTGTTTGAAACCATTATTTCTTTAGATGTAATCATTTGAATAGGCAAAATGTTGTCAATTTGGGCTTGAGGGCAAAGTAATCATTTTTTTGGCTCTTTGTCAAAATTTGATTTTTCTGAGAGAGGTGCAATTTACCTTTATTTTGAGGTTGCTATGAAATTTTGGTGTGAAAATGAGTTCGTTTAAGGTGTCTTTATTTGAAAACCCTTAAAAGACCCAAAACCATGATTTTTTCTTAAAAGGGCAAAATTTTTAAAAGATCAAATTATACAACAACAACAACAACTAAGTCTTTTCCCATACTAGACGGGGTCGGCTACATGGATTCTTTGTTTCCACAAATCCCTATCGTGTGCCATGTTAGCAGTTAACTCCCAATAAACTAGATCATTCTTTATTGTTTCTTTCCAACACTTTTGTGGTCGTCCTCTACCTCTTTTAATACTTTCCAAATTTAGTTTTTCTAACCTTCTTACAGGTTCTTCTTTTGATCTTCTTTCTATATGTCCAAACCATCTTAAACAATGTTCTCTCATTTTATCCTCTATTGGTGCCACTCCTAATTTGTTTCTAATAACCTCATTATGTATACGGTCTTTTCTTGTATGGCCACTCATCCATCTCAACATCTTCATTTCTGTCACAGACATCTTTTGTACATGTTGATGATTAACTGCCCAACACTCAGAACCATAAAACATGGCAGGCCTAATTGCTGCTCTATAATATTTACCTTTTAATTTTAATGGTATCTTCTTATCACAAAGAATACCTGATGCTCCTCTCCATTTTAACCAACCAGCATTAATTCTATGTGTAACATCTCCATCAATTCTTCCATCACTTTGAAAAATTGACCCTAGGTATTTAAAACTTTCCTTTTGGCAGCATTAATTAAAAGATCAAATTATTTTGAGAAAATTTTTGGGTGTTTACAAATGCCCCTCTTTGGCATTAACCCAAATTTATTTGGTTAATGGCAAAGAATAACACCATAAAAAATTTATTTTTTTGGAATTTAGAGTTGATTTGAGTTGAATCAAGGTCTTATGAACTTTCCCATTTTTGTTAAGGGATTCCTTTCTTGGACTTGGGTTATCCTAATTCCGATGAAAGAGGATTTATAGCAAGGGTGACTCAACATTAATGGTAGTCGACCAATGCATGGATCATATGTGCATAAGGCCATTTATAAATGTATATGAGCATGAAATGCAATGGATGAATAATGAATGTTTGATGATCTCCACGATTTTTTTTTTAAGGGAGATCCCATGAAAGTTGGCTGCCCTAAGTGGGATGCCTCCATGTTTATTTTCTTGATGCCTTGGATTTTGTAAAAATCATTTTGAAAGGGATACTTTCTTTTTTTTTCTATCAAAAATTATTTTTATCTCCTATATTTCTCTTCACTTTGGTTTTAATGCAAAATTACTTAGGTAGAGGTTTTTATTGTTGAAAAACCTTAACAATATTTCAAAACTCAATTTTCCACACTACAAGGCCTAATCCTCAAACAAAATGAGATCCAAATTGGTAGGTTCTATTCCTACTTTAGGACCATACTGACAAACTTTTTTCTTTTAGGAGAAGGTGTATGGGATTTAGGAAAGAGTTACCACGGTCCCTTATGAAGCATCCCGTGGTTTAAGGCCAAGAAATTTTTGATGAAATTTTTTTTTTTTTTCGAGCTTTGGCTTTTCTTTTTCTTTTCTTTCAAAGGAAACCTCTATATTTGAGGTTTTTGTTTTTCTCCTTTTCTTTTTAGGAATACCTCTATATTAGAGGTTTATTTTTTTTCTATTTTGACTTTTGCCAATTTTCCTTTTTAGAGAGAATAAAGTGAGGGAAATAGCTTGCCCCTCTAGATACTCGGTCTAATAAAGTATGCCCTATTTTATAATAACACATACAATTTGAAAATATTTTGATAGTTTGGACTAGGCCCTATCTTCTAAAAGAAGGATTTTTGAAATGTCATTTCATGATTTTAAAAACACTCCACTTTTCATAAAGCATCAATCCATAGTTAAGAGGCCTATATTTGATTTGGTCCCTTCTTCAAGAAATTAAAGAAGATCTATTTTACAAAAAATCATTTCAAAAGAATTTATAGTAGACACTAAACATCATATCTTTTTGAATATTGGGCATTTATATGGTCTACCATGTTGTTGTTGTTTTTTCCTAGGCATCAATGAGCCAATATGCATGATCGATTTTTTTCGTTGCCCCTTTTATTACATGAGGACATTCCCACTTAGGCTGCCACCTTTTTGGGCCTCTTTGGGTGAATGATGTATATAACATATAAAAATGTATTCCATATGAGATGATAAAGATACATGCTTTATGAAATGAATGCATTAATGAGAGCTAAAATGATAATCCTTATACAAAATAAATAATGATGAGATAGAATTGAATGTGAGCTATTTATAAGAAGTGATATTATAAAAAAAACTTTGAGAAATTATGTTTGGTAGGTATAAACACCAAAAAAATTTCTCAAAAGATTTTATATTTTAGAAATTTTGCCTTTTCAAGAAAAATTACGGTTCTAGGTTTTTTAAGGGTTTTCAAATAAAGATACCTTAAACAAACTCATTTCTGTGTCAAAATTGTGTAGGAGCCTTAAAATAAGGACACACCACTCCTCTAAAAAAAATCAATTTTGACAAAAACTCAAAAAATGACTGCTTTGCCCTCAAGGCCAAATTGGCGAAATTATGCAAATTCAAATGATTTCCTTCAAAGAAAGAATGATTTCAAACATGTTTTTCAAAGAAACAAATGAAAATGAGACATTGAGAACCAAACCCACAAAATATTTGCAAAATGCCTAAATTTATAAAATTCCAAAACTCTTGAAATTCAAAAACAAATCAAATCTAAACCAGACCTCAAAAACTCGCCCGATCAAGAATAGTCTTACTCTGAAATCCTACACCTAAGGGTTAAAAAGGTTTGAGACCCTAGACCCATCAAAAGAGTTAAAGTGGTCTGACACCCTACACCCAACAAAAGGTTAAAGTGGTTAAAACGATAGACTAACTCTCAGAACGAAAACAGGTCACCTATGCAAACAAACATTAGGAATGAGACTCGGTTGTTTTCTAAAAAGAATATTTCAAGATTTCGTTAAAACACGATGTTTTCAAATATATCTCAAATGAAATGATTGTAAATAATAAAAAAAATATTTGAAACCATAAATCTTAACTAAAAAGAGAATCAAGTAAAGTAGAATTCCTAAAGGTTAGGACAAAAGCAAATGATCACCTAGAAGAAATGGAGTTTGAAGAAGCATAACTCCAACCTCTAGGAGATCAAATCAAATCAAATAAAGTCAAAAAAGGGTACAAGATCAAGCCCAAGACGAGTTCAAACCAAGAAAGGGTCACGTTAAGAAGCCCAAGTGAAATTCAAATTCAATCAAGTCAATTGGTGCACCAAACCAACCAAGACATATCAAGATCAAGGTCAAATCAAAAGTAGCACCAAGAAGGGAAGTAATCAAGTCATAGGCTAGATCAAGCCAAGAATGATCAAAGTCATGGCAAAAGCAAGGATTGAGTGGCTAAGGGCTTACTCATGTACCAAAGTTGTGGGCTACACCTAGCCACGAGCCACAAGCAAGACTGCATCAAATCAAGCCAAGCAAGGGAGTTGCATTGCACCTAGTCTAGGGTTGCACTAAGGCTCATCCTTGACCAAAACGGGGATCATTCATGTGCTCCCATGTGACAATCACCTTCCAAAGTGATTTGGATCAAAATTTGGCCAAATATGAAGCCCCATGCCCAACCCATGGAAGGGTCTGGAAGCCCCCTTGAAATCTATAAATAAGGTTTTGAGAGACTAATCAAAGGGAGGCAAAGTGAGGAAAACTCGAGGGTAAAGCCAAAGGAAAATTAAGGGAGAAAATCTCATAGAACCTATCTACATAATACATCCTACAACAGAGCCTGATAAAAGTCCCTTAACTCTGTCTATAGCAATACACAAACTCTAAAAAGGGTCTTATTAGAATGTTGATTTCCATAACCTTTCAATTTGAATAGTTTCATAAAATTCCAAACACCTAAATACAGAGATACATGCATTTTTTTAAGCCTTTGTATTTCTGTCACAAGGTCTGTCTCGAATTCCAAGTTGAGAAATTCATTTATTTAATTATGTTTATTCTTAAAATAAAAAACAAAAACAAAAATACCCCAATCAACTTCACTCCTACACCTATCTAAGGAAAATTTTCCAAGATTTTTGGAGATCTTCAAAATACCAAAAAATTTAGGAACATTTGTTGATGGAAACAGAACTATTTCTGTTTTTTCATATTTGAACCTAAAATTTTGTTAAGGGAAAGATCACACGATTTTGGAAAGGCTTTTCAATTGAAAACTTATTTCAAAAACATATCGAATTCTAATACAATTTTTCAAGCATCTTGGCTAACCTTGAGCATCAATTCAAGAAGGCCTACGTCGAAAAGAACTCACTTGTCCACAATCGCCAAAGAAGTCAGAAAATTATCTTTGCTAGTTTGAGCAAACTAGATGGCACACTCGCGCACTTATTTGAGAATTGAGTTTTAAGTCTCTATATAGATTTTAAAACAAAATTCACATCTACAGATTTGGTACACCTGGTGGGACTTGAGTATTAGGAAATTGTTTTGATCCGGTTTTCATTTTCAAAGCAAAACCAATTCCAATTTCAAATCGTGATTCTAAACTCTCTTTTTCAAACCCTTGCTTTCAAAATTCCAACAATTAAATAATATCAAGTTTGGATGATTCCTTTGAAAATATGTTAAGGAATGCCTCATCAAACTTTTCAAAACCTCAAAGAAATCTTATCAAACCCGATATGAAAGAATTGCCTCTTTGAAGAGGGAATTGAGTGAGATACAACTTGAAAGAGAAATTGAGGTCCTAAGCCAAGAGGCAAGGCATATCATTTCCTTGAAAAACTATCTCGAGTCCATATAGAGAAAACCATACCTGAAAAATCAAACCGAACCCAAAATCCAATGAAGGATATGAGGCCACAAATGTAGAAAGTGTGGAGATCGAATCGTCTAACCTTGCTAATCATCTAAACACCCCTTTATCCACAGAAAACCCAAAAAGTTCTTTATTTGGAAAAACCAAAAAAATATAGAAAATCTTCAAAAATAAAAAACAATTGAAAATCAAAAAGTTGAAATTCTGTAAATTGAAAATGAAGCCTACATTCCTAGGCACACAAACGGAGTGGGGCATGAAGTTCTCTTCACAAAAATTACTCCAAATTTTGCCAAAACTTACGCTCTAATGGGTTCCATTCCCATGAGTACCACTTCACACACTTTAGAAAATTCAAAGGATGAGTGTTGCATACACATAGGCTTGATGGATGAAATTTAAGACCTACCAAAGCAACGGGAGCTCGAATCTACCCATGAGCTTGAGCCACTTCCAGACGCCTGCAAGGAAGCTTGCTCTCACCATGAAAAGGTAGTGAAATTCGGAAAAGGTATGTCTGAAACTCACTCCCACCAAAACTCCCTACTCGATGCTTTCCTTCTTAGTGTAGGATTGGTAAATCATTCATATGCATTCGATACATCAAATCACACTCATACACCCATAAGCCAACCAAATGTGCCCAAGGATATAGATTTTCAAGGTGCGCCGAATGTCTCGTACCAACAAAAAAAGTTTCAAAAAGAAAATAAATTTCAAAATATGGTAGGCATGGTTACTCCTAAGGCATGCATCGACATCTTGGGTACACCTAACCCTACCATGCATAAACAAATCTCTTTGAGCCTAGGTTTGCATCATAAACCCAAGCCCATGGTCATGTCTTCCCCCAACATCCACAAACCCACCAAGGGACTTACCATGGTTTCTCTTGGAATCTATACTTTTTCACTTTACAAGGGATCAAACATGCTCTCCCTTTACATCCACATAAACTCACATCATCCACCCATAGGGACACATTGGGTTGCACCTAGGATCCATACCGAGAACATCAACCAAACTATACCTCGGGTGCACATCCTTGATGCACCGAACCCCCAGACCCTCCTTGGACATAAAGCTAATTCCAAGTTTTGTATATATTGTACAAGTTATTTTGTATATATGAAGAGTTTATTTTGGATTGTGTGCATTTATTATTTTTTAAAGAACATGGTTAATAGCTTGTAGTTTATGTGCATTTATTTAGTATGTTGGAATGTTTAGTTAAGCAATTATTTTATTGTCGATTTTTTAATGGAGCTTTGGAAGATAAGTCCCATAAAGAACACACACAAATGTTTGAATTTATGTGAAATACAGATGTCAACATAGTTATATGAAAAGTACATGAGGCTAGAATCTACGAGCTAGTTGACAAATGTTGGGGCCTACATTGAAAATGCGTGAATTATTTTGAGATATGTTAAAAAGAAAAATGGGGGAGAGAGACAGAAATATTGTTACTTGTCATTTATTTGTGAAATTTTATTTAAACATTGGGGTGCCTTAGAATTTTATGTGTTTGTGTTTAAAGAGTTTGGACTTTTGATAAATTATGTGATATTATTATATATAAGATATATTCTTGTTTAGGATACTTATATGATTCTAATAATGTCTTTGAGTGTAGAGGTTACTTTGGATTTTGGAATTACTCGAAAGACCCATTATGTTCTTAATATTGAGAAATAATAATGACTTTCATTCTTGATTAGTTGAGTAAATTTTGACTATATCAGGGAGCCAAATATATTAACGACTGTCATATATCAGGTCACCTTAAATATGTATTTTATTATTACACATAATCATAAATTAATATGCAGTCAATTGAGAAGTATATTTACTTATAACATGTCCTTGTATGTATAACATGCTTGAAGAAGAAGCAAATGTTACGAAAATATATACAAAACCACATTTGAATCACTAGGAAGTGTTTGGAAATTTAATTGTATGTTATGCTTACTTATTAAGTGCATTTATGGATCTTTTAATAAGCGAGGTTGCTTAAATCATTGTAACTCAGTTAAATCATGTGCTAATGGATATAAGTACCTTGGAATGGTGTTTTCTAATGCCATTATAGAGTTGTTGACCTAACAAGTGAGAAGTTATTTTATTATTCTGATTGGAGGATTGATGACCTTGAAATATGTAATTATGGAATTTAACTAACACATGATGTACTTAATATTGAGCATGTATGATTAATAACTATATGAGTAGATAAGTAGATACAAGTACATGTGTGTTTATAGTATATGAAATATGAAAAATACGAGAAGGAATTTGTACAAGTGCGAACATTAATTTCAAGTGGATATGAGAGATTACACTAGAATACTTACATATATAGTGTAGACATGAAAATTTTCACTCACAAGCTATAGAGAACTCGAAGTGAACCTTTTCGTATCTACGCTTGTGCAAGCGTGCCAGCTAGTTTACACAAACTAGCAAAGACTTAAACAATTTTATGACTTTTGGCGATTGTAGGCAAGCAGACTCTTTTCGCTTAAACATTCTTGAACTGATGCTCAAGGGTCAGTTTAAGTGCTTAGAAAACATCAATTTGAAACCGGTTTTACTTCAAATCACGTGAACAAACAATGCTTTGAAAGAATTTTGATTCAATGTTTGAAATGAACAAGTCCTAATAAACAGAGTTTTCTGTTTTCACGTCTTGATTCTAAAGTCGATCTGAATATGCTACAAGTCTCCACAAATTCTCAAAATTTTACCAGACGAAGCTGATAGTGTGAAGAACTCTGTTTACATATCTGAATTTGAAGTCATATTGAATCAAAATTAAATTTTTGAGTAGACCTAACTCACTGAACCGGAATTACTCTGTCCCAGAAATATAGAGGTTCAAAGATAAGCATGTATCTCTGTGATCTGAATTCCGAATTTAATGATTTTAGTGTTGTTGGAAAGTTATGGATGTCAGATTTCTAATGTATCAAAGATCACATAAATTCGATTCCTGTGGATAGAGATATGAGACTTTTAACCAACCTTTATTTCAAGAAATCTGACTGTGCAACAAGTGTTTAGAAAGTGCTTCAATCTTTTCCTAGTTTTATCATGAGGTTGGACGGCCCTAAAAATCTTACAAATTTTATTTAAGTGGCCTAATGTATTTGAAATATGTGTGCCAAGTTTTAGTCTAATCGGAGCAAGCATCAAGAAATTAAAATTAGAGAAAGGAACATATGCAGAGATGCTAAAATCTTGTTTCAGCTTTTATAAATGTAATGATGCAAACTCACACGAATTTAAATGGCACACACTCTACATCACAAATTAAAACTCACGTGAAATGAAGTTGCAGCCACTCTACATCCGAATTAAACTCACACAAAATGAAGTTGCAGCCACTCTACATCCCGAATTAAACTCACACGAAATGAAGTTGCAGCCACTCTACATCCCGAATTAAACTCACATGAAATAAAGTTGCAGTCACTCTACATCCGAATTAAACTCACACGAAATAAAGTTGCAGCCACTCTACATCCGAATTAGCCACTCTACATCCGAATTAAACTCACATGAAATGAAGTTGCAGACACTCTACATCCCGAATTAAACTCACACGAAATGAAGTTGTAGCCACTATAATCACTATTACAACTTGGGGGGAGGCTATGCTCCATTAATACAACCCCTTTTTAATTCAATTAAAGGAGAAGAAGGATTTAGAATCAAAGTTTAGAGATGCTTACAGATTTTCTCCCCAAGATACCGAAAATTCCATGTATGGAATTCGGCTTCCTTCTTCCTTGAACGCCTCAATTTCACTCAAGCCCAAGGTGCAGGCCTTACCTAGAACTACCCCACTCTCCCTCTTTTACTTCACTCCCTTGTAGCCCACGACCAACTTGATGCAGTACCTCCTTGCTAAGCCCAAGACCAGCCCTTCTCTTCCTCTTTGTCCAAGCTCCCAAGCCTTGCTCCAACTTCCTCCAACATGCCCCACTTTCTCCCCCCCCCCCCCCTCCCCCCCTTGGCCCTATTTATAGGCCAAGGGAATGTGTCATTGGGGTGGGTTTGGATCCTAGGTCCAACCCCAATTCAAGGTTGGGTGGTCCTCTTGTGGTGGCGTGGAATGGATCAGTCCCATGTGGGCTGGTCTCCAAGTGAACCCGGTCGTAGCCTAGGTTCCCTCAAGTTCTTTTAACAGGCTAATGCTTGATCTTTTGACTTGCTTATTTGATGCTTGGTTTGATTCACTCGACCCTTCCTTGAGCTTGCACTTGATGAAGTTGATCCCATATTTGAAGTGGGTATTGATTCCATCTTTGATAAGCCCAGTCCTTGATTTTAGTCTCATATAGCACTTGATTCTTGATGGCTTCATCAGGGTCTCGATTCCATTTTGCATTTGGAATTGAACTCACCTTGAAATGAGAACTTGATTCAATCTTCAATCTCGTTTTTATCCAGATAGGCTTGGCTCACCCTTCGCTTTTTGACTTGATCTCGAGCTGGATTTGGATCGGGTTTTACCTGTTCGTTTGATCTGTTTTAAAATCCATGGGCTTTTAACTTAAATTAAAACCTTTATTTTGAAACATTCCCAAAAGGACTTTAAACTTTTTAAAATTTGGGGTTTTTGAATTTAAAGGTTAATAAAGGCTTTAAACTAGTTTTAGAAATTCAAGAGTTTTTTTAAAACATTAAATTTTTGGGTGTTTACAGATGCCCCTCTTTGGCATTGATCCAAATGTATTTGGATAATGTCAAAGAAGAAAACACCCATTCATTTTTCTTCCTGGACCTTTCCTCGAAAATATGGATCATCCTAGTTTTCTAAAAACCCTTTTCTTTATGATAGGTAAGAGGAGATTCGAGCCAAAGGGGACTTGGCCTATGATGGTTCTTGTCTCAATTGGGATCATATACTCAACGACCTTGCATGCATGGTATGAGTTAGTGATATGAGTGATGTGCATTGGAATGTGACTTTCTAGATACCCTAAACATACACTTATTGGACTTGGGAGGCTCATGAAGGTCGGCTGCCCCAAGGGAAATGATCTTATGTTGCTTTATGTTTGGGGTTTTCAAAATTTACTTTCAAAAAGGAGGAAATCCTTTTAGCTCCAATCACAAGGATTTTCAGCTTTCACTCGAGTCTTAACACCTACTACTTAGTACAAGTTTTATAAGAAAGCTAGGAAGCATTTCAAAATTCTACTTCTTACCCAACAAAGTCTAATTCTCAAACAAAATGAGATTCAAATAAGTAAATCCTATTCTTACTCTAGGATTTTCCTAAATGAACCTTTTTTCATTACGATAAATTGTAGGGATATGGAAAAGAGTAACCACGGTCCCTTCTAGAGTGTCCCGTGGTTTAAGGCCAAGAGATGGAAAATTGCTCTTTTGTGCTTTTGGCAATTTTTATTTTCTTTCATAGAGGGCTTCCTATTTTGGAGAATTTTTCTTTTATTTTCCCCTCTTTTCTTTTCCAATCAAAGAACTAATCTCTTTTGGAGAAATTTTGCGTTCTTAATATTTGGTTTTGTGCACTTTTGATTCAATGTTTGAAATGAACAAGTCTTGAAAAACAGAGTTTTCTGTTTTCAGGTCTTGATTCTAAAGTCGATCTGAATATGCTACAGGCCTCCATAAATTCTCAAAATTTTACCAGATGAAGCTGATAGTGTTGAGAACCTGTGCTTTTTACAGATCTAAATTTGAAGTCATATTGAATCAAAATTAAATTTTTTAGTAGACCTAACTCACTGAACAGAAATTACTTTGTCCTAGAAATACAGAGGCTCAAAGATGAGCATGTATATCTGTGATCTGAATTCCGAATTTAATGATTTTGGTATTGTTGGAAAGCTATGGATGTCATATTTCTAATACATCAAAGATCACATAAATTAGATTCCTATGAACAGAGATATGGGACTTTTACCCAATCTCTGTTTCAGGAAATCCGACTGTGCAACAAGTGTTCAGAAAGTGCTTTGGTCTTTTCCCAGTTTTATCACAGGGTTGGACAGCTCTAAAAATCTTGAAAATTTTATTTAAAGTGGACTAATGTGTGTGAAATATGTGTGCCAAGTTTTAGTCTAATCGAAGCAAGCATCAAGAAACTAAAATTGCAGAAAGAAACATATACAAAGATGCTGAAATCTTATTTCTGCTTTTATAAATGTAATGATACAAACTCACACGAATTTAAATGACACTCACTCTACATCACGAATTAAAACTCACGCGAAATGAAGTTACAGCCACTCTATATCCGAATTAAACTCACATGAAATGAAGTTGCAGTCACTCTACATCCCGAATTAAACTCACATGAAATGAAGTTGCAGCCACTATAATCACTATTACAACTTGGGGGGAGGCTATTCTCCATTAATACAACCCCTTTTTAATTTAATTAAAGGAGAAGGGTTTAAAATCAAAGTTTAGAGATGCTTACAGATTTTCTCCCCAAGATACCGAAAATTCCAAGTATGGAATTCAGCTTCCTTCTTCCTTGAACGCCTCACTCTCACTCAAGCCCAAGGTGCAGCCCTTACCTAGAACTACCCCACTCTCCCTCTTTTACTTCACTCCCTTGTAGCCCACGACCAACTTGGTGCAACACCTCCTTGCTAAGCCTAAGACCAGCCCTTCTCTTCCTCTTTGTCCAAGCTCCCAAGCCTTGCTCCAACTTCCTCCAACATGCCCCACTTTCTCCCCCCCCCCCCCCCCCCCCCCCCCCCCTTCCCCTTTGGCCCTATTTATAGGCCAAGGGAATGTGTCATTGGGGTGGGTTTGGATCCTAGGTCCAACCCCAATTCAAGGTTGGGTGGTCCTCTTGTGGTGGTGTGGAATGGATCAGTCCCATGTGGGCTGGTCTCCAAGCGAACCCGACTTTAGCCTAGGTTCCCTCAAGTTCTTTTAACAGGCTAATGCTTGATCTTATGACTTGCTTATTTGATGCTTGATTTGATCCACTCGGCCCTTCCTTGAGCTTGCACTTAATGAAGTTGATCCCATATTTGAAGTAGATATTGATTCCATCTTTGATAAGCCCGGTCCTTGATTTTAGTCTCATATGGTACTTGATTCTTGATGGCTTCATCAAGGTCTCGATTCCATTTTGCATTTGGAATTGAACTCGCCTTGAAATTAGAACTTGATTCAATCTTCAATCTCGCTTTTATCCAGATAGGCTTGGCCCACCCTTCGCTTTTTGACTTGATCTCAAGTTGGATTTGGATCGGGTCTCACCTGTTCGTTTGATCTGTTTTGAAATCCATGGGCTTTTAACTTAAATTAAAACCTTTATTTTGAAACATTCCCAAAAGGTCTTTAAACTTTTTAAAATTTGGGGTTTTTGAATTTAAAGGCTCATAAAGGCTTTAAACTGGTTTTCGAAATTCAGGAGTTTTTTGAAAACATTAAAATTTTGGATGTTTACATATAAGAGTGGGCATAATTGAGATATGAACATAACTAATTTGAGCAATATAAATTGTATATGAGTTGTTGTGTGTGCATTATTACATGGACACAAAAGTGCATGTGTGGGTTGCTTGTATAAACATAAGTATATTGTGTAGCCATAGAAAGAAGCACATAGTATATGTATAATTGTAATTATAAATGTTAAATGAAAATATGTTTTTGGTTGTTTTTTTGTTTGAAACTATTTAGGTATGATATTTGTATATACACATTTGGTACAAGGAGAACATGAGTATTAATGCATATGGATTTTGGCATGAATATGTGTGTGTGCAAGGATATGTATATAATGGATATAAATGAGTTACTAATTTTGTGCTTATTTAGAAATACATACATGTACTGTTTTTTAACTAAGACATCTTAACCCATCATGTATGTATTACAGATATTTCATTAGAATTTACGTTTCATTTCTTCTATGGAAACTATAACTTTTAGATAATAACAAATGTTGTTGAAAAGCTATAAGTAGGAAAATTTTCTTTGGGCTGACTAAGGTTAAAAAAATTAGCGCTTGTTGTAAGTTGTTTTTTTGGCCTATTACCAAGTAGTATATTGAAGATTTTGGGCATGTCGAATGTGATAAAAATATTCCTTAAAAGGTATAATAGAAACACATATGAGGATAAATGATATTGTATAGTATAGAAATGTATTTATCTAGAGACAAATCTTCAAATTGGTTGTTTGAGACTTTGGTGTATATGCTTTTATTAACAGGTTTGAGGGATATTTAATGGATTATTTAAAGATTGTTTCATTTAATTATTTCCACTAGACTCTTAATTGTGGTATTACTTGTAAAAATATGGATTTGATTCTTTTTTCATAAAGCTCGATCATGTATCATACTAACGTTTAACTCAACATAAGCTAAATAATTTTTTATTGTTTCATTCTAACACTTTTGTGATCTTCCTCTTTCTCTTTTAATATTTTCACAAGCTAGTTTCTCATACATTCTTATCATAGTTTCCTTTGGTTATCTTTCTATATCTCAAATAATCTTAAACAATTTTCTCTCATTTAAATGAGTGTGATGAGGACTTGTAGAAATATTTGTTCTATGCATTTTGAACGCTTTGGCGGATTTTGAGGAAATTAGTGCAACCTGTCATCCATTGTAGGTCGATAAGCTTGTCTTAATATGTTGTTATGGAGGATTTTGCAAGTTATTACTTGTGAATTTTATGTTTTATACTTTTAGATTTGTATAACAATGTAAAAATTGACAATTAATATGGTATTATAAAAAAAAGCATGTGGTCTATGTTTAGCTATGATCATTAAGGGCATGCTAGTATACACAAGTTATGCTATTAGTTGTGTATTATTGGGCAAATTGCAGATATATTACGGTAGATGAGAGTGTTTGAGTAAATGCTTATTGAGAGTAGCAGGTATCTACTGCATATATGCTTTGATCATAGGTTGTTTATACGGACTTTGATTATAGGTGTAGTGGTACATATGATGTGAAAATATCAAATTGAATTGTACTAATATTTTGTTATTTAATATATATTATTTAGTGTGCTATTAAGATGAGCTCAAGTTAAAGGTTGTTTTGTTATGTTGTGGCATGATTGAAATGGATATTTATGTGTAAGATAGATGTGTTTATTGTTTTCAAAATGCAAATCAATGGTGAGTTCAGGTAGGATGATGAGTTAAAGATATTTGAGGTATCTTATTTTATATAATGATAGAACAAGCATATTATTTTGTAAGATATGTGACAATCGAGGCAATGATCAAATAACCATCTCCAAACACAAGAATATGCTTATAGAGCAAGTGATGTCAGTCAGTGGTCAACTAGGTAAGCAATGCCGCATGGGCAATTGTTTTGAGTTGAGATGTTATTTTGAAAAATAACCAGTTCCATGGTTTGTTACTCTTTTCTTTTGTTCACATTTTATAGGATTGAGTTGTGATTTATGGTTGAAAGTGTAACAGACAAATTTCTACACTAAGGGGAGTATTATTAGTTATCCTTTACAATGAAGTTTTATTGTGTATGACCTTACATATCATAAGACTAGAGTAGATGAGAGCTCCTACTCATATGGTTTTGTAATGTGAGGTTTTATTGTGATTGAGTATTTGTAGCCTTAATTGGTAATTGTACATGACATAGACGGGCCCCTATCCACAAGTAGAAGGTACACTATGGTGTGACTTAACTTATATATACATATAATATAGTTGATTCAAAAGTTTTTGAAAATTTTGAAACATAAGGTTGGCATATAGTATAATGAAAGATTATGTATGGGTAGTCTTAAATAGCTGGGAAGGCTGTGGTTATGATCCTTTTGATAAACAAACTATAAAATAATTGGGCATGTGTTCTAGTTAACAGTTGGGGATTTAAATCAAATCAAATTTTGTAATACCTAGGTCTGGGTTAGGCCTGGACCCGACCTACCCTAGATCCAAGTGTAAAAGAAATATGAGAAAAAGAAATAAGAAGAAACCCTAAGAGTCAAAACGGTAATGAGAGTGAAAATTTAGGCAAGAAATCCTTGCCAAATTTTCATGAATTGCTAATTTATTTAAGATGCATAGAAGGATATCATCAAGGACTATTGAAGCCCCCTAAAATTGAGGTAGACGTGGCCAGAAACACAATAGAAAGCGATGGAATTTTCCATCATTGGAGGCCGGATAAATTGTTAATTTCATTAATTTCCGATGAGTGGCTGTTGGAGGCCTACTAGAATAGGGTTTCCAGAGAGAGTTGAGAAGGGTAGTTTGTGACCAAGAACGACCATTTTAGTGATAATTTTGGCTAAAATTTGGAAGTAGGATTGAGTTTCGTGTTTTATTTTATCACCTAGTTTCCTGGTGATTTTTTCAATTATCTGAAAGGTGGCCATTGTCAATGCTGGTACCCACTTGTAGACATTAACAAGACAAAGTCATTGAGTATATGGTAGATTGGATTCGTGGCCGGAGTTAGTCAAAATCTGGCATAAAAGTCTGCAAACCCAAAGGCATCCACCTGTTTTCCTTTTTCCAATGAATTTTTCGGCGATTCGGGATGCTAGTGACAATGATTAAGTTGGTCAACTTAAAGAGGAAGTGAATATGGTCCGTTTGGGACCAACATTGGCTGAGGTAGCCACCGATGTATGGTAAAAATGACTATCAAACACCAAGATAGCCATGGCAACTGCCGAATCGGTCGTAGCCAATTAGTTTGCCAGGGCTATGGAACCTTGGTGGATCATGTTGGAACACCTGCATTCAAGATCTAGATTTGGATCCATTAGTTTTAATAAACAGGGTGTGTCATTTGTATGAGTCACATTGACGTGTCTGTACCTGACTAAAACCTTGTTTATGCCATGTGTAATCCTGTGTTGTTCCTAAATGGATCTAGATTCATATTATCTGAATAGACTATTTTCAGGATTCATTTATGGTTTTAGGTTATTTTGAGATCGTTCAATGCCTGATATATGATGTCCAATTTATGCATGATAGAGTGAACTTTAGTACAATGAGAATTTTATTCATGTTTAACGACTAAATTAAAGAATGATTAAGGGATAATATTGGAATAGGGGTTCTTGGTAGGATCCGATTAGAATATTTTGGGGATTTTGGTGTCGTTCATACTCTAATTTGCATGTGGTTTGAGCTGCTGGTCTTGTTATTAAATGAGCTATTCATTAATATTGATTTTATGCTTAAATAGGTATTAAATAAGATGGCTTGGTGATATGACATGTGAATCAGGATATCTATATATGGATTTGGATATGCATATGTGCATTGATTGAGATAGGGGATATACTTTCTCAATAGGATCATGCTAAGGTTGTTTTGAGATGTTTTTAATATGCATGTTTTATATGCTTTATTACTGCCTTGACAAAGACTAAGTTGCTTATGATAGCTATTGAGAATTGCTTTATAATGTGCATGTTTCAGAATAGTATGCCTTCATATGATGTTAGTTAGCCGGTACATTGGTTGGGTACGATAAAGCAAATATGTTTTTATTATGAAAGGCTTGTGAATATTGTGATACTGTATTGGAATTTGTGAATGAGATTGTTATAGATGATGTAATTATGAATATTGTGTTGAGCATGAGATATGTTTCTGAATAAGAATAATAAAGAGGGTTTAAAACCTAAGTGTGTGAAGATATTGGCTATGTTGTGTTTGCTTGTTGTGTGGGATACCTAGAGATTTGGTTGAGATGCGAAAACCTTGGATGTTCAATCAAGGGAGTGAAGGTGAGCTCCTAGGCACCCTAACCATATGTATGGACTGCACCGTACACCCAAGGGTCATTGACGAGGTTCCAACAACTCATGTGGTCTTGGTTTTAGCACTATATGAGCCATAATTATTGAAACTAAATAAGATGTCTGTGTTGATAAATATAAGTATATGTGGATTTGTGGATATGGATATGTATGTGTGGATTTGATTACTCGATGATAAAATTGTGGTTGAATTTATTTTGTTTTGATAAGTATAATATGTATTGATATTTGAAATGTGATGCTTTGAGTATGTTACTCCGTGGGAGTATATTATCGTATTGGGTAAATGTTGATGTACTCACCCATTTATTATTATTATTTTACAAATTAAGATTGTAAGTTGAAACCTTCGCTAAGATTTCTCAGGTTGACTTAGTGAGACAAACAACTATATAATAAGCGAAAGAATTATGAGTTTAGAAAATGTTGTATTAGTTTATAATTAGTGCATACTTTAGACTTGGTTTATAATTTTGTATACATATAGGTATTGACTTGTAAATATAATTGGATTTTATTGATATTTGAAATTTTGAAGGACTTATTGTTCATATATAAGCAATTCAACATCAAATGCCTCGGATGTGTGGTGTTATGTGGGACGGGTCAGTGTGGGAGTTGATTAAGGCAGGCCCATGGACTTGGGTTGTGACGGCACGCGTTGATGTAGCAGGTATACAATGAATTACTAGATTATAGTTTCATACATTTCTTAATGGTTAACATCTAATTCATAACTAATGGAGCTTGTTACTTTCAGATGGAAGCATTGAATCAAGTTGGAACATGTGAGTAAATTGAAGCACTTGTACAACGTAGCACACAAATGTTAAAAGAAGAATGCTTCAAAATCAACATATCTTCACAAGTTGTTTAGAAATTTGAGCTTTTCATAGTTCTCAATGACTTCTCTTGGGTGTATTGAATCATTATTAAGTCTTTATTTTCTTTTTTGTAGCAGCCAAATAATTGAATGTCATTTTGTCATGAACAAGGTCTTGACAAAGACACCACTTCAAGAATGAGAATGGGACTTTACAAAGTCACCATTTTATTTTGTGTTTGGTAGACACTTTTGTTCACACTGTAAAATGAATATTTTGAGTGGGTGTTTTGACAAAACTTCCAAAGCAATCATTTTATTTTGTGGTTTTAACCACTGTTATGTGCATCACCCCATATCATATGATACGGGGCGTATTGTATCGTATCATATCGTGAGTAATCACATGCAGAATCGCTCATTTGACATGGTTCAATTGCTTCAATCACTGATCACCACTTACCAAACCTACCTTCCATGTAAAATGTTACGACCAAAACAACTTAGAAAACCTAAATAATTTTAGGTAGTTTTGATGGTGGCATCATTAGTTTTAGCTAGTAAAAAGAGGTTTTAAAAAGTGAAAGAGTAGTGAAATGTAGTGCAAGATGACAGCGTATGAAAAGATATAAAGTGATTCAATATCTACAATGTGGCAATGAAAAAGAATGTAACCTTTACATATATCTACAATAAGCAAGAACTGTTCAATTGTTCCATTATTTATGGTCTTTTTCAGGAATTGTATGTTATCACATATTAGAAGTGTTGAAAGGGTTCATCGATTGCCAGACTGTTATATTCTTAAAAGAGTGACCAAAGAAGCAAAAATAGGATTGACTAATCCTTTTACAAATGCTTTAGCTAACTATCTTGTTTGGTACTTACTTAGTTTCACTTCATTTTCATTGTGTACGAGAGATTTCACTTCATTCACTGATAAGCAATCATTAGCTAATGTTCATGGAGCTTGAATAGTAGTGTTTGTTCAGTCTAATGGAACCTATTTCGCCCTATGCAAAATGGTGACAGTTTGAATGCACATATTCTATTATTTGCTTGTCGTCTTTATGAAGTATTCAAATGATTTAGCTAGCTATCTTATTTGGTAATCATGTGGTTTCACCTGAATGCACATATTGTGTAAGAGATTTTTGATGTATTTATTCACTGATCGGAAACAATTAGCTAATGTTCGTGGAGCTTGAACATTAGGTCGGGTTTGAAATTTCAAATGCGTGGTGTGTCTTTGCGGACTTTCCATTAATCGAGCCTACACTTTAGAACCATAGGTGATTCACCATAACTTAATTTTCGTTCCAATTTGAGTACAAACTTTGCCAACTTCGGATCCGACCTGAGTCGGAAATCGTATTCCTTTATCGCTACGCTTTTCTCATACTAGATTTAGCCTGGACGCACAAGGGCTTGTAACCATGGTTCAACATGTTTACAGAGAGATTTGGTTACAAAAGGAAGCTGAATCCAAACTTGATACACACAAATATAATAAGAGCCATGTGTGGGAGAATCAAACAAAGAGTTAAGAAACTAAGGTGGTTGGAGACCTAACACCATAATCTTTTTGTCATCCCACTCATACAATCTCTCTGGAAAATAAAGTCAGAAAATAGTTGTTCATCAATGCATCAACAACTTCAACTGTGAGAGTTAATCAAACAAAACATATATGATATCCAACAAACAAAGTAATGGTTTTATAAAACCATATCCAAGAAAACATGTCGTCACTTGTATTTACATCATTGCTTCCTCAAACAAGCCAATTATATCTTCCTTATTGCTCTTTTTCTTTGCCTTCTGTAGGCATAAGTATGCTTTTGTAGCCTCAAGCTATATCTTTAACTCACAACACTTACTGCATATATTGGATGGCAAGTGTTATACGATGGTAATGTCTTCAAACTTTTGAGCATGAATGTGATTGTTTTTAGCATCCCTTATCCAAATCATATACCTATAAAGTTGATAAGTCACATTAATGCAAGACTCATAATACATATAATGTATAGTATTGTAATATTATAATATATTTATATTAACCCTATCGAGACATTGATAAAAATATCAATTGATTGTTTGACGAAAACTGGATAGTCGAATATTCATCATGCCCTAACAAGTTGGGCATACTCGAGCAATCTCTTGTATTAAACAATGAAATATACGATCTTTCATGTGGACTTGACTTTATATTTATATAAATATAAATTTATATTTACCTTTTTAACACCAAGAACTCTCTTCGACAAACTTGAGACAAGCATCTTGTGCATCATTTTCATACTCAAATAATAGCATCAAGATACTTGTGGACTTGATTTCTACATTCTTCCAAAGACTTATAGAAGCCCGGAGCTCATCCAACAAATACAATATGTCTTGTCATGCTAGTGACTAATAATGTTTAGGAAATTACCAACATTTAAGGTATGATACAAATGAATAATGAAAATAAACTAAAATATATCTGCAATACCGAAAGCCTTGGCAAAAGAGTTTGTAGTTGGTGACATCACACCTACGAAAAGAGGTGGTATGGTAAAGAATAATAAAAGTTTCGCACATACAGTTTCTTGAACAATTATGAATGTGACTATATACTGCAAAAAAACATTTACCTCCCTTCTTATATTCCTCACATCTCAACTCCTTGTGACCTTTGTCACTGTATTTAGGTATTCTTGATATAGATTGTAACTTGTAGAACCCTTTCCCTAAAGCAAATTCGTCAAAATCAGTTGTTGGATTGTAAGGTAATACCCTACTCTTCACATGTTTACTTGAGGCCCCATATGTTGGCTTCATTGATTGAGTTCCTATAAGCTTTCTTTAAGTATATAAATCTGCTCAATTGATTGAAACGAGGGAACAAAAACAAAAACAAAGTAATGCATAGTGGTGAACCCACGTCAACTTAAACATAGGAAAAGAATTTTGGCAGCCACAAAAAAAAAATTGAAGAGTCAACAACATATTAACTATGCATAGTGGTGAACTAGTCAATCTTCAGCAACTTCTTCATCCAAGTTTAGTATATCCAATAGACTCTTTGCAAAAGTAGTCAATCTTTCATGACCAGAAAACAAAGTGGAAACAAGATCACATAACAGAAATAACAAAGAGTACGTCCAACACCGCAAACATCGAAGAGATTATTGTTCGTTTGCGGTGGCACGAGATAGAGAGACAAAAAACAAGAAACACAAATCATGTAATAGATATAGCAAAAAGTATATCTAGCTTGTCAAACAACGAATATCCCATTTTGATCTCTTGAAACCCTTAACAGTGACTTAATAGTCACCATGAAATGATATCATGTTCAATAGTCACCAAATTGATCTTAAAACCAATAATATAATCAAGAAGAATTACAAGAAATAGATTAGGTAACAGAAATAGACAAGAGTACATCCACCAAATATAAAAACAAAGATGGGTCACCTGAAACCCTTAATGACAACCGGTTCCTCGTACCTAAACAAAAGAAAGAGGGGGGGGGGGGACAGAGAGCTACACGACCAGAGGAGAGAGAGTGATTCATGTTCGCTGTGGCTGCATGGGAGAGAGACAGAAAGCGGGGAGGGACGAAAGAGACAAAGAGGAAAAGGAGAAGAGACGAAAATGAGAAAGAAAGGGAAAGGAGGAGAAAGATGCAAACATCTTCAGTTGTTCAGGAGAGATGCAAGTGCTGCACGGTGGAATGTGAGAGATGAAGTTCATGCTCGTTTGTGGTTGTACGAGAGAAAGCAACAGAAAGAGAGAGGGACGAAGACGAGAGAGGAGAAAATGGGGGAGAATGCAAAACAGGAGACAAAGGCAGAGAGCGGGTGAAACAAGAGAGAAATGGAGGGACGTGCGGTTTAGGGCTTCGACAGAAAGGCTTAAATACCTCTATCAGGAGCCGCACGCTGATCATATGAGACTGCCGTGAGACTGCCGACATGACTGGATGAATCGAGTTTGCATCCTCCACTTGCTTTTGGGTAGCCCTTTAAAAGTTTTGAAATTATACTCGTATCATCCAAAGCAATGGATATAAATAACTTAATATCAATAATCTATCGAATTTAAATTTAAAATAAAAAAACATGTGGACATAAAAAAAACTCATAATAATGATGTAGTACCTTTTGCTTTGAAATTTAAACTATTTATTGTTAAAGATAGATTGTTGAAATTTATTTGTGTGAGAGCATATACTATATATATATATATATATATATATATATATATATATATATATATATATATATATATATATATATATCCAATTTAGTCTCTCAACTACTAGGTAAGTTCTCATTTCTCAACTGACCTAGTGCCCTCTATTTATTTGTTGCTTTGTGATTGCAATAGCTAGTTACAAATCTAAGTCATGCACTCGACTAAAACTTGAGAAATGAAACTTATAGCCAAGTTGAGAAATGAGAAAATCATGCATGGATCATTCATGTGACTGGTTCCCGACAACTTATTGTATAAAGTTTTGTTTGGTGTATATATATATATATATATATATATAGAGAGAGAGAGAGAGAGAGAGAGAGAGGAAACTTGGTATATGTTAGTATATTCAAATAAATCTTAATCATTCTTTTGAATTGATGAAATTTAAATTTCAAAAATAAAATGTGAACATGTGAACATAGTACACCTATAAAAAGCAAATGTGTGTATTTTTCTTTTTGAAGTCCAGTTTTAACCCAAGACACGTGAAGGGAATTTGTTTTGGATATACTAGCACCTAAGTGTGCTAGTATAAAATTCTCTCTTTCTATATATATATAAATGTGTGTGTGTACATACCTGTATTTGGTACTTCTTATCTTATACTTGCCCCTCAAAGATGTGCAGATTTTACCCCTAACTGGACCCAAACCCAGTCAAGTGGGTAATCTCCCCCCGTTTGGGTCCAGGTCAAGTTCCCATGAGTCGGGTCAATGTTCACCCACAATAGTATACACTTATATCTGATTTGGATTTGGGATTCAGAATGCAAAAAACTATAAACCAAGAATGTTCATCTAAATTTAATCAAATCCGGTCAAATTTTAATGGAAATCCAGATCCAAACCCAACAGATTGGCGGTACCTTCCTCGTTTCTTCCAAGAAATTCTCCTAGATTGATTTTATGAACTCGGTGGGCCACCATGAACCTTCTTACTCAAATCGTTCTAAGATTTTAACCGTTGAATGACTCTTTCCTTTTTAACTATAAAAGTCCTTTGCTTCACTTCCCTTTAAAACGCGTTCTCTCTCTCTCTGTGAGTCAAGAAGAAGATGGAGGTAACGTTGATACCGGAACCATGGAACACGCTCGTCCTTCTGACCCTCTTCCTTCTATACGTTATGGTCGCCGGATCCGTTTCCGTGATGTCTTTCTTGCCGGAGAAGTCGCCGGAGTCGGAGGCGCTCCGAAGGGTCAGCCTCGTCGTCGCGGTGCTCCTGACTTACAATTATGGAATCCGGCTCTGGTCTATGCTTCCGGTGGACATGATGTGGATGGCGTGGGTGTTCTTCTCGACAATCACCGTCGGCTGCATCTTCATCACGGTGCTCTTCCTCAAGTACGGGCTTCGAGATCCAGCCGATGAGAAGACGAAGACGGCACAGAAATCGCTGCAGGCGCCTCTGCTTGGCCCCGGCGTCGTGACTACGGCTTAATCTCAGGAAGAAGGACAGTGATGGTTTGGTTTGTAATTGCAATGGTCGATTGAAATCGGTTCATAGAAGCCAAAGAATATTATGTGCTTGTAGTGAATAGTGATGCATATAAGATATTGACGGTAATCTTGTTTACTCTCTGTGCGTGTGTGTGACCCTGAATTCTTTGATGGGATTGCTCGCGCTTTTTTCTCCCTTTTGTTGAACATAGTGAATTGTGCGAATCCCTTGTTTGCGCCCAAAATCTCGTCGGCTATTGACATATTCATCAAAAAGAAGAAAGATCCCCAATTTTCCTCACGTTCGGTGGATTAGATGAGGAAGATCGAGTAGGAAACCCCAGGAAGGTGCAGCAGCCGTGATTTGACTTGCCTTTTTCCTAAAGCCGTCCATCTTGAAGCTGGAGCACTGTGGAGACTCTCCATCTCTCAGATATGACCGGCCCAACCATGAGTAGTTTCTGGTGATTTATGCAATTTTATGCCGATTGAACTCAAATCTGTTTCAATCTCCATTCCGAATCGTAGATAATATTTTTGTCTTGGCACCACCTTATTAGACATGACTAGCACTTTATCTGAAAGGTATAAACTCAAGGTTAGATCTTCAAGTACAACTCAAATTTATTCTTAGCAGTTCATTGGTATGAGTTATCAATGTATATACGTGGCATGGTTATCTTCGCATAGTAAATTTGGTCATCCATCAAACAGCGTTTAGAGAAGGCTAAAAGAGCATAGGTAGGCCTCTGCGAAGATCTTGTGTAGGACAAGGCTTAGTTAACGATTGGTTTTAGTTTGGATATGACTCAAGTCGAGACATGCACTCACCAGTGGCCGGAATTCAGGAAATTGGCACACAACTATAGCCTCCATAGTTGAATCCCTGGGCTCATACATAGTTCACCCCACCCTAAGATCTTGTGGCTACTTGTCCACCCGAAAATTTCTAGATTTGCCACTAACCGTCGTCCATGACGGGTACCTTTGATCCCTCTCGGGGATTCCTACCATGAACCAGTTACTTTCGGTCGTGTTGGCGGCGAAGTAACCCCTTTTTGTGGCTTAATTCTTCACACGGGTTTCAACCTAAAGAGATTTTCATGGCAAAGAGACCGTATGTGGTTTCCTTCACAACTTGGGAAATCCCATTTTCCAAGTTATGTAGCAGGTGAGGACGAAGACCGTGTTCTTCTTTTTACTTGTAACATGGAAAAACTGCAATCAAGTAGAAAGACACTACGACTTGGTCTGGGTGCATTTCTCCAAGTTTCAGGTTATCCATACGACAATTCGCTTTCTGCTCTATTGGCGGTTTGAAACGGTGGAGCCTCCCTGCTTGTAATTTACGTGCATCTGCCATACACTGCAAGTCCATCTTATATAATCTAAACAACACTAGGGATCAACGAGTCTCATTGCTCCATAATTTTCTCCTTATTTGGGTTCCTTTTCGAGCTCACTAGTCTGCTGTGAACAACTTAATCAACAAGGTGCTATCGAGAATTGGTTATTTTTGTGGTTATGAAGGGGATGCCGACGCCTAACTTGCACCCCCCAGGAGTTGAACTCTCCACCTGGTGCAAGGGCGTCTGAGTGCCCTGCCAGTTGAGCTAACATTCTGAGTGGCACCCCTAGACACCGTCTATTCAACCACCATGGTGGTTGGCGGATGGTCGCTGGAATAGTTGCAGAAAACTGATACCAATGAGCACCTGTTGCTAAGGTCTAGTACTCAAAGTGAAGATAACAGCAAGACAAGCCTGTTCTGGTCTACCTCCAAGCGGTCCCTAGCGTTTTTCCTTTTGGCTTCAATCATATTTGATTGCTATGGTGATGCAGGACATATGACAAGTTGGCGATGGGGTAAAACCAGACACCAATCAAGTTCCTCCTGGATACACAAATTGTTGGCTTGATGAAGGCCATGATGACGAAGATGAAGATGAGGAATATCACTGCTTTCCAAATGACGACGATGACGTCCGAGGCGATTCAGGGGATGGCAGTGCAAACGGAGAATGCGGCAGTGATAAGGGGAAAGAAGATGCAGATGAAGGTGATGAGAATGCCTGTCACTCTCCTTGCTACCTCTCGCAATGCCTGAAACAACAGATTAATTTGGAAATCTCTTTTAATCTAAGACTACTTACCTCCAACTAAGGCTGGTAAATGAATCCAGCCGCTCGTTGTTTATCAAATCCCCAGTTTGGTGTGTTCGATTGGTTCGACTCATAAAAGGTCACTAAATGGCAATTTTCAAATTTCTATGTAAACCAGATGCAAGGTAACTCTATTAGGGCATTTAGGGTTGTGTCATGGAATTTCTTGTCTGAGAACTTTTCAGAATTTGTGCCTGAAAACTCCATTAAGTGTCATAGAAAGTTCCATGACATTACTAGTCTTTTGTCATCTTATTTGGAAGTTCAGATTCCTTTGAACCAATTGATGTTGGAGACTGCAACCTCAGGGATTGTCATTTTGGCACCAAAATAACCCATTTGAAGTTGGAATCTCATGACGCAAACAGGCCCCAAGGTAAACAGAGGCCCATGTTTCTTCTAACTTGTTTTAGAAAGAAAAACTTCACATAAATGCCTTTAGAAGACTTTCCAACTTGTTTTATATCCTGCACCAGATGCACCAATTAAGTATAATGGAATAAACAAAATAAGGCCTAATAGGAGGTAGAGCTAGACATCCCCGGAACCAGTACTTTTATTAAAAAAGTTCAATGGTTTAGATCTGGTTCTAGTTTTACAAGAGATGAAACCAGAACCAAACCGGGTGGTCTCCGGTTTCGATGCTGATTTCATCAATTCAAGATTCAGCCAGTTCCTGGCATGGTTCAGTTCCGGTGGAAACCACTGAGCCGACTAGAAACTAGCCATGTCCAGGTAGAGCTTGTAAACGAGCCTTTGTTGCTTGAGTTGTGTCCTATGCGAACAACCATGGTAACTGCATAGCCCGTGCTCTTACATCTTCGCTAATGGCTTGGGACCCTATTATCAGCAAGTTGAACTAAATTGTGAAGAAACATGGCCCTAGTAAAAAAGTGATGATGAAGATGAAGATGAAGACGATGATCATGACTGCTTCCCAAACGACAAGGATGACAAGGAAGATCATGATGAAGATGGGGACAATGAGGAAGAAGAAAAACGTATAGCAGAAACCCCTACTAAGAAAAGGAAGTGAAGCAAACGTGGGTGCTGTTTTGTGTTTTTAGGGTAGGGACAGGGTCGACAGGGTCGTTTAAATTCCTCCTTTTCATGAACATGACATGGTAAGGCTTACAAACGTGCTTATGTAATTAATTATAGGCACACCCTTTTTGCGGGTTGGCGTATTATGGCTTCTGATTTTATCAGGCCATCACATCTGAAATCAGCTTTGGACATATGTATATATAAGTGAGTGTGTGTGTGTGTGTGTGTGAGAGAGAGAGAGAGAGGTCAATGACGACCGAACCAAATTGAGCGGGCAGACCTGCAAGTTGATCAAAGCTCACAAGATTATGGTAAGAAGTATATCAAAGGCTGCCTTTGACTTGACCGGAGAACTTCTGGACGATCAAATGTGTGTTAATGCCTGTTCTTTTTTGTGCTTCTTCAGCCCGTCCAAGCAAAGGAGCTTGAGCATGAAAACTGTTTCAAGGTGGCGATAAGTCAAGAAATGGCCCTTGTTCATCTCATTTGGCAAGATTCACTTTACTGACTTTAGCTGTTACACGGCTCATCTTCATATACAATGGAATTTGACTAAAAACAGACTAACATAGTAATAATTCAGGATAAAAGATCCGAACCAGTTTTATGCCAGTCGTGGGCTACTTAATGCAGCAGACCAGGTGAAGTTCGAGTTCAAAAGTTCGTGAAACTTATATGGTAGATTGGCTGCAGCTGCCACTTTCTTTATATGCAATGCAAAAACCTGAGGGGATTAAGCACGAAGAAAAACATTCTCAAAAAGCAAGATAGTCCTACTCTCATGTGGCTGAAAATGTGCAGCTGCTCTTTTCATGACAAGAAGACCCAGCCAATACATACTTGCAACGATCAAACCAGAAATGCAAATTCT
The DNA here is from genome assembly GCA_036023115.1 of Brasenia schreberi. Classification (NCBI taxonomy): domain Eukaryota; kingdom Viridiplantae; phylum Streptophyta; class Magnoliopsida; order Nymphaeales; family Cabombaceae; genus Brasenia; species Brasenia schreberi. The sequence goes on from JAYKKT010000064.1 coordinate 12,719,901, forward strand.
AATAATATCCAAAAACCTAGCACCTTGAGATATATGTGACTAAAATTGACATGCTCGAAGACAAGAAGACCACCTTCACTGGAAATCAGTTTGAAGCTTAAGTGGACCAGGTTTAACATAATTGATGCTGCCTAACTTAGAGTCCAGTAGACCAACAGGCAATGCACAGAAACTATGATTCTTCTATGATAGCGGGCACACACACACACAGAGAGAGCTTGGTATTTTGTCCTGGATTTTTACAAGTGATACACATTACATCGAAGCAAACGAAGTGCTCAAGAACACAACCAATCAACAGCACCAGTCACTTCTAACTGGGAGTAATTTTCAGAACAAATAGAAGGGGAAAAAAGGAACTAAGAAAAGAAAAGCCTAAAAAAGAAACTGCCAAACTTATATTCGGACCAAATTGCATGTGATTTCTCTATGTAAAACACTAGAGACAGAAGGTTAAGCTATTTTCCAACTATATCTGAATTCATAAATAGAGCAAAGGAATGAGAGAATTAAAAAAGAAAAAAACCCTCAGACCTGCCCAACTTTTGGTCACCTTTGTTGCTGATCACCACCTGTGGTTGCAGTTGTCGCTGTAGTTGGCACAGTAGGCATGCTGCTCATGGAACCGTTTTCAGTGGGCGGAGTGGTACCCCATTTTGCTTCCGACTCCAGTGGCTCCAGAACATGAACCCCTCCATCAGTTAGGCCAACAGCAAACTGATTTGCCTCCGATGGGTGTGCCGCAATCACAAGTGGGTATACGTTCAAGCTGCAGACATACATACTGATTTAGCAGGAGTAAATTATAAATGTTAACATGTTCTCTGTCACTGACTAAGCTTGTGCATTCAAGATTTCAAAACCTAACCTGATGTATTACGGTTTCCAAAGTCTTGATAAGATTCATTAGTTACAGGCCAAGCTCTTTAAGTTGATTCTTACACATTGATTTTTTACTACTGATACACCAATAGCCCCATTAGCATGTGCTAGCTCTGAAAGATGTATCGAAATGTATTTGCACAGCATGCCACATATGTCCATGCACCAGGATTATGTGAGTGATATATAAAACGCTTGGCATTTGAAAACATGTGTTGCGTGCTTCACATTTCAATGACATTGCTGTGTAGTTTTGTAGCTAGATATTCTGCATGCACAAAGATAGGTCTAGATACAAGTAAAATATAAACATTCAACTCAAAACGACATTGATAGATACTTGAGAATACATTAAAGCATCAATGATCTTTCGAACAAGTTATCATATAATCCATGATTATAAGGATATAGAAAAGTTAAAATGGTGTAACAAATCTACCCTCATGTCAATGTTGCAAAGTAGATGTTGCAAGACACGTTGCAGCACCCCATTTTATTTTATGTGAACATATCTTGAAAGTCACATAACCACACCAGAATGCATAACTCCGCTATTCAATCTTACAAACAGAAAGTAAAAGTTGACATGAACTCTGGATATACAACAAATATCCCTACATCAATGCCACTAATCGGCAAACCATGACTGATACTTCCAGAACAAGTTCTCTAAGTACTCATGTTATCCATCCGAATCATGACTCTTAAACGACAAAGCCTACCATTCAATGAATAACCACCTAGCCGTATTGTCAAGCAAATGTCACCAAATATATCTACACATCTACCTAGAGGTGGAGACAGGATTTCAATTTTTCCCTATTCTCTTGCTCAGTCCCTACCTGTTCTCGGCTTCTTTACTTAAGCATAATTAAAGATAAGAATTTTCTGCATCAATACAAAGTAAAGTGCCTCCCATCTGTGAATGTGTGAAGAGACAACCAACGGAACTTAAATTTCAGAAACTACATGCCTAGGAGATACTTGGATTTCAACCCACATCAAACCATATTTCAGGACATCAGAGTGCAATAGCAGCATAAGAAATAAGCTGATGAGCCAAAGGAAAGCTTTCCTTTTTCACTGGTAACGATGTCTTTCTTTTAATATTTGGATATGAAGAACCAATCAAGCAGAAACCGACTAATTGAGTTCTGTTACACCCTTGAAGCCTAACGCATTGGATTGAGAAGTACCTGGCGTTTGCTGGAAGATAAGCTGCTGGATTAATTCGGCATCTCAACCTCAAATTTGAAGCATTGAACACGCATATTACAGAGTCCAGAAAGGAAACAAAGACTAACTGGCTGTCACATGAGAAAGTGGCATGGGAAATTGGAGCAGATGATTCTCGCGGAACCCACTATAAGTCCACATAGAAGTCAAAAAATTAATCTGTTATAAATGATAAGTCAAATGCCTATGTTTCATAAGATTACAAAAATACCTGCTTCATGCATTCTAATTTAGTTGTTTCATAGATAGCAATCTGTGTCTCATGAACAGCTAAGAAACGTATTTGATCCTGGTGAAATTGGACTCGTGTTTCTGCTAATGCTGATGGTGTACGTCCAGCTGGAACCTGCAAAAATCTGCTTTTCTGCTTCTCCCAGCCATCTGTACTCCACACACATAACTGCAGCATGATAGAAGAATGATTACCTCGTTGGTCATTCCCTTTAACTTATATCTTTATAAAGAAGTTCACAGCAAGAAGCAGGAATTGCACTAAAAATAAGAAAAAGAAGGTGGCAGTGCCCATTGCCAAAAGAAAGCATATCTTTTTAGTTCTACATACAGTGATGCAAGGGAATGCTACTTAAAGTTTGTCATGTAGGGCCTGGTTCAAGAAGACTTCTTACCTGGGAATCAGCTCCAGATGACACCAAGACATTCAGTGAATTTGAGAATGCAAGGCCAGTAATTCTTTTAGAATGCCCTTTGAGTTTGCTTTTTACCTATATCGCGACAGACTTGTGATTCCATCAATAGATCAAACAGGCCATGACTTGCCATGCAAGAAGTTCTTTACCTCATCTACTCGGACATTGTAAATTTGGATCGTGGAGTCATCCATGCCAATGGCAATTATGTTGTTGTCTTGTGGATGGAATGCAAGAAATGTTGCTGCTGGTGCCGGTGGCATGAATGTTGTCATTGTCTGCGCATGAAAGAAACAAGATTTTTTTCCGACAATTTTGGATGAGACAACACCTAGGTCAGCTTCAAGTGAAATTGAAGGTTCAGTACATCTTAAAGGTCCATTCCCATCACCTTAAATGTCATCATGTTAAAGAGAGAAATTTTCCCTCCTGAAGCAGACATGACGTAAGAATCATTTTTTGATAATGCAAAGCAAGGGACAGCTTCTTCAGGATTAGTGTCTGTAATGTCATTAGTCATCAGTATGCCACTTGGTGGCTGCCATAGTTGAGGTGTGATACTTGCAGTCGCCTACACAAAGAAAAACACTAAGTAAACAGCACTGGGAAAGGAAGAATTACATGCAGCTTCTACCAAGTGTTCACCTTGCCACTTATGTTGCGGTCATTGCGTTGCCATTTCCAAAGCAGATGAATGGCATTGGATGCTAATGCCAGAAGAGCAACTCCAGAATTCGTATATAGCAGTCTTGAGATCTACAGTGATTGCATGAATGTATTAAAAACAAAGAACATGCATGATAAATGAGAACTTGTAAGGACTGCACGTAAGTAGGCTTAAAAGCAACTTCATAAAGTCAAGATAACAAATTAACAAAAAACATTTCTTATGTTTCCTATGGTGATTGTTGAGAATATATGTATCTGCTGTGTTTTAAGTGTTATTTCAGTAATTTATAATAGTTGAGTATTATTGTAATTGCCCGGAGTACTAAGGGCATTTTGGTAATTTTTTATTTACAACCCATTATATAAGGGCTAGAAGTTTGTATTAGGGTTAAGAGTCTGATTTGTAGAAAGTGTGAAAGAGAGGAGGGGGCCTCCATTGGAGGACCTGCCCCCTCCTTCAAATCTCCATCTTGTTACTCTTCAATAATTATTATATTTTTTATATTTGTTCCTCTACTGCATTATCGAAGAATTTCAACATGGTATCAGAGTTATAAGATTGATGGGAGCCGAGGATAGTGTGTGATGTGCTGATCTGGGTGGCAAAATTGATGAGACACAAATTTTTTGAGGAGATGAAGAAAGATGAACACCAAGCCATTCTCTGGCAGGAAGGAAACGGAGAATGTGATAAATGTCCAAACAGCATAGCTTAAAAGAGAGGTCTCATATTACACTTAGTACCTTCAATGGTAATCCATAAGTCTGAACGTGGTCAAAACATCTTTTATAGGCCTATATGGCCATCCGACTTCGAAGTACTCAAGGAGATGCATGCAGCTTTATTCCCTATCAGGTATAAGTCGAAGTTCTTTCTCAGTGTAGTCAATGGTCATGAGATTGTGTCATGGGCTGCTGTAGACAGAAGTTGTCCAGATGGAAAAAGTGATGAAATAATTGGTTTTGTCACTGCATGTCTTGTGGTACCAACGGAGACTGAGGTAGGGGATATTCTGGGATATTGTTTTGAGATGTTGTGGGCACAAGGTGAAATAAACTCATCACAATCTGGTTCTGGATTTCTTGGAGATACTTTATCTTCTTTTTTAGAGGAGAGTGAAGAGAATGTAATTAGTTGTGCAATCTAGGAACTATATGATAAGTCCTGCAAAATCGTTTGCTAATCATATGAAGATAGAAGTAAGCCAGATGCAGAAATAGTCGATTGATTTGAAGAGTGTATCCTATGCCATGATAATGCTGCCAAAATAAAGAGGAGAAATATTCGACACTTAAATTCTCTCTGCATATTCTTGTGATTTACGTGAAGTTCTAAAGGAAGAAGAAGATCACGAAGAAGGAAGGCTATTGGCTGCCAAAAAATGATGATGGTGTCCATATTTTTTTTTCAAAAGAGAAGTTACACAAAATCTTGGAAAGGAAGATTTGAATATTTTGAGAAAGGTAATTTCAAATTTTTGAATAATCAAATGTTGGAAAAGTAAAGTTCCAAATTACTTGCCTGATTTTGTGGGAAAGCACAACAGAAACTAGTTATGGAAACTTCCTTTTCTGATTGTATGGGAAAGTAAACCAGAAAGATAGTTATGGAAACTTAATTTCCTGATTTGGTGGAAAGGATAAGATAAAAAGGGATCCATGATTTTAGGAAAGAAATCATCAACAACTGCCCATCATCTGGATAAAGAAAGTTGTTACAGAAAAAGAAAGGATAGAAAATATAGTCCATTCCAGATTTTATGGGCTGTGCTGAAAAAGAAAGGTCACCCTATCTTAAAAATCCTGCGATGGATGGATTCACTGCTCAATTTCCATATAAGCCTACTCCATATCAAGAACAGTGGACAGTGATCTGTGCATACCACATAGACAATGCCATTTTGATATGCTTTTGCTCATAGGAAGTGCAATAGTAAATGAAGCAATTCTCATAGGCGAATCTACTTCTCAGTGAAAGGTTGCAGGCTCTTCACCTTCCCAGACTGTTGATTCAGAGGAGATCTATTTTGATTTCAGAAAGCAATAGTTCATTTTTTTCAGATGCGATACAGACATTCTGCAAGCTTCCTTACCTATCAAAGGAAGCCTTTGGATTTTACCTTAGAAGCACAGGGCATGGGTCGGAAGCAAAAGGTTACTGCTGCCACTGATAAGTGGGGTTGGAATGTGTTTGACTATCTGCAACCAACATTCCAGAAACTGATGAAAGAGCATTGCATGGAGCCTTTCTTTGTATTCCAGGTCTTCTGTGTGGGTCTTTGGTGCCTAGATGAATATTGTACTATAGTCTGTTCACCTTGTTCATGCTATTTATGTTTGAGTCAACAATGGCCAAGAGTCGGCTGAAAACACTTAGTGAGCTTAGGCGAACATTTTGTTATGGTGAGCTCATAGTGCATCGTGATGGGAAGTATGTCCTGCAACATTTTAGTTGTTACATTTTGTTATGGTTATCTTGGCAGTGCAGATGCAGAAGAAGAGGGAATGTTGTCACCAAGGAAAAAGAAAAACTAAGGTCAAGAAACCAATGAACAAATTGATACTCCCATGGAAAAAAAGAAAAAGGAAGAAGAGCTAAAGCAGATTAACTCCATGGATTGTGAGTCATGTTCAGAGTAAGAGATTCATGAAAATGAATCTTGTGAAATTGAGATGGAAGAGTTTGAGCTGTGTCCCTGCAGACTACATGTCGAAACAGACAGATATCAACCATTGAATGAGAGCCATATTGGTTGATTGGCTGATTGAGGTGCACAATAATTTCGACCTAAGGCATGAGACCTTGTTCTTCACCATTAACCTCATATATAGATACCTCTCTGTTCAAAACGTAATGAGAATGTCCCTCTAGCTTGTTGGCATCACAGTGATGCTAATTGCCTGCAAGTATGAAGAGACTTTGTCATCATTTCTGACAGAGCTTACACCAGAGAAGATGTCTTGAAGATGGAGGAAAGCAAGAAGCATCTGATGGGTGCAAAAATTATTCAGTTCAAGCAGTCAATGTTGATCTCATAAACCAAACCGGTGCAATGTTCCTCACCCAGAGCAAGTCGAGCTTTTGGAGAAGAGAGAAGGGAGACATGCAGGGGCGCCAATGTTCAATTGTGGGAAGATGACAGTCATGAGGATTGCAGTAATGATTGTATTTGCAACCATTGAAGTTGCAAGAATTTGCAGCTATGAAGGCTGCTTAACCTCTGCCATGAAGGCGGATAAAAGTGTGTTGCAACCATGAAGGCTGATGAAAGTTAATTTGCAACAATGAAAGCTGCTGAAGAAATAGTGCAGCCATGCAGCTGCTGAAGATGAATAGTTAAGAAGGCTAAGTTGAAGAAGATTACAACCATGAAGGTTGTTGAAAAGTGTTGCAGCAAAGAAGATTACTTGAAAAATTGACTGACAAGGGGCTGAAAAATTCAAAAAAAAATACAGAAAATATGAAGTCATACGTAGTAAGTGTATTCTTATATGGTTAAACAGCAAAATTGAAAATAGAAGAGAAAGATATAATGCAGAAAAATTAATCCCTTTCACTACATATGCATGACAAATCAAATCATAGAAGAGGCTAGAGGAATTGATTGGTATAGAATGTGACAGTATCACTAAGAAGCATAAAAGTTAAAACCTTGAGTTGCTGAAATAAACAACCAGGAGGGCTGAAAAAGCGACTGCAGTCACCATGTGAAGGGGCGCAGACTGACTAGTACGAGCAGATGTCTGTATTCTGCTATTTAAGTGGTAGAGAGAGGGCACACAACCAACACAACGGCTGCAGCCACCATGTAAAGGGGTGCAGGAAAAGTCGTATGAAGTGTGTATGGTGGAGTAGTACCTCCTATCACAAAAGATCAGTTTTCTCAAGAGTAGAAAAACATGACTTTTGAAGTGTAGCTGCTAAATCACTTCATGGAGAAGAAGAAAGAAAGAGGGAGCAACCGACACCCATAGAAGGGTCGTGTGTTACCCAAGTATTCTTGATTGTTTAAGTTGATTTAAAGAAGCCTCGAAGAGATCGTTAGTACACGTGTGGTGAAAAAAGAACCAGTTTTTCGGCAAGTTTGGAGTTTGAACTATCTCACTCCCAACTTGAGGAGGGGTGTTAGAATATATGTATCTACTGTGTTTTAAGTGTTATTTCAGTAATTTCTAATAGTTGAGTATTATTGTAATTGCCCGGAGTACTAAGGGCATTTTGATAATTTTTTATTTACAACCCATTATATAAGGGCTAGAAGTTTGTATTAGGGTTAAGAGTCTGATTTGTAGAAAGTGTGAAAGAGAGGAGGGGGCCTCCATTGGAGGACCTGCCCCCTCCTTCAAATCTCCATCTTGTTACTCTTCAATAATTATTATATTTTTTATATTTGTTCCTCTACTGCATTATCGAAGAATTTCAACAGTGATAACGGTTTGAAAGGGACTAGCACCCAATCAAGGAATTTCCAGACAAACAAGCTATACAAAAGACATAGAAATAGTCTAGCAACCAAACAAACCTAAGAGTCATAAATGTTTCTCCCCAAAAGGAGCCTTGAAACATCTAAAATCCTCTAGATTATCTCGTTAGGTGCGAATTGAACCATGACTTACGATAGTTGAGCGCACAAAATCATCCTTGTCAAGAGACCTGGGCAAGATCCAGACCCATACCAGGAAACCAATAAATTGAGAAATAACAATATGAAGACTCAAATCCATTAGATAAGGTATGGAACACAACTTTACATGCTAAGTTAGAACATTTTATATTCATGGATCAACGCACGACAGGAGTCCCCAGTGCAATGCATCCAATTAACAAATTTCAGCATTTCAGGTGCTATTCTCGGCAAGATTTTTAACATAGAGTGTTTGTAAGTAAAACACCATATCAACTATACAACAGAGCACAGAACAAAAGATTCGTTAGCATGAGCAGGACACCATGAAACGTATCCAGTTAAGGAAAACATATTTTAGATCTTGTCACACAGTTTTTAAGCTTTCAGAGTTAAAAGTAATATAAAAGTCAACAATGAAAAAAGAAATAGTAAAATTATATTCACTATCTGAAGGATAAAAAAAACAAGAATGATAGATTCTTTAGCAAGATGGCATTATCAACCATGTCCCCATGGATATCATGGGTATGCTTACCTTGCTGGTTCTTAAGCTGTCAGGAAGCCTCAGTGACCGACATTGTGTTGGTTCATTTATTTCAGTAAGCTTCCAAATCTTTGACTTGTCCATTGATTCTTCAAGAACTCTAGGTTTTATATCTACCAAGCTTCGAGCATCACTATTCTAAGAAGTCAACAAGACAGACAAATAGTTCCAATAAGTTAGTCTAAAGAAACTAAATACTTTTGTCAACTTGTACATAGCAACATCTCCTTACTGCTGAAGATGCAAAGATGAGCAAAAGTAGGTTAACAATGAATATGATATGAAACAAAAAGCTTGCAACAAAAGAAAGTACCATAGAAGCCACAGGTGGGACCCTATCTGCAGGAGTACTTGATGCCAGAGCAGAAGAAGCAACAATAATTGCATTTATTCCTGGTGCCTGCAACAGGGCATTTTGCTGAGGAACATTATTTTAAAATGAAATTCATTAGATAACGTATACTGCAGCCAACCTTGACAATAGCCTCAGATGCAACTCTGGAGGCATCAAAGGAACGATTCTCAAAAGTCCTCAACAATCGCAACCCATCACTATTAGTTAAGATTTTGAACCCATTGTCACTGGTCGATACAGCCAACAGTGTACCTTCCTTGTTGAAACGGATTCGTGGACTAGCCTAGCAAGAGGAAAGTGGAAACTTTAACACTATACTCACATAACACAACATATTGAGACTGTATGTCCATTTAAAGGCATACCGGCAAACCACCTTCAGCATCAGTAGTTGTTAGAAGATTAACATTGTCCATGTCCCAGAATTTTATCGAATATTCATCACCAGCAGCCAGAAACCTGTTCCTTGTTGTATCAAATTGGATGACCCCCAAAGAACGCTTCCTGAAACCCTGATAAGTCCTTTTCACAGCACCTTCACTTTCATTCCACTCCACAATATATGATTCTCCTTCCTTACTAGTACCACAAGAAAATAGCCTGCAAAAGATGCATGTAATGTCTACCATAGATAGACATTGTTACTTTAAGATTCATGCTTTAATTTATTTAACATTAAATCAGACCTTGAGCCATCTACACTATAGGCCATTGTGGTGCACCAATGGCCTGGGGCATCATAATCAACTCTTGAACCCATGTTATCGTACAACCATGCCTTGATTTTCCCATCTACAGCTGTTGAAAAGATGAACTGGAAACCCGCAGAATGAATAACAAATCCAAGGCATATAGTTAACGGTTGAAAACCATAAAAGCTCGATCAGAAGAGAAAAACAATGGAAAATCGTCTCAAACAGGGAGTGCACCTGGATATTTTCTTTGTAATGAGGGCAGACAGAGTAAACTGGTGCCTCATGTCCTTCAAAGCAGTATCGTTTGGCACCAGTAGCAGCATCCCAGACCTGTAGAGATAAGTTTAATAATTGCAATGCAAGCTACCACAACCACAATAAATATAGGTGTCAAAGAAGTCAACCTTTATGGTCTTGTCATCACCACAAGTTATGACACACAGTTGCTTGTTGGGGTGACAGAAAGCAAGATCATTAACACCACCAACATGCGCATCAATCTAGGAAACGGAAGACAATTTATAAGATTCAACTATCAACAGCACTATGAAAATTATAAAACCAACTTAGAACACAAAGCAGAAATATATTTCCACAACAGGAATATGATGATTAAGCATCACATGCCTCCAAGTGTTGTCGTATGTCATCTGCACCATGATAAGAATACACATGCACCATATGCCTAGAATATGCAACCCCTGAAATGCATGAAGAGAAAATGTCATAAATAACTTACAGTACATCTTCAACTTTCATGTACAAACTATAGCAATCCAGAGAGACAAGTATTTTAATGTTCTCACCAAACAGTGAACCATCAGGACTCCACATGACACGGTTAACAGACACTCCAGGTTCTTTACTAAGAGCAGCCTGATCATCATGAAAGCAATCCCAATTATTGGTGACTTTTCAGGAAGTGATGGAAATTACAGAAATTTCCAGGCTATGCATATACCTGTAAAGGCATAGAGACAGCCCCATGGTCCCAAACTTTAAAATTTTTCTGCACCAGTCTTTCTCTGGTACCAACTTCCCACAATGCTATGTCACCCACACTTGTACCCACTAAAATAGTTGTCACAAAATTTATCAGTAAAATGGCAAGAATAACTAATGTGGCGATGATTAGACTTGGTGGTTAAAGGAAAAGGAGAAGAATAGGTGATCAAGAAAGCTGACCAAGAAGTACAGTCTGTTGAGATGGATGGAAGTCCATGCTCATGACAGTAGATCCTTGATTCATTGTCCGTGAAACATTCTTTGGCAAGTCATCTATAGTATATATACTCTGACCATGGCTCTGACCAGGGTATGGAACTGGCAATATATTAATAGGAAGAGGAACCTGCAGAAAGAGCACCATATCATACTTTTGTTTCATGGTTATCCACATTTTACAACATGATGTACCAAAACAAGAAAAAATAAAGAAAACAGAACCAGCATTCAAGACTACCGCATGAACAATCTTACGGTGCAAAAATTCAATCTACCAACCTCGTCGGAGAGCTGAATTTGCCTTGCCCTTTTGGCTACATGATCAGAGTCCGCTGAGTGATAATCAGCTGCCTGATTATTGGTAGGAGGAGTCCTTGGGTGCTTCAGTAGAGCAGCTATCAGCATGCACCAAAAGAGTGGAAGACAAAATTAGAAACTTAACAGTGGAAAAAAGAAGTAGAAATTGAAAAGGAATGACCTTCATCCCAAGAGATTTGGTCCAATCTGATAAAGATCTGCATTGAACTATAGTTGCACTTGCATTCTATTCCTATAGTACGGAGACTTGGCCTCACACTGGTTGGCCACACTGTAGGATGGCTTCGCCAGTTGCCTCTAGCAGCCCCATCAGAGTTAACTTTAATCTTAGAACCTGCCTTTACCTGAATTTGCAGGAGCACTGAGACCAATGGCTGCACCAGAAACTGCAGGATGAGTCACCGTTGATGGATTAGACATCCAACTTGCAAGCGGAGTTGGTACAGCTGATGTTGGCTGGAATGGCTATAACACAAAAAAAGAAGACTTAAACACTTATATGTTTAGTGATTAGTGAATGAGCGAAAAGGAGATTCCTGAATAACAATTATTACCCCATGCACTGTCAGTGGAGGGAAGGCTCCAGGTTTGGGCATGGGTCCTAGGAGAGGACTGTTCGCAGGTGATGGAGCTCTTGCACCATTTGGTTGTCCACAAGAGTGATCAACAAAAAGGGTCTTTATGTCAGGATTAGGCCTAGGGTTCTTACATAGCTGATGTTGCCAATTCAAACTGCCAAAGTACAAACATGGAAACGAATAAATTTATGTATGCTGCTTGGGGCCAAGTCAAAATGCAGATATGAGTAACATTGACATAAGAAACAAAGGAGAAAGAAATCTTCAAGCACGATGAACATTTGCCAAAATTATTCCCAGGAAGTATCTTAATAGTTTTGTGACAAACTGAAGAAATTGATATTGCACTAGATTCTGAAATTCTGCATTTCATTCAGAAGATGAATGTAATGATCCTCGTCTTATCAGAAAAAGGAAGGATAGTAAGAAGAAGAGACAGTTCCAAAATGTATGCAAAATCTAGCATTAAAGTTTTCCAATTAGCCTGTCATCAAGTTGGATATTTCCTACAGGCTTACACCTGTAGGGCATTGGCTCAATTGCCAACTGACTGTCAAATGTGTGGCAGAATGGTAATAAATTGTGCCAAACGTCGGAAAAACAAGCATTCGCTTATATCATAGTTGGGTAAGATAAGGGAGGAGTGGAGAACTTCTATTCTGAAGCCAAAAAAACAAGTATTGGTATGTTAGCTGAATCAACCCAACCCAACCGATGAGTATGAGCATCAGAAGGTTTACCTCTGATTAATCAGGGTACGCAATCGAGATGTCTTGAGATTTGGAAACTGGAGTTTATCTCGAAAAAGAGGGTTTGCTTCGATTAACTTTTTCAATTCAACGAGCATGATGGTTCTGGCAGATTTCGTATCCCCATACTTGGAAAGTTGCTCATTTTCCCTTGCATAGACAACAAAAGGGCGTCAACAGAGAGAAAGTTCCTGTCCAGGAAGAAATGCAAATTATCCGGCAACTCTGAAACAGAGTAACAATGGCAGGAAAAAGAATAAAAAGTAGCAATGATAATCTGAGAGAGACTTAAGAAGAGATACCTGAAATTCTCCAGAGTTAAGAGTTGAGTTATCTCTTTAAACAATTCTTCGTTAAAGGAAGCAAACACTTTCAAGTCCTTCACAAGAATCTCTACTGCCTTTGCACGGTCATGCCTAGAGACAACCAACCGAAAAGCATCATTATAACTAGTACCATCAACTCATCCATGAATTTGAATGATAATGACGCACAAAAAAGAAACAAAGAAAAGAGATGCTACTAGTGTTTGCTCAATATAGAAATAGAACAAAAAAATCTATCGTCTCACTTATCCAATGCCTCTAGGTACTTCTGCTTGCGAATCTCAAAGAAGATCTTCATCGAGTACCGATTATCGTCCACTTTTGTGAATCCGGAAAGGTACTTTTCAACTTCATCCCACTCTCCGTTGTGCACAGCATCCTCAAAGTACTTCATATTAAAGAAAAACCCGGACTCCTGCTCCAGCCTGAACAAAACAACACCTCGTGAAAATGAACCAACCAACAATCTAACCCTCAAAGACATATATAAAGAAAAAGCATTTATCACATACTTGTGAACGGTATCTTTGAACTTCTCTTCATCAAGAAACTGCAGTATGAGGAACACGAGCTCTCTACTAAGCGACGACATTGTGAAAACCCCGTCTTGACGATAATTTGATACAATCTTAACTCCAAAAGGAAATCCCCTTTGCGCTTATAACATCCAGAAACATAAGACAAGACGAAACGACAGGAAAAATACTTCTTTCCTGCAGATAAATACAGGCCATCACGTACCTCGGGCAACAAAGGAAGCGATATGACACGTGCGCGTACTAGAGGAAAAATACGGAATGAATCGACAAAAAAAAAATCATCGACAACAGCACAAACACTATAAACTAAATAAAGCAGAAGAATTAGTTCAAAAACCTAAGAAAGGGAAAGGACAGATATGGGACGCCTTTAACCAAAGGAATCAGAATGCTGCAAAAGTAAACGAAACGGAGAAAGGAGAAGACGCAGCGAAAAAGAGAATTAAAAAGAAATGAAGCGACCGATTCCTCGACAACTCACCTCTATGTCGCTATCTACACCGGAAGAGTCTGCCGGAAAGGACGAACAACAGACAGATCGGAGCCAATTCCAGGCCGAGAATCCACCGATTCCGCCCGTTAAGAAGACAGAAACTCGGACACCTTTTCTTTCTCCCTCTACTTCCTTGCCTCCGCGAGAAGAATGAGACCAGAAAAACTTCTCAGATGCAGAAGAAAGAGAGGATTTTAGATTGAGACATAAGTCACTGACATATCGATACGATAAGCGGGTTTACTTATCCTCCCTTTCCGTGTGACAATTAATGTGCTTATCGATCATTTATGTGAGTAACCGGCTATGGAAACTGACAGCTGGCAGTTAGTAAGATTTGGATTTCAACAGAGACAAGATCCGATTTGATTGGGCATAAATTGGAAAAGAGACGAGATAGAGACGCAGAGTTTGATGAAACATCTATTCCGTATACATCCTTTACATGTTATACGGATGTCATACTTGTTATATGCCTTGATAAAAAAGAGGGTGGCATGAAGATAGCGGTGGTCTATCTCATGCTAAAGGAGTCTCTCACAGGACGGATTCCTGTGGCCCGCGTGCACCTTTCTCATCCTTCGTTCGATGGCTTCAGAGAGCGCAAACGTCAGGCGACGCATGAGCGTAGACGCACGCGCAGATTGATGTAAACCTCTATTGTACATGTATGAGTTGTATGTGGTCTATTGTAAAGCCCGGGTGTGTTCTATGAACTTGGGCTAAGTCGAGTCGTGTATGTAATTTGGCTTAGTGTGGTGTCGGTTCATAGCGGGCTAGGTCTAGTGGTGTGAGTTAGATCCAACTAGGTTAGCTAGGTTGGGTCGAGTGTTGATTGGGTCTTGTATCGGTTCATGTATTGGATCGGATGTGGATGCATAGTGTCTTGGGTCTTTAACTAGGGTTAAATAGTACCTAGATTAGTCACTTAGTTAGGGTTAGCTAGGTGGGTCTAGGACAAGTGCTGGTTCGGTTATGACTTGAACCGAGAGTTGGAGGGAGCGGTTAGGGAGTAACCGTCCCTTGCTTGGAGGGAACGGTTATCCCCCAAGCCAGCATCTTCTTCAGGACAGGTAGAAGCTGCGGTTACCAGCAAGGCTTGAAGAAGAAGACAGCGCATCAACGGTTGCTAAACGGCTGAAGCCTGGAGCACCTTTGGCGGGAGCGATTCCAAGCCTGCAGATTTAAGTTGCCGCTTGGAGCAGAGGACGCGGTAGGCTGAAGAGTTCCCGCAGGCTGAAGTTCCGTAAGAAGACTTCCGTGGAGCGTGGAGGCTGGAGAGGCGATGCGCTGAAGTTGTTCATCATATCCAGCCGAGTTCCACTGGATGGGCTTGAAGTGGAGCTGCGGACAGCACAGCGAAGAGGCTGGATTTCCCGTAGATTGAAGTCCCGAGTGGATTTGGAGAGTTGCTGAACGCGTTCCCGTGGAGTGGGAGACGTTGAAGGACCAGAGGGGCTGAAGTGTCTGCGTTCACGGCGGCAGCAAGTTGGTAACGGCGGTTGATGCAAGGGGCGTTGAAATACAACAGCCAACCGAGCGTTTCTTGTTGCAGCAGGTCAGCCGAGTGATCAGCAGAGCACACCAGCGAGGCAGCCAAACCTCCTCTGTGGTCGTGTGTTCTTCGTGCAGCAGAAGACAATCGTGTGGAGTTGTGCAGCCGAGTGTTGCTTGGCGTGAAGTGCCGCAGAAGGAAATCTTGCGGACAGTAGCAGCACAACCATCTATCCTTTGGTGAACAGGATACAGCGTGGATTCTTCGTGCAGTAGAAGGCGACCGTGTTCTGCAGCAAGGTGCAGATCCTTCCTAGCAACCGAGTGTCATTCGAGGGGATCTCCATGGAGTGTTGAGGCGTGAAGGTGAACCTGCGGACAGTTACTGAAGTATCTTTCCTTGCAGCAGGGCGAGTGCAGCAGGGTGCATCCAAGTGTGTGTAGTCGTACAGCCGAGAGCCATCTGTGGTAGGTTGGTTGTTCCGGCATCGAGTGGCAGCCGGACCATCTCGTGGAGACTGGTGCAGTCGGAAGTTCTGCAACCAGGTAACTGTACATTTTGCAGCAAGTTGGCTCTTGGAGAAGAGCAACCAGGTGGGTGCCATCTTCAGCCAGTTGCAGCTGCATGCAACTGTATGTCCTGCGGCTAGGTGTAGCCATGTGTAGAAGGGTGTTCTGTAGAAGGTTCAGCCGAGTGTCTGTGTGTAACATAGACACTTTATTGTAGTCATTGCCTCACATAATAGTGCAGCCAATTCCCACAGCAGTCTCTTGTATCTGTGCGTTCAGTCCATTTGTTGCAGGTGTGTGTTATGTTCGGGTTTTGGAACATAGGTTCGATGTTCTTGGCATGGAGATCGGAGGAGCTGATGCCGACTCCCTACACACTTGACATGGGATTTGGGTGAGCCAACTAGTCAAGAGGAGTCACGAGCAGGGGCTATCCGCTGAGGAACGTGTCCAGCGAAAAGAGAACACGTTCCGGATTGTGGCTGATAGGATCACTCGGTGATTCTAGCCATCACGGGCCAACGAAGGCGACGAAAAATTTGGTGTTAAAAATTGTCCCGTGACAGAGTCCTCCAGGGGTCAGACCGCCAAGGACCTCCGATGGGTTGGCGGAGAACCCCCAACCACGATGAAATCCGGCCATCGACAACCACAGGCTACTGGGATTACCGCAGTTTGGACATAAATCAGTCATGATTGAGCTCAACTAAGAGCTGCCCGATCGACTTACCAGCTTTAGAGAGCTTGACTCGCATTCATATTTGTATACGGTGCCTTCTCTTGTTATACGTATATCGTACATTTAATTTTCCTCTTCAGATTTTTACCGGCAAGTATTTACTTTTTCCTCCAGGCACTTTTAGTAAAAAGTTGCAAGGTAAAATGTTGACGAAAATGTTGAATTTTCTTCATATAATGACGAGAATGCCTTCATCTTTAATTCAGGTCTCGAACAGTACGGGTGGAAAGCAGATTCCTTCTGGGAAGGTTCGAGCAAAAGATAAGACTACGTTACCCCTGCAGAAAATAGAATTAACGTCCGAGGAACAAGAGTGAATGACGTTTATGTACATGTAAGAAAGCAGGGCGGATTCAGCTATGCTGCTGGGAAGAAAGGAGGTTGCTTTGGTCAAATCCAAAAAGACTCGTTCGAATTCTGACCTCCGTCGGGTACCCTTATAACCTTTTACGAAGAAAGACGAAAAAAATCGATTCAAAAGAAGATTATCTTTGGTTTTGATTTTTGATATTTTAGTTATTTTAATTGATTTTGGACTGATTTATCAATCAGTTGGTTCGATCCAATAAACGAACAGAACGAAAATAACCGAAACTTTTTTTTTCTAAAATTTGAAACTGAATCTGAACCTATTTGTATAGGTTACGGAATTATTTTGGTTCTGTTATTCCGTTTACCCGAATTCTCTTTTATTCTCTCTATATGCATATAGGTATGTGTATGTGTATGTGTGTGTATATATATATATATATATATGTATATAAAATATATACACATATTTATATGTACATGTATATATAGTTATTTATATGTATATGTATATATGTGCATATGTGTATTTATGTAGATATATATAAATATACACTATACACATACATGTATATGTATTACATATAGGTATGTGAATGTATGTACATATATATGTATATATATATATATTATATACATACATGTATATACATATGTATATATAAACATATATATCATATACATATATATATATGTATATATGCATATACATGAAAATATATATTCATATACATGTAAATATAATCATATATGTATTTGCATATACATGTAAATATAATATATATATATATATATGCATATACATATATATATATATATATATATATATTTTTTTATATATGTATATGTATATGCATATATATTATATACGGTTATTTGCTTTTCAAACCTTGAAAGTTGAACCGAGCCGATAAACTGATTTTTTTTAAAGACCAAACCTAAATCAAACACAATTTCACTAGAACCAAACCGAGATAGAAATCTCAATTCTGTTCAGTTTAGTTATTTGGTGATACCGGAATAATGCTCAATCCTAGTCTCCCCTATGTGGGAGACACGCTTGGGGCATGTCTTTCTTCTTTCGATTTAATTAACTAATTTTACTTTTTTACTATACAAATATAGCTCATTAGGGCATAAGTAGAAAAACATAACATCACCGCTTTATCTAAGAGGTGTAAGTTCATATCATACAAAAGACGGCCTCACAAACAACAATGAACAGAAAAAGATATTGTGGCAAAAGTTAGCCCTTCATTTATGAAGAGGATATATCAACCTAAGAAACTAAGATTGATATTATAGAGAGTGGGGATGAGAGATCTCCTCATATGTTGGGATTACTCTCTAGCTTTGATGGTGACATTTCTTATAAGATCTTACATTACAAGGTAACTTCTAACTTTAATAAAAATTTATATTTGATGTTAATACTCGCTATTCTAACTGACTATGTAAATGTAAATTTATAAACAATACAAAAATAGTAATAGCCCACACAAGGTATACTGTTAGCCAAGAGTATTACTAGTGAAGAGGATGAATGTCAGGCTCAGTAATTGGGTTGAGATTGTAGATAGGAATGGGTTGATTGGGGAGATGGGTTTGCTATATGAAGTTATAGACTATACATTGTTGACTATTTTTATCGAGCTTTGGTAACTAGATACAAACAACTTCAATATGTCATGGGGTGAGATGATTATTACACTTCATCTTGTTCATGAGATACTTTGTCTTCTAATGAAAGGACGTTATAGGAGATGATGACTACAAGCAAAGAAGACATTTTGACTGATATGTTGGGATGATCATCGATGAAGTAGTGTTAGAGATTAAGTTCGAAGGCATTAAGTTTGAAGTGCTCCGAACTAATTTTTCAAGAAAGTGAATTACTAACAAAAGTAAAGCTTTATTATATTTGTTGTATCAACTAGATTATACATTATATGAGGATAAATCTAGATAAAGTTATGATGATCCTAGCAATCCCTTCTTTTTACTTTGGTTACCCACATTTCATTCATTTAGAGCTATTGTTACTTTCTTTAAAGCCAATGAGTATCCCAATTATTTTCTTGTGAATATCACGAGAGAAATAAAATAGGAAAAGAAAAAAAGAAAAAAAAGATGATTGATCTAATCGATTTTTTATTTTCTAGGTTTTGAGTGCTTGGTTTTAGTAATATTTTTGTCTTTTTAAGGTTTGTCTTATTTTCTGTGATTTTTATTTTGATTGATGTTTCATGGTTTAGAATCGAAAGATTTACTCACCAAAATTTCACTTCAAATCGCTATACAGGCACATCTCTATTTATGGACTTCATAGAGAGACACGATCGGTCCGTGTCTCACCTTAAGGAAGAGATGTAGTTTCATCGCGTCTCTTCCTTAAGTTGAGACATGGACTAGTCACATATATTTCTCAAGGGAGGATGTAGACCTCCCATGTCTCTTCCTTAAAAGAAGAGTGTTTGGCATGTGTCTCTTCCTTAAAGGAGGATGCCTCTACTTCGTGTCTTCCCCTAAAGTACCATCAACTGAATCTTGTGTTGTTATGTGTTATATTTTGAGTTTATATCTCTTTATGTATTGTAGAATGACAAACAACTTAAGTAAAAACATTTATGATGAAATTGATTTAGAAAAGTCAATGACTTATCAAAGTACTTTATACTGAGACTTATGAAGAGAATTATGTTGCTGTTGAGGTGTGTGAGAGAGTTATATACTCCAAACACATTTTCACGTGTCATCTACAATTATTCTGATTTAGCTTTTATGAATGTCATTAAAATAATGCTTTTGGATGCAACTCAATTTTTATGTAGATGATATATAGCAAAAAATATTGAAGCATTTATTGTTAAATTGATAAAAAATAAATAGATAATGAGTGTGTTTGGTGTAAGTTAAAGCAAGGTTGTCTATTCATCAACTGAGAGCAATTATAAGGAGGCCGTGGAGATAATGGAATTGAAGTGAAAAAAAAAAACTTTCTATACTCTCTTATATTAAAGAGCAATTGTTGGATTTGTATAAGGAGAAAATTATCTTAACATGAATAGATAGGTGATTCATTATAGTATCCATACAACTAATAGGTATGTGAAATTAGTTGTTAATACAAAATATATCATTTATTATTTTAAAACTTATAATGATTGTTTATTAATAGTTATCTAGATGGAAAGTGCACACACAAGGTTAAAAGGATTCATCGGCATACCAATTGAGAGATTTGATAAAGTTTTGAAATAGCTATATTCGTTGATAGAGTTGTATATTATAGAATTAAAGAAGTCATTTGAGGAATCACGAACCATCAACATGCATTACATTGATGCGATAGAAGATATTGTAACAAACCTTTAGAGAAAGTATTATAACATGCTCTTAACTTGATTGTAAGGGAGTACAACCACATAAATATAGTAGGTTCAAACCTAAAAACATGTATATTGTGACATTTACATAGGTTATCGTGTGCTCACGAAGTCTTGTACTTAAATACAATGAATTGATATATTTGTCAATAGTTGATCTATTTTGGAAGAAGTTAGACATAAATAAGGATACTCCATATATTGTCAATCACGCAAGAGATGTAGGAATATCTATGATAGAAACCATTTGGAGGAAGTTAAGAAATCATCCACAATGATACACACTTATTAAGATATTGGATGAGCATTTGAGTCTTGAATACATCATTCTATAAGAACCACCCATTCATTGTCTTGAGGGAAAACCATGTAACATATCTATGAAGAGGAATTTATTACCTTAGGAGTATGTAGATATGAATCCTCTCTCAGAGAAAGCCATGCATCTACACGTATTCAAGAATGTGAGGCCTCTCTTGGGGTAGGTTGTTTCTCTTCGAGAAATTGTGATTCTCTTTTAATTGGTGAAAAAAATATTTTGAGGCAACTAAACTTTTAATCGACATATGAAACAATAATATCATACTTTATAGGCATCTTTATAAATGCATGGGTCAATGTTATTGAAGATAGAAATTGTGATTATTGAGAAATTAAGACATTTTTTAGACAAAAAGATGAGTGGTAACATGAAACTCACAGAGAGTGCTTCAAGAAAGGGACATATAAGCATGACATATATTCATGAGTTTTTATAGAGGATGGTAGTGTTGATGCTGGTATTTATCATAATACAAACATGAAAAATAAGTCATGCCTTAGTGATTATTAGACGTTCATGTCAGACATGAGTTCAGTCATCGCTACTTGATAAAATATTACATTGATACTGCTCTCTAATAGAGGGTCAATGATATTTCTACCATTAATGTTAAACACTACCCGAGGGTGATAGGGCGGGTTCTCGAGGTGGGGATTTGGGTTCGCGGAGAGGAGCGGGGACCTACTGTCCCGTCCCAGTTTTGGGGCTCCACGGGGAGTGGGGATTCCTACCCCATGAATACCCCTAGGGCCTGAACTACTAGGATTAATTCGATGGATCCTTCAAGTTGAAGCTCGTGAGTTCAATACGTGGGGCGTGCACAATCTGAAGACGTTTAGAAACTTGAGATTGAAGGTGGAGAACTAAGTTTCCTTCAAGATGTTTTTCCAAAAGGAAAGTCTCCTTGTTTTTGAAAGAGTAACAATTATTATATAATTATTCTTATTTCATCTTATTATAATAGTTTTTTCATTTTGTTTTTGTATATTTGTTGTTTCGTTTTAGCCTATGAGAAAATATGGTTGTAAGATTTTTTGAAATATGGTTTTGTTTTCATTAGAGATCTTTATGAGGAGGGGATCTCTTGCTCTCCATAGACCCATAATGGGACATATTTGAAGAATGAAAATAGAGATGGGAACGAGGATGAGAGAACAAGAAAATCCTCGACGGGAATTGGGGCGAGGCTAGGGATAGAAAGTCCCCATCCCGTGAACCTAGCTCCGACCTTTTTTCTGTTATAGATAGGGTGACCATTCTCGGCAACCGTATCTAGTAACGGCTGGACTGGCCATCCATTCTCGGTAACCGTATCTAGTAACCCCAAAGGCCAAAACAAGACAGATCTAAGGCAAAGGTGACGGCCAACAGAGCCCCAAGACGCCTGACTGAACCAGAAAGGCAGCCGGTAGGCTGAAAATGGCAGTTGACAGGCCAGAGAAGGCGGTCAGAGTCCTCCCCCTCTCTCTTCTCCCTCCCTCTCTCTCTCTCTCCCTCTTCTTCTTTTTTTTACGTGTATACTCTCTCTCCTCCCTTTATATTGAATAAAAAAAAACATGCGGTTTTAAGAAAATCGCGAGCCGAAAACTAGCGGTTTTCTAAAATCGCCAACGGTTTTAGAAACCACCAACGGTTTCCAGAAAATCGCCTCGGGCAATGGACTAAAAAGTCTGTTTTGCCCTGTCCGATTTTTCTAAATTACATTCTTGCCATTCGGCAAAATTACTGATTTATCCATATATTTTTGGGTAAAAAGATAATTTTGTCCTTATTGAGCAAAATGTTTGTTTTACCCTCTAGCATCTTGTGAAAATTATGAAATACAAGGCAATAACTTTACTCTAATACCCCTCCCAGTTTAGATAATTTCAGTTCTGCCATCCCTATACTTTTGAAAAATCACAGATTTGACCTGAGGGTTAAAATTATAATTTTAACCCCGATTAGTTACAAATTTTACAAAAATACCAAAGAGTAATTTTACGAGTTTGTCCTCAGGATTTCACAAAATTACAAGAAGGGGACAAATAGATAAAATTATAGATTTGTCCTTGGTATTATTTAAGGAGTACAAAGGCAGAAACTCTTTGAAAAAAATTCGAATTTGTCCCAAAGAGCTCATGAACTTATCATTAGCATACTTGTTTGATATTATGCATCAAACTAACATGATTTCTGCTATGTATGCTCTTGGTTTTGTGTTTGTTTCCTTTTTAGACCACTTAATTGTTACTATTATCAAACACATAAAAATGAGTTCTAAGATATGTATGTCTGAGTTGGCAAAAATTGAAAAGTTGAACGGTCTCAACTTCCAAACATGGAAGAGAAGAATCCCTTTAACTCTAACACTTAAAGGTGTTGAATACGTATTAAAGGAAAATATGTGTCCACCACCCTCAAATGCGAATGAACAATAATTAGAAATGTATAAAACAATTCTGAAAGATGATACCATAGCAAGGACAATCATGTTAACTTATATGGAGGATGACTTGATCAGGGTCTTTGAAGAATATGAGACCGCTAAAGAGCTGTTTGACTCAATAACAGCTAAGTATGATGTAACTGCAAAATTGCATGTGCAGTTGTTACTACAAAAGTATAACTCCTTTAAAATGAAGGAAGGAGACAATATAGTTGAGCATGTAAATCATATGTTGATAATGGTTAGAGACTTAGCTGTAGCAAAATCAGTCATCCCTGAACTGATGTAGATATCAACAATACTGAACAATCTATCCCCGTCTTGGAACATGGTCACCACTACCCTAAGATTAGGGCCTGAGATTAACCTTTCGGAGTTGCCCCTAAAACTAGCAATAAAGCAAGAACACACGATCAAAAACAAGAAAGAAAAATTGTTAGTAGTATAGGATGAGATAACGTCTAGCTCCAAAACCAACCAAAAGAAAAAACCAAATAAAAAGTTTGGCAAGAATAACAAGAAAGGCGGTCAAAATTTTAAGAAATCGTAAGAAACTGCTTCTCGGGTCAAGTGTTTCAATTGTGGAAAGATGGGACAGTACAAAAGAGACTATCGAAATAAGAAAGGTGGAGGAAACAACCCACAATGCAGATAGTCGGAGAAGTAAGATATAATCCGTGTAATTTCAGAATGCTTATATTTGGACCGCCTAGTGACAGGTTGGTGGATAGACTCAAGAGCTACACAACACATCTCGAATACCAAGGGGCAATTGATATAAAGGAATACAAACCTTGAGAACATCGAGTCTATATGGAAAATAGTACTTTCTCGGATGTTCTGGGTATTGGGTCCTTCAGGATTCATGTACAAGGCAAACTAATTGTATTGACTGATGTGTTAATTGTGTCATCTATAAGGCACAATTTGGATTTGGTCTCGGTCTCTGCCTTGGTAAAGAAAGGTTTTGAGGTTAGGTTCATTCCTAACAAGGTAATTGTGGGAAAACATAGGAGAATATTATTCTTTGGGGAATTTGATGTAGAACAAGGATTGTTCAAACTTTGTGACAATGAAAATAGTATATCTTCTGTTTATATTGAGAGTACATTTACTATTGATGTGAATATGTGGCATAAATGCCTAGGTCATATAAGTTTAGAAAAGTTGAAGAAATTATCCAACTTTGACTTATTGCCTGGATTTGAGAAAAATACTTTCAACAAGTGTGAAGCTTGTATACAAGAAAAAATGATGAGAAAAGTTTTTCTGAAGAAAACAACAAGAGCAACAACCTTGTTGAAAGTTATTCACACAAATTTATGTAGACCTTTTAGAGTAAAGACACTTCAGGGAAAGGGTTATTTTATAACCTTTATCGATGATTACTCTAGATATATGTATTTATATCTTTTGGCACATAAATCTGAGGTACTTGATGATTTTAAAGAATATAAGTAAGAAGTGAAAAATCAATTAGGGTATTCGATCAAAGTCTTAAGATCAGATAGAGGAGATGAATATACCTCGGCAGAATTCTTGGAATTTTATAAAGACTTTAGTATTGCAAAACAGAATACAATGCCTAGGACACCTCAGCAGAATAGTGTAGCTGAAAGATATAATAGAACCTTACTGAATATGACAAGGTTAATGTTAATCGATGCCTCTCTTTCAAGGGTATTTTAGGGAGAAGCAGTAAATACAACAGTTTACATACTCAATAAAGTACCATGTAAAGTTGTATTCACTATCCTGTATGAGATATTGTTTGGAAGAAAACCCAACCTAGGTTATCTCAAGAGGTGGGGATCTGTTACACATGTAAAGATCCTTGATCAGTCTAGAGATAAGCTAGACAGTAGGTCCTTGAGATGTATATTTATTAGATATCCAAAAGGTTCAAAAGGATATTGGTTTTATCATAAGGACCATGGACTCATTGAAAGCAGAGATGTTGAATTCTTAGAAGATACTAAGAATGACATCCTGAAAAACAATGAGGAATGTATTGATGATTTGTAGACTTAGACCAATCGTCCTTTGAGCCCATTGAAGATCTTCTTGAAACTATCAATACCTTAAGTGGACATAAGAGGCCAAGAGTCATTCCTTCCTACTTGGATTATCACACTTATCTTCCATAAGAAGTGTGTAATTCAATAGATTTAGATGAATTGACTAATAACTTAACTTATCAGCAAGCAATGAACTCATCAGAAGCAACAAACTAGGAGAAAGCCATGGATGAGAAAATTGAATCCATTGAGAAAAACCAAGTCTGGAAATTGGCTGATTTGCTAAAAAGAAGGAAAGCTATAGGCTGTAAATGGGTTCTGAAAAAGAAATACAAGGTCGATGGTACAATCGACAAGTTTAAAGCGAGGTTGGTTGCAAAGGGTTTTTCGCAAAAAGAGGGAATAGATTATGTTGAGGCATATTCCCCAGTTGCGAAATTTGCATCCATACGTATAATCCTAGCAATATTTGCATACTATAATTTGAATTTATATTAGTTAGATGTAAAGATAACTTTTTTAAACAGAGATTTAGAAGAAATCATATACATGCAGTAGCCCGAAGGATTTGTGGTTGAAGGCCAAGAAGATAAAGTGTATAGGTTGAAAAAAAATTTATATGACCAGAAACAGTCACCTCGCCAATGATATTTGACTTTTCAAAATGCCATTATAGAACTTGGGTTTGTGGCTAACAAACTTGATCACTGTGTATATGTTTGGAACAGTGGGAGCCACTTTGTTATCTTATCATTGTATGTAGATGACATATTGTTGACTGGAAACGACAATGAGATAATTGTCAAAACCAAGTCATGGTTGAACTCCAAGCTCGAAATGAAGGATACGGGAGAAGCATCCTATATCCTGGGTATAAAGATTTCTCGAGATAGAAGATCTAGACTCTTATGCCTGAGTCAGGAGAGATATATAGACTATATCCTCAAGAAGTTCAAAATGGGTGAATGCAAGTTTGCTGACACACTTGTTGCAAAAGGGGTAAAAAACAATAAGGCTGATTGTCCTGGTGAAGGTAACGATAAACCTAATGTTCCTTATGCACAAGCTGTTGGTAGCTTGATGTATGTTATGTTGTGTACAAGACCTGATATCAGCTTTGTTGTTGTCTTGTAAGTAGATATCAAAGTAATCCTTGATGGCAGCATTGGGTAGCTGTGAAGAGGATTTTAAGATATCTGAAAGGAACAAGAGACTTAAAACTGTGTTTTCAAGTAAATTAATTGAAAGTGGTAGGATACTCAGATGTTGACTTTACTGGGAAAAAAGATGACAGCAAATCGACCTCAGGTCAAATATTCTTATTTGAATGTGGTGCTATTTCTTTGGCATGCAAGAAACAAGGCTGTGTAGCTTTACGTACACAGGAAGCTGAGTATGTAGCTTGCTATATGGCTGCAATGAGTGCTGTCTAGATAAGCCGCTTCATACGTGATTTGAAGTTGGAAATAACCGATGAGCCAATTGTCATTTACTGTGATAACAATGCAGCAATTACTCTTATCAAGAGTGGAGCTGATTGCTCAAAAAGCAAGCATATAATAGTGAAATACCACTATGTTCATGATATGATTATGAGAAAGGAAATATCCATCTCATACATGTCAGCAAAAGATATGTTGGCAACCCCTTAACAAAAGGCATAATAGAGGAACTTTTCCCAAAACATGTTACTAACATGGGTTTGAGATGTGTTTGATTGTTGTGTAAGGTAATAACCACATAATGAATTACTGGTGTTGTATAGGTAAATAACCGTACAACAGATAAAATATTGTGGAAGAAAATAACCACACACCAGGTTCTGATTGCAATAGTAATTAAGAAACGACATAACTAGGGAAAACCCTGAAAAGTGGGAGGAAAACTAGTATGTCGATATACTTGGCTCGAATGGCCAAGTGGGAGATGTTATAGATAGGATGGTCATTCTCGGCAACTGTATCTGGTAACGGCTGGACTGACCATCCAGTCTGTTACAAAGGGAGTTACCGGATAGGGGTCATCAGTAACCGCCAGACGGTTACCGAATTTCACGGTAACCATCCGGATTTGGACTGCTCAAAAAAGGAAAACCCAACAGGCAAGCCAAGAGATCAGGAGCAGCCTTTGCTCTATAAATAGAGCAGAGGAATGACACGAAAAACACATGAAAAATACAGTGAGATAATCACAAAAGAAACTACAAATCTCCTTGGAGTAAGCCGCTGTGAAGAAACCTTATACAGCTCCAACTTTAATCCATGCATCCGCTGTTGCGACAAGAGAGACGATCATCCGGTTCATCGTCAATAAAGAAACAGAGTCTTCTGGTGGAGGTCAGAGGCTCCTACATTCATCATTTTCTAATTGATTCTACAAAGTTAGGCTCATATAAAAATAAAACAAATTATAAAAAATAAATAAATGTTAGAATTCGTAAACTTATCGGTATTCCCTATATTTCATTTTATTTATAATAATATGTTCTAATTTAGATGTATTTTACATAAATTAGGTTTCATTTCGTGAGCTCTGATCTATATTTGAACGTTTCTCTTTTCTCCAACGAATCCTTCACGGGGACCCATGGGAGATGGGGATACAGACTTTGATCTCCGGTCACGTCCGATTCCTTTCCTGATTTTATACGTTATCGAAGTCAAAAGTAGTCACCCAATAACACAGAGAACCCTCTTACTTTGTTGTTGCATATATTTATGTGAAGGAGGCGTATTTTTTACCATTACACCAAAGGATCTATTTATTCAATAAAAGGTAACCTCTCAAAATATTTGATGATAAATCTGGCTTCGATCAAGATCAGGCCACGCAATCAGAAACCCGGTTGTCATTCACATGTAAAATACAATTCTGGCTAATTATTCAGATCGTATTCCTTATTCAAGTCAGACCTGAAGCAATTTCCACTAAAACCTAAAACCGGAACCGAATAAGTCCCTTTCTGCTTCGGTGTCCGATTTCAGTTCCACCGGTTCTGGGTCCAATTTTGCTTGGTTTCAGACCAGTTTCAGCTTTGGGTTTGCTCCGTCTTTTATTTGCAAATTTCATAAAACAAAGGTGAATCTTAAAACCAGAACTAAAAGAATGACTTAGAACCTTGCTTCTAGTCCACTAGCTGGGAGTCTCCTGTACCAATTCGATTGAAGTTATGGTGGCGTTCCGGTCCTGTTCAACCTACCGGCCACCCCTGATTGAAGTTCATTGCCCAAACCCACCCAATTGAGCTAGAGTCCTTCTAGGGCCTGACCCGATTCCAGCCACTGCAGCACAGCACAATACGGATGTTTGTTTCTACGTGCCATGCTTTTGTCTGTTCACATGTTGCGTCATTTCGTGTTCGTGTCAATCAGGTAAACCCGAACATGAAATTATCCTTTCGAGTTATGGTCGACACAGCCGTGCCCCATGACGCGAGACCTTATCAGGGAACCAAGTAGGGGTACATCAGTAATATGACAGACAAATTAAGAGTCCTATTGGCAGTGTGTATCTGTCTTCGTCCCGATGCGGAAAGGGGAAAAGATATAAAAGAAAAAGAAAGTAAACAAGCGAAGGAAAACCATTCAACGTACGGACGCTATTATTGCCTTTCCCTCCGCTCCGTTTACCCACCTCCGGTTTGGGCACGAGCCCGGATCGCGCCTATTTACGCGCAGACGATCGGAGAATCGCGCTTGCATTGCCTTCTCGACGCGTTTGGGATTCTTCCGTCGAGCGAATTCCGCTCTCTCTTTGTCTCATTTCTTGCGTTCTTCTTCTTCTGAGGGGGAGTTCAGCGCCACCTCCACCAACGCCAGCGTCATCGCCAGACAGATACTCGACAAGATCCCCGGCAACAACGACACCCACGTCTCTTACTCTCAGGACCGTTACATCTTCCACGTTAAACGCACCGATGGCCTCACCGTTCTCTGTATGGCCGATGACACCGCGATTCTTCTCTTTGTTAGGCATCTTTTTGTTGCCTGCTGTTTATTACGTCCTCAATAATTCGTGTGGACGAACTGTATTTGGCTCATCAATTCCAAATTGATGACCACATCGGGCTTGCTAGTTTGATTTTCCATGCTGACGTCGTAAAAAATCAAGCTAGCTACAGTCATCCGTTTGCCCACTGGATTAGGATTGCAAAGAGTCGATAATTTAACTTCGATAAGTACGTCTTTCATATCTTCTTCTTATTTTGAAGGGAAACTGTTTTGCTTGTGTTTGGATAGAATACGATTTTTGTCAGTATTTTAGTGGATGTTGTGACTTTTTCTCTAATTTGAATTTGAGTACGAACGATGAGTTCATTTTGTTACAAGAGTTACGATGGCCATTCTTGGTAACTCATTCCGCTAACGGTTGGACTAGTGATCGAGACTCTTACCGGAGGCAAGAGTTATAGGGCCAGGAATCCGGACCGTTACCGGATTTTACGGTAACCATCCCAATTCAGGTGCTAAGAAGAGGGAAACTCAGCGTGAAAAGCCAGAAGACGAGTAGCACTGTAGCAGGCACTCGATAAGGCCGCTATGAGGAAACCCCAAATCGCTATTTCCACTGTCCGCACATCATCGGAAGCTTTTCACGGAGGAAGGAGACGCAGGTTTTCCAGGTTACCGAAAAACATAAAATCAATCAGAGCCTCGGAGATCCATCAACATTGGTTTGAGGGCATCGGTTATTTTACCCTATAAGAAAAGGAAGAAACGAGAGGGTAAACAATTGTTCTCGAAAAAAAATAGAGAAGAAAAAAAAGGAGAAAGAGGGAAAGGAAGGGAAAGATGAGGCATAAACGAGAGAGATCGCGACAGGCCAGAGACCAGGCCAGAATCGCCATAGGCCAGAAAAAAGGCCACGACCGCCGCAGGCCAGAACCGCCACAGGCTAGAGAGTGGACAAGCAAGAAGCCCAGAACTGTCGTAGGCCATAGAGCGGAGCAGAAAAAAAGAAAAAAAATGCGACAAAACTGCTGGCCGCCGAACGAACGCCCTCTCTCTCGACAGCCTCCCTCTCTCCCTCTTTGTCGCTGACTGCAATCGAAAAGAAAAAAAAAGAGAAGGGGAACACGGCCGATCGGCAACAGTCAAACTCTCCTCCCTCTCTCTTCTCTTGTTAAACTAAGGCAAGAAAAAAAAAAAGAAACCGCCACGTCGTTTTTAGAAAATCGAGGGCCGAAACCGGCGGTTTCCCCGAAACCGCCTCGGGCAGCGGAATGAAAAGTCCATTCAGTCCTGGCCGTTTCTCAAATTTTACAGTTTTGCTACTGAAAAATTACGAAAATATCCAGATATTTTCAAGACAGCATACTTTTTTGCCCTTACTATGCAAAAAGTCAGTTTCACCCTCTAACGATTTGTAAAAATTACAAAATACCGGGGCTTTTGTTTTACATTAATGCCCTTCTAGTTTAAACTATTACAGTTTTGCCATTTAGTCAAAAGACAGGTTTGTCGTTGAACTTTTTAAAGAATTACATATTCGGTTGGGGTTAAAAATTACAGTTTTAGCCCTAAACAGTTTCGAATTTTATAAAAATACTAAAGAGTAATTTTACAAGTTTGTCCTTAGTTTTTTAGCAAATTTCAAAAGAAGACAGATAGTTAAAATTACGGTTTTACCCCTGATATTATTTGAAAAAAAATTCAAAGGCATAAATTCTTTGAAAAAATTTCAAGTTTGTCCCAGGATGCTTATGAAATGATATTATGCATCGTTCTAACATAATCTTTGATATATGTGTTTTTTGTTTTATGTTTGTTTCTTTTTTAGGCCATTTAATTGTTATTATTGCCAAACACATAAAAATGAGCTCTAGAATATGTGTATCTGAGTTGCAAAAACTGAGAAGTTAAACGGTCTTAACTTCCAAGCATGGAAGAGGAGAATCCCACTAGCTCTAACACTTGAAGGTGTTGAGTATGTGCTAAAGGAAACTGTGCGTCCGCCACCTCCAAACGCAATTAAGCAAAACACATTTCTATAGGATGACACTATAAGAAGAACAATCATGTTGACCTACATGAGAGATGACTTGATTAGGGTCTTCGAAGAATACGAGATTGCCAAATAGCTGTTTGACTCAATAACAACTAAGAATGACACAACAGTCAAATTACATGTGCAGTTGCTATTACAAAAGTACAACTCCTTCGAAATGAAAGAAGGAGATAATGTAGTAGAACATGTAAACCACATGTTAGTAATGGTTAGGGACTTAGCCGTGGCAAAATTAGTCATCCCAGAACCGATGTAGATATCAACGATATTAAATAGTCTACCCCCTTCATAGAACATGGTCATCACTGCCCTTAGATTAGGGCCTGAGATTAACCTTTCTGAGTTGCCCCTGAAACTAGCAATAGAGCAAGAACATATAGTCAAAAACAAGAAAGAAAAGTTGCTAGTGGTACAAGATGAGATAGGGTCTAGCTCCAAACCCAACCAATAAAAAAATAAACAAATAAGAAGTTTGGCAAGAATAACAAGAAAAACGGTCAAAATTTTAAGAAATCGTAGAAAACCGCTTCTCGGATCTAAGTGTTTGAACTGCGAAAAGATGAGACAGTACAAAAGGAATTACCGCAACAAGAAAGGTGGAGGAAACAACTCACAGCGCGGACAGTTGAGAAGCAGGACATAATCTGCTTGATTTCAGAGTGTTTGTATATGGACCGCCTGGTGACAGGTTGATGGATAGATTCCAAAGCTACATGACACATCTCAAAGACCATGAAAGGGGCAATGGATCTGAAGGAATACAAACTCGACGAACATCGAGTCTACATGGGAAATAATACATTCTCGGATGTTTTGGGTATTGGGTCATTCACAATATTCGTACAAGGCAAACCAATTGTATTTACTGATGTATTAATTGTACCATCTATAAGGCGCAATTTAGTCTCGGTCTCTGCCTTAGTAAAGAAAGGTTTTGAGGTTAGGTTTATTCCTGGGAAGGTTATTGTGGGAAAGCATAGGATAATACTATTCTCTGTGGAATTCGATGTAGAACATGGACTGTTTAAGTTTAGTGATAATGAAATTGGTACTTCTTCTGCTTATATTGAGAGTGCCTTTGCTGTTGATGTGAATATGTGGCATAAACGCTTTGGATAAGTTTGGAAAAGTTGAATAAATTATCCAACTTTGACTTATTGCCTAGATTTGAGGAAAATACTTTCAACAAGTGTGAAGCTTGTATACAAGGAAAGATGACAAAGAAAGTTTTTTCCAAGGAATCTACAAGGGCAACAACCCTCTTAGAGGTTATTCACACGGATTCATGTGGGCCCTTTAGAGTAAAGTCACATTGTGGAAAGGGTTATTTTATAACCTTTATCGATTATTACTCTAGATATATGCATTTATATCTCTTGGAACATAAATTTGAGGCACTTAATGCTTTTAAAGAATATAAGAAAGAAGTAGAAAACCAATTAAGGCACTTAATCAAAGTCTTAAGATCAGATAGAGGTGGTGAATATACCTCGGCAGACTTTCTTGAATTATGTAAAGACTTTGGTATTAAAAAACAAAATACAATGCCCGGGACACCTCAACAAAATGGTGTAGCTGAGAGGTACAATAGAACCTTGGTGAATATGACAAGGTCTATGTTGATAGATTCCTCTCTGCCAAGAGTATTTTGCGGAGAAGCTGTAAGTACATCGGTTTACATACTCAATAGAGTACCGTGTAAAACTGTATTCACTACACCATATGAGATGTGGTTTGGAAGAAAACCCAACCTAGGTATCTCAGGAGGTGGGGATCTGTTGTAAATGTAAAGATCCTTGATCAGTCTAGAGATAAGCTAGACAGTAGGCCCTTAAAATGTATATTTATTAGATATCCGAAAGGTTCAAAGGGATATTGGTTTTATCATAAGGACCACAGACTCATTGAAAGCAGAAATGTTGAATTCTTAGAAGATACTAAGAATGACATTCTAGAAAACAATGATGAATGTGTTGATGATCTGGTAGATCTGGATCAATCATCCTTTGAGCCCACGGAAGATCTTCCTGAAACTATCGAAACCTTAAGTGGACATAAAAGGCCAAGAGTCACTCCGTCCTACTTAAAGGATTATCACACTTATCTTGCAGAAGAAGTGTGTAACTCAGTGGACTTAGATGAGTTTACTGATGACTTGACTTATCAGTAAGCTATGAACTCATTAGAATTACAGACTGGGAGAAAGCTATGGATGAGGAAATTGAATCTATTAAGAAAAACTAAGTTTGAGAATTGGTTGTTTTGTCAAAAGGAAGAAAAGTCATAGGTTGTAAATGGGTGTTGAAAAAGAAATACAAGGTCGATGGTACAATCAACAAATTCAAAGTGAGGTTAGTTGCAAAGGGTTTTTCGTAAAAAGAGGGGATAAATTATGTTGAGACATTTCTCAATTGCGAAATTTGCATCCATACATATAATTTTGGCAATATCTGCATACTATTATTTGGATTTATATCAGTTAGATGTAAAGACAACTTTTCTAAACAAAGATTTAGAAGAAATCATATACATGAAGCAGCCCGAAGGATTTGTGATTGAAGGCCAAGAAGATAAAGTATATAGGTTGAGAAAATCCCTATATGGCCTGAAACATTCACCTTGCCAATGGTATTTTACTTTTCAAAATGCCATTATAGAACTTGGTTTTATGGCTAATAAACTTGATCACTGTGTATATGTTTAGAACAGTGAGAGCTACTTTGTCATCTTATCATTATATGTAGATGACATATTGTTTACTGGAAACGACAACAAGATGATTGTCAAAACTAAGTCATGGTTGAACTCCAAGTTTGAAATGAAGGATATGGGAGAAGCATCCTATATCCTGGGAATAAAGATTTCTCGAAATAGAGAATCTAGACTCTTATGCCTCAGTCAGGAGAGATATATTGACTATATCCTCAAGAAGTTCAAAATGGGTGAATGCAATCTGTAGACACACCTGTTGCAAAAGGGGTCAAAATCAGTAAGGCTGATTATCCTTGTGAAGGAGACGATAAGCCTAATGTTCCTTATGCACAAGCTGTTGGTAGCTTGATGTATGTTATGTTGTGTACAAGACCTTATATAAACTTTGCTGTTGGTCTTATAAGTAGATATCAAAGTAATCCTTGATGGCAACATTGGGTAGATGTGAAGAGGATTTTAAGATATCTGAAAGGAACAAGAGACTTGAAACTGTGTTTTCAAGCAAATTAACTGAAAGTGGTAGGATACTCAGATGCTGACTTTACTGGGGGCAAAGATGACAGCAAATCGACATCGGGTCAAATATTCTTATTTGAAGGTGGTGCTGTTTCTTTGGCATACAAGAAACAAGGCTGTGTAGCTTTACATACACTGGAAGCTTAGTATGTAGCTTGCTATATAGCTGCAATGAGTGCTGTCTAGATAAGCCGCTTCATACGTGATTTGAAGTTGGAAATAACCGATGAGTCAATTGTCATTTACTGTGATAACAATGTAGCAATTACTCTTATCAAGAGTGGAGCTGATTGCTCAAAAAGCAAACATATAATGGTGAAATACCACTATGTTCATGATATGGTTATAAGAAAGGAAATATCCATCTCATACATGCCAACAAATGATACGTTGGCAAACCCCTTGACTAAAGGACTGAGGAACTTTTTTCAAAACATGTTACAAATATGGGTTTGAGGTATGTTTGATTGTTGTGTAGGGAAATAACCACACAACGGATAAAAGTGTTGTATAGGTAAATAACCATACAACGGACAGATTGTTGTGAAGGAAAATAACCACACAAATTGTTGATCATGAATTGATATTACTAGGTAAACCCTGGAAAAGTGGGAGAAAAACCAGTATGTCAGTGCACTTAGCTTGAATGGCCAAGTGGGAGATGTTATAAGAGTTATAGTGGTCATTCTCGGCAACTCAGTCCGATAACGGCTCGACTTGCCATCTAGACCGTTACCAGAGGTAGGAGTTACAGATAGGATCAGGAATATAACCGCCGGACCATTACCGAATTTTACAGTAACTGTCCAGATTCAGCCTCTCAGAAGAGGGAAACCCAGCGTGAAAAGTCAGGAGATGAGGAGCCGTGCGTATAAAGAAAACAGAGAACAATATAAAAATACAGAATCCCTAGATAAGGCCACTGTGAGCAAACCTCAAATCTCCATTTCCACCATTTCCGTTGCTGCATATCGTCTGAAGCTTTTGACTCAGGAAGGAGACACAGGTTTTCCCGGTTACCGGAAAATAATAGAATCAGTCAGAGCCTCGGATATCCGTCAACACATTTCCCGTTGTTTATTAAATCACAAATAATGTCTGCATGAACTGCTCGGCATAGATCCTTAGTTTCAAATTTATAACCATACCAGACATGCACATTTTGGATCCTCGGTCTGAAGTTAATTACCATATCAAGCTTGCAGCTCAATTTTATATGCTGATGTATCTTGTGAGATACTTGGGCTCGGGATATTTTTCCATTCTCGACAGGAGTAAGATTGCAAAGAGTTCACTTCTTTGGTTGAAATCACTTACTTGAAACTACGATTGTGCCATTTGGGTCTTATATTCTCTGATGTTGTGGAACTTCCTTACGTTATTGTAACTCAAAACTCTGGTCTGATTCTCTTCTTTATTTATTCTTTCCAGGGAGAATCCCATTTTCTTTTCTGGAAGATATACACAGTAGGTTTGTGAAGACATATGGTCGTGCAGTTCATGCAGCTCTTGCATATGCCATGAATGACGAATTCTCGAGAGTTTTAAGCCAACAAATGGAGTATTATTCCAATGATCCAAATGCAGATAGAATAAATCGCATGAGAGGTGAAATGAGCCAGGTAAGTCTATCTGTGGAGAAATCATAGGGATGCAATGGCAGAGTTTTCTCATCGATGAGATTTCATAATGGAGAATATCCTATAGTTCATGCTGTAGTTAAATAACTTATTATCATGGTTGGTTTCATACTAATTACTTTGCGATTTTATTGTTGGTAAATTCTAAGGTTTTTTTTCTTATTCATGATTGTGTTATGGGGTTACTGGCGTTTGAAAGCTAAACCTTGAATTGCCATAACTATGTGTGAAAATCTTTTTCATAATCAACAAATGGTTGATGGTTATTTTGGTTTCATATACTACAAAAATTCCGATGTGGATGTGCTGGATATTTATGTTCCATTCAGCGGCACTTATTGTTTTACGCAGTGTTTGTACCGTATCGCATCATGTATCATTTTTCTCTATGATACACGTGTATCGTATTGTATCATATCGTAATTTTTTAACTTTATAATAATATTTTAAAAATAAAAAATTTAAAAAAATCATTAAAAATTAATGACTATTCTAAGTTAAACTAGTTTCCTAATTCGTGGTATCAATACTGGATGTGGTCGGTAAGTTATCGCAGGAAATTACGTGTTTTATTCTTGAAAAATTTAGAAAATGAACCTACCAAAACAGGATGTGATCATAAATGGTAAGTTGCTTAAGTTAATTCCCTTTCTCATTGGTGAGAATTTTGGAAACCTACCAAAGTTAGATGTGATGATAATTATTAAGTTACTTAAGTTAATTGCCTTTCTCTTTCTTGTTCGTGAGAATTTTGAACTTTTTATTCTCATGAGTGTTGGTGCTGTTCTTAGGAGATCACCCTTAAAGGTAAGGAGCTTCTCTTGCTAAAGGAGATGAGATAAGATTAATCCTTGCTAAAGAGCAGCACTCAAGCAAAAAGTACAAAAAAATTACATAAGAAACCTAGACATTTTTATAAGCAAGGAGTGTATTGCCTTTATTGTACGATACAAGCAATATGCACTTGTATCGTGTGATACGGCACGATACAGGCTGATACGTTGTATCATACAATACAGTGTAGTGTATCGTATCATGATTTCTCACGATATGATACATCTCGTAGCGTATGGTTTGGGGACAATACACATAACACCCATTTTTTATGGACACCTTAGCAGCCTATACTAGTTTACTTTAGTGGTTGGTTGAGTGTTGGTGGATGTTTCACATGAGAAAATTGATGTTAGGTCATGGTGAGGCCATCTTGATGGACCCTTAGTCTCTCTAGTTAGCGATCAAGATTAAGAAGTAATATTTTATAACATTTGCTCATTCAGGGAAGATCCTAAGTTTATCTGATGATATGATCCAAAGTTATCATTTTCATCTTGGTGCTTCTAAAAATTCGAAACTTCTGTTTCCGAATGAAAAGATTTGGGAATAACGTTTCTTGCGTTTTCTCATTTTCCGGTTTCTAATTTATGTTCCATGTTTGGAATGTTTGCAATTACGTGACAAGGAAGATGCTTTCTCATGCTATGGTTTACTAGAGAAAGTGAAAGCTGTGATCCTCAGTCCACTTGAGCATGCTTAGCTCTTTAGTTTGAGAGAGTTGGTCAAAGGGTTAATCCTGTGGCATTTTTCTTGTGATTTAGTTGTGGTTTTAAATTATAGGTGTGATATTCCGTCCAACGGCAACTAAAGCAACTGTGCCCTTCGTTTCTTACTTGGAGAGTATTTCTGAACTTGTTCTGTATTTTCCTGAAAAACAAAGAATTATAATCTTGGAGCCACTGACTTAGAAAATGCTCCATGTAGTGTGGTTCATTCTTCTTGAAAAGGTTAGAGTGGATTTGTCTTGATCGGATGAAATTTTTATTTGCTTCACTCTGTGGTTTGGATAGATATGCCATTGATAACCGGGCTTAAAATCTGCTTGCCAGTATGTAAGTGGTGACAACTAGAGAATATCTGATTATGGATTAAAGTATTGATCCATATATCTCTGTTATCATCAAAAGATGTTGGATTAGGGGTCCAGAAGTTGTGCTTACCTGAGATCGGCTATTTAAACATTTCCCTAAGTTTGAAGTTCCATTGCTTCAGAGCACCATGCACTTACGTGACTGCATACATATTAGTCTAATCTCCACTGCATCAAGTTGTTTAGGCTGTTGTACTAGTTTATTGAGTTGGTCATTTCTGCCTTCTTCCTTTTATGCTTTTTGATTCCTCTAGTCCTGGTTGAACCCCTCGTCCCTTGTTCATTGATATAGCTAACAGTCCCGGGGCTATATTATGTTACCTACAAAAGTTTCTGAACATAAAAAAGAAGAAAATGAAGGAAATATTTTTTTCTTGGTTGTCCAAATGAGGTAGTTTGGTCTTAATATCTTTCCACTCTTATGCAAAAATTTCTCCAAGTTTCCCGGGAATAGTACGATTCTACTTTAAAGCAAATAGGCTTCATTTTCAGAAATTTGTTTCTTGGAAAGTAGTTCAATCTGTTTGCGTTTGGTTGTTCTTTTAACATCTCGCTCTTGAATGTTTCAATAGGTGCGGAATGTCATGATTGAGAATATTGACAAAGTTCTAGAAAGAGGTGATCGATTAGAGTTGCTTGTTGACAAAACAGAAAATATGCAAGGGAACACATTCCGCTTCCGAAGACAAGCTCGTCGCTTCAAAAATACAGTCTGGTGGAGGAACGTCAAGCTTACGTAAGTATTAAATACTCTCTTCTCCACCTGTGCTCAGTTTGAACACGATGGTTTTGTTTATTCTTTATTGTTTCCCACTATCTGTAGCTAGTGAAAGTATTTTTGTTGGTACTACAAATAATTGGTCCCGGCAAAACAGGTCCTTCGGTGGAGGATTTTGCAAGATATTTGTTGTCGTTCTCTTGGAGAATTCTAACATTTCCTGGCTGTCTTATTTAGGTCACTGGTTGCTACTTATTGTGTTTCCGTATTAGAAGTTCAGTACTCATGAAGGTGTTCTGAGTGCTGTCTCGTTGCAGTAAAACTTGCTTCTTTTGCATGTCTTCATTTGGCAAGCAACTTGATACTAGTTCGCTACCATTAGTAATCTTGAGCCATGCATTATAAGTAGATGAATGATTAATGCTGCTTTAGAAGTTCATGTGCATAACATGTGTAATTTGATGTTACATGAAAAGCTATTCTCCACATAACCATTAATGCTCATTCCTAAGTTTATGGTGCATTTGTTAACAATGGACCTCTTACGATTACGAGCCCATGCAAGCCAAGCCTGGGTTGCCTCTCCAGATTGCATATCAAGTTGACATGTCCTCAGCACAAGCAGAGCTGAGACGAACAATGACCTTCTGAGCTTGTTTGGCAGCCCTATCTCAACTCAGATGTGGAAGTCTATATTCGTATGTGCATTTTGGGCTAGGTCGGGTTGGTTTCTGCGTGAGTTTATTCATAAAGTTGTGCGTATGTATTGTGAGTATGTAAGGAAAACCGTTTGGCCGGCCAACTATACGGAGCTGTAATTGTCAGTTTTAAAGTGAACGCCATCCAAAATAAACAAGTTGGAGATATTATTTCCTAACTATAATTATGGTTTTAATCAAAACATGCACTCTATAACTTGATAGTTTTGCTGAGTGCTTTGCAGTTGATAGTAAAGTTAATGTCATAGCTCTGCTGAATACCTTTATGGTCGAGCTTCTCAGAGACAAAGATGATACTTTATTAAATTACTCTGTTCTATTGTTTTCACAGTCAATCATTTTTTAATATGCAATTTGGATTGTAGTTATGACTGTCATAGCAGAAATGCCATCTTTCCGCATTTCATCAAAACACACTGTTTTATTATTCTTTCGTTATTCTGTTACTGACCAGCGGCTTCATGGTTCAGGTTTGCATTGATCGTTATTCTCATCATCATCATTTACATTGTGCTTATCTTTGCCTGCCATGGTTTTACCCTCCCTTCTTGCCGGTGATTAAAGAACA
This sequence comes from Brasenia schreberi, assembly GCA_036023115.1. Classification (NCBI taxonomy): domain Eukaryota; kingdom Viridiplantae; phylum Streptophyta; class Magnoliopsida; order Nymphaeales; family Cabombaceae; genus Brasenia; species Brasenia schreberi. The sequence goes on from JAYKKT010000064.1 coordinate 12,759,796, forward strand.
GAGTTCTTAAGCATGGTTAGTGGTGTCTTGTAATCCAGTCTTGCTCATAATGCTTTTATTAAGAGTGGCTTTGCTTCTTTTACAACTATAGTTTGTATTTACGAGCCGTCCCATACTTTATTGCCTGAGAAACCAAGTCAAACAACGCCTCAAACATTGGGTTGTGCAACAGCAGCCTTGTAGCAAATTGCATTCCATCAGATCTTTTCTTATTGAGCTCAAAAACGGAAAACTGAAAAATGGAATATGCTTGCCATTTTATAAGCCTGCCTGTTCTTGCATATCTCACCGTACAAACGAGAAGGTGGATGGTTGATATCAAAATGGAAACAAAATACTCGTGTAAATCAAGCATAACCTTCAAAAAGTGTATATGCACTTCACTTTTTGCTTTTCTATCTCAACCTTTTAATATTTTTAAGCGTATGGGGATAATGCTAGCATGTGACATGAAAAACATACTAGAATCATCCTTTCTCTCTCTCTACTATATATACTATATATATGTTTGCATATCCTTGAAAATCTCAACTATTTATATGGTTGGGTTCATAAGTAAAATATTCTTAGGTATTTTTGATTTTTTTTTGCTGTTAAGCTCAACAATCTGTTGATTTTTAAGGATGTAAAAGTGACAAGTATATTACTCACCATATATATGTATGTATATACATACATAAAAGTCACCTGTGTTATTTCAGTAAAGGAAATCAGCGAAAGGGAGGAAATCGGCAAAAATGAGAGGAGTCCTAAAATGCCGGTTGCAGAGCTCGGAAAACTGAAACTAAGGGGTTCGGACACTAGAGGCCAGAGCGCCGTGGGAGTCGCGCAGAAGCTTATGAGACCGTTCTGCTAGCGTGCTCAGGTGTCGTGGCCAACAGCCCAATGCTAAACCATTTCAGCGGATATGGGTGACAATCTGTACATCCGGTTTGTTCCAAAACGGAAAAGATTCAGGCATGACCACCTACAAAAGGAGATGGAGGTGGTAGAAGCAGCCAGTCGCTCGTGCGAACCTCTGGACACCAGAGAGCATGAATGGGGTAAAGCACGCGAGGTCCACTTGGAGGTGAGAGACAAAAGGGAGTGAGCGAGAGAGAAGGCATGTGTCCTTCACCTTCCTACAATGTTGAGCTGTCGTCTCTATAATAGCTTTCTGGAAAGTAGACTCGCCTCTATTCGAAAAGACGTGTGTCCTTCACCGTACCAAGCTACTGCCAGGATGTCTGGGACCTTTGCGTAGTCGCTGCTTGATCGTAAAAGAGAACCCTATTACCTGGCTTAGACTACATTCACTTGACTCATTAACCTATCAATCCGGTATTAACATGGTAATGTATAGCATGAGAAAGTTTATGTTTTTGTATGCGAGTATGAAGCCATCTTGAAGAGATTGGGTATGAAGTTAATAAGGGTCAATTGAATTGTGAATATGAAGTTAGGGATTGGGTATGACTCAAGTCTCGTCCTCGGCATGCCTTTAACCCAATCAACTTACCACAATCAAAGTTGCTTCCTAAATGTTGCCGTCCGATCAAAATCATTAACAAGATTAGAGCATATAAACTATCATTGTCCAAAGGGATGAATGTTGATTCAGTGTTCCATATATCTCACTTGAAACTATACATTTGAGAGCCTAGAAAAAAAGGTGCTTAAGTCCAACACAAGAGAAGTATGGTAGAGGTGATGTGACCTAGTCACCCCAACTCAAACTTGACCATCCTATATCTAATTTGGACCATCCTATGTCTAATTGAGTTTTTAAAGTTAATTTGTATCTGCTTGAAGCCTTAATGACACTCCACGGCCCAAGGAAGAAACTGACCAAGTTGGAGTACAAATCTTATCTAAATGTGAACCAGCTTTGAAATGCTGGTCCATTGGATGACATGGTAGATACGTGTACACCATGCCTAAGGTTGTTCTATGGACCACTTGAACTCATTTGAATTGGATTCTTGTTGATTTAGGGTTTGCTTAAGTTATTTGAATGCATTAGGTTTATTTAATTAAGTATGATAAATATCTTACTCAAGCATGACAAATACAAATTATGAAAAGACTGAAATACCCTTCATCTATAAAATGGGTGCAAAGTTTTTATTATTGATCCATTTGGATAATCTTTTCTTAATTTGCCTTTCCCTTTCTTTAGTTTTTCGAATTTGTTTTGTCTAGTTTCTAGATTTAAAATTGAAAGTATATAAATTCAAACTGGCAACTAAAATTTGGCCATTTCCTTCGTTTATGGAGTTGCTTTCCATATTTAAAAGGTCTAGTTTTAGTCATTCTTATCATATCACAATTCTCGTGATGATCGGCGTGAAACTGCTCTTTTGTTTCAAACCCCATCATGAAACTTTTGAGTAAGTTTTATTTGGTTCTTATTCATCAAACATTTTGTGTGCGTGTGTGTTCTACTAGTGTGTGCAAAGTAGCCCTCGACATCACCTGGTTAGCTCACTACTACAAACGTTCTAGGTATCTCTACGGACTCTACCCTATTATATGTCTTGAAATGTTAAATATAGGTACGGTAGAGACTAAAAAAGTATACATGCATACATACATCTCTCTCTCTCTCTCTCTCTCTCTCTCTATATATATATATATATATATATATATATATTGTTTTCAAAAATAAAAAAACAAGGTTTGTTTTTGGGTGTGGCAAAGAGCATGGCGAGCCACGTACTCGAGGCAAGTTCAGTGAGCACAAAGGTGCACTCAACAACTTACAACTCCCCGAATGGTGAGTCGTCTTTATGAACGTTGAAGGCATGCCCACATAGAATCAATCATTTTTCTTCAACGTTTATCTCAGTAAATGAAAGCAATAGCTGCTGATACATGTCATACTTCGTAATTCTCTCTCTCTAAATTTTTCTCCAGTTCAATCTCAAGCTCTCGAAATTTGGCTTCGAGTTTCAAAAAGTCATCTGATGGTTTTCATTCAAGCACTTATTATAGGCTCTATTTGCTTCCTTTGCTCTATCAAATGCCTACGTTTCTGCGAGAGACCAAACTCTTGGAGTTTAACATTACGAACAACAAAAATTATGTATAAACACAAGAATGACTAGCATCATTTTTACATCTAAATAAATGATGTCCAACTGTTTCTCGATATGTTTAGGTCGATGCAACTTGGACACGATGGGCTAACCTGTACACCAACCAATAGAACATTGGAATTTGTTATAACAGGGTGGATGATATCAAGACTGAACTACAGGACTATGTCACTAAGCTCTTTTGATAAGGATCTTTCCTCAAGAGGATTTCTACAAGCACGCTCTGCTTCTTCTTTTACATTGAAAGGCACAATACACAACATGATATAGAATTGTTTGATTTGAACTTTATAGTCTTCCCAACGATTGTGCAATCTGGAAATGAGAAATATCATAACCTCGAGGAGCAAAGTACAACCAAAAGGGGATTAATGTTTTCTGCTAACATTCGTGTCAAGAAATCATAGAAGTGTAGTCATCTTACTCGTGACAGCCCCCCCAATACATATATACACACATGCACATTCTTTATTGTTTCTTTCTAACACTTTTGTGGTCGTCCTCTACCTCTTTTAATACTTTCAAAATCTAGTTTTTCATACTTCTTACAAGTTCTTCTTTTGATCTTCTTTCTATATGTCCAAACCATCTTAAACGATATTCACTCATTTTATCATCTATTTGTGTCACTCCTAATTTGTTTCTAATAACCTCATTATATACACTGTCTTTTCTTGTATGACTACTCATCCATCTCAACATCTTCATTTCTTTTACAGACATCTTTTGTACATGTTGATGATTAACTGCCCAACACTCAGCACTATAAAACATGGCAGGTGTAATTGCTACTCTATAATATTTACCTTTTAACTTTAATGGTATATTCTTATCACAAAGAATACTTTATGCTCTTCTCCATTTTAACCAATCAGCATAAATTCTTTCATCACTCTAAAAAATTGACCCTAGGTATTTAAAATTTTCTTTTTGGGAGATGCAATGTCAGCTAATTTTAATTTCTATGTCCTCTAAAGTAACCAAATGATCAAACTTACATTCCATATATTTTGTCTTTGTTTTACTAAGTCGGAAGCCTTTACTTTCTAATGTTTCTCTCCATAGTTCTAATTTTCTATTTATTTTTTCCTGAGACTGCTCCACTAACAGACATCTGCAAATAACATATACCAAGGTACTTCATCTTTAATATGCTTTGTTAACTCATCAATCACCATTATAAATAAGTATGGACTTAAAATTGATCCTTGATGTAACCTAATAAGTCTGTCATTCTTTCATGAGTCCTCACACATGTTTTTGCACTATCGTACATGTCTATTATAAGGTTTATATATGTCAATATAATATCTCTTTTTTCCAAGGTTCTCCAAAGAATATCTCTAGGTGCCCTATCGTAAGCTTTTTCTACATCAATAAATATCATGTGAAGGTCTTTCTTTTTTAATCTAAAATGTTTCATAAGATGTCTCAAAAGGTGAATTGCTTCAACAATAGATCTACCTGGGATGAATCCAAATTAGTTTTCTGTTGTACTCGATATTTGTCTTAACCTACGTTCGATAATTCTTTCCCATAATTTCATAGTATGACTCATTAACTTCATACCCCGATAAGTTGCACAATTCTGAATGGAATCACCCTTACATTGTCGGTCCCAAGCTCGAATAAAGGAGGAGGGTTGTGTTAGGCTTTTGACAACCAGCATAAAACCTTGTCGAATTTTTATATCATGGAATACATCGATAATATATATGTATATACAATTATTTTTAGAGATCACTGCTTTCTCCTTGAAAGTTCATAATTCTAAACAAACACCACCACCAACAACAACAACAACTAAGCTTTTTCCCATACTAGACGGGGTCAACTATATGGATTCTTTGTTTCCATAGAGCCCTATCATATGCCATGTTAGCAGTTAACTCACAATAAGCTAGATCATTCTTTTTTGTTTCTTTCCAACACTTTTGTGGTCGTCCTCTCTACCTCTTTTAATACTTTCCAAATTTAGTTTTTCATACCTCCTTACAGGTTCTTCTTTTGATCTTCTTTCTATATGTCCAAACCATCTTAAACGATATTCTCTCATTTTATCCTCTATTGGTGTCACTCCCAATTTGTTTCTAATAACCTCATTATGTATACGGTCTTTTCTTGTATGACCACTCATTCATCTCAACATCTTCATTTCTGTCACAGACATCTTTTGTACATGTTGATGATTAACTGTCCAACACTCAGAACCATAAAACATAGTAGGTCTAATTGCTGCTCTATAATATTTACCTTTCAACTTTAACGGTATCTTCTTATCACAAAGAATACCTAATGCTCCTCTCCATTTTAACCAACCAACATTAATTTTATGCGTACCATCTCCATCAATTCTTCCATCACTTTGAAAAATTAACCCTAAGTATTTAAAACTTTCCTTTTGAGGGATGCAATGTGTGTCAATTTTAATTTTCATGTCCTCTGAAGTAACCAAATGATCAAACTTACATTCTATATATTTTGTCTTTGTTCTACTAAGTTGGAGGCCTTTGCTTTCTAATGTTTCTCTCTATATTTCCAATTTTCTATTAACTTTTTCCTTCGACTCCTCCACTAACACAATGTCATCTGCAAATAACATACACCGAGATACTTCATCTTGAATATGTTTTGTTAACTCATCAATCACCATTATAAATAAGTATGGACTTAAAGTTGATCCTTGATGTAACCCAATATTAACTTTAAAGAAGTTTGTTATTCCTTCATGAGTCCTCACACATGTTTTTACACCATCATATATGTCTCTTATAAGGTTAATATATGTCAATGGGATACCTCTTTTTTTCAAGGTTCTCCAAAGAACCTCCCTCAGTACCTTATCGTAATTTTTTTCTAGATCAATAAATATCATGTGAAGGTCTTTCTTTGTTGCTCTAAAATGTTTCATAAGACGTCTCAAAAGGTGAATCGCTTCAACAGTAGATTTGCTTGGGATGATTCTATAGACGTGAAAATTTTATTCCAAAGCCTATGTAGAAACTTGAAATAAACTTCTCAACCTACTTCGTTTATGTGCGAGCGTGCCAGCTAGTTTTACTAAAACTAACAAAGTATAATTCTGACTTTGTGGGCGATTGTGGCTAAGCAGGATCTTTTCACCTTAGGCTTTTTTAAACCACTGCTCAAGGGTCAACTTAGACGCCTTGAGGATTTATTTGTGCTCATGTATATTTTCAAAAATCACTTTGAAATATAGTTTTCAATCAAATCAAACTCGTTAACTTAGTCTAGCGATTGAAGGCTTTCAAGTTCTGAAAAACATAAACTAGTTCTATTTTCAGAGCTGATTTCTGGATTTATTTGGGTGACTCAAATATCTCCAAAATTCATGAAAAATTCACAGAACATATAGTGGAATGTGGATTTTTACTTTGTGATTTGGTGCTGTGGATTTGCAGAATTAAATCTGGAACAACCCACTACTAGAGTGTTTTATGATACTCTATTATAGAAACACAAAGGCCTAAAAAAGCCTTTGTATCTCAGTACACAGAACTCCAAATTGTATGATTTTAGTCTTGTTGGAAAGATATGGATATCAGCTTTCTAATGAAACTAATTTGATCAATTTTGGTTCACTACATATAGAGTTATTAGACTTTTACCCAACCCCTATTATAGGAAAACAGACTGTGCAGAAACATAATATGAACAAGACCGATCTTTTCTTATTTTATTCATGAGTCTACACGGCTCTAAAATTCTTAAAATTTTTATCTATAGTGGGTTTGTATGTGAAGATTCGGTGTCTTGAGTTTCAGATCATTTGGAGCAGTAGTTTAATAATGAAAATTAAAACAATCGACATATGTAGGATGTAGAAAACAAAGTTTCAGTTTTTAGAATATAAATACATTCATCCATCCGAATTTAAATGGCATCCACAACAAAATTAAAGCACATTATTGAAGGAAAATGAAAGTAAATATATGTATTATCTTAAGTATAGAGGGGGTTAGGAGTTATATAGGAGTTTATAGAATATAGAGAGGTAGAGAATGAAGAAAATAAACAAGTAGAGTGCATAAACATAAAATGAAATTAACAGCATTTCTACTTGCTATTACAACATGGGGGAGACAAAGCTCCATTAATACAACCCCTTTCTTAAATTGAATAGGAAGAAGAGAATCAAGATTAGTAATGGAAGAGAAGTGCTTACTTACTAGCCCTCCAAGGAAACCCGAACACAAGAGGAGGATCGTCCCTTTCTTCTCCTTTCACTCTCTTCTTTCTCTCTTTCTCTCTCTGTCTAATTGCAGCAACTCCTATCTATCCTAGACTATCTCTCACCCTTCGCTCCAGCCTTGGAAAGCCTATCCAAATGTGTAAGATGCTGGAAACGCCCCCCCCCCTTGGTCTCTATTTATAGGCCAAGGGAGGGGCTAGACCCTTCCTTGGGGCGGATTGGGTATGGGCTTATTGACTCATTGCCTTGATCCACTCCAAGGCCATCACGTGGACCTTTGTGGTCCCTCTTGATCAAGTGTTGGACCAACCCCATGTGGGTTGGTCCTCGGCTTGAGCTAGGTACACCTAGACACAGTTTGGATGCAATCGGCTAGGTGAGTTCGTGGGCATGACTTCAATCGTAATGTAGCCTTGGTCTTGGTCGAATGCATTTGATTGTGGCTCGTCCCATCCACTCTTGGAGCAACCTTTCATCTTGTTTGACATGAGTTTAACTTGTCTCATGGGGTGGGGCAACTTCATTTGGTGCAGTCGAGTGCCACCTTTGAATGGACCTCTTCCTTGCTCCTTGGCTAGGTGAGCTTGCTCCTTGGCTAGATGAGTTTGCTCCTTAGCTAGGTGAGCTTGCTCCTTGTCTAGGTGAGCCTCTATCGGTTGGGATAAGTGGGCTCGGCTAAGATGGGCTTGGCCCTTACTTCCTACTTCACCTAGGTCCACTTGAGATCGGTTCCTGCTTGATGTGAGTCTGCTTTAACTATTGCCTGAATCTTCGGTGGGGATGATTCATCTTTATCCCTTTTCATTCATGGTTTCAAATATTTCTTTTTTTTATTATTTAAAACAATTTCATTTGAAATTATATTTGAAAATATTGAGTTTTGCAAAATCTTCAAATATTTTTTTAAAAACAACTGAGTTCCATTCCCAGTGTTTGTTTATATGGGTGACTTGCTTTCGCCCTATGAGTTAGTCTTTAACGTTTCAACCACTTTAACCCTTTGTTAGGTGTAGGGTGTCGAACCACTTTAACCCTCGATGAGTGTGGGGTATCAGACCACTTTAACCTTCAATGGGTGTAGGGTATCAGACCACTTTAACCCTTGATGGGTGTAGGGTCTTGGAGTAGGACTATCCTCAATCAGACAAGTTTTCGATGCCTGATTTGATTTGAATTTCAAGGTTTTGTTAAATTTTTCATTTTGTAAAGATTTTTAGGTTTGGTTCCCAATATCTCATTTCTTTGAAGAAAATTATTTGAAACCATCATTTCTTTAGACGAAATCATTTGAATAGGCATAATGCTGCCAATTTGGGCTTGAGGGCAAAGTAGTCATTTTTTTGGCTTTTTGTCAAAATTTGATTTTTCTGAGAGGGGTGCCATTTACCCTTATTTTGAGGTTGCCATGAAATTTTGGTGTGGAAATGAGTTCGTTTAAGGTGTCTTTATTTGAAAACCCTTAAAAGATCCAAAACAACAATTTTTTCTTAAAAAAGCAAAATTTCAAAAAATCAAATGTTTTGAGAAAAATTTTGGGTGTTTACAGAATCTAAATTGGTTCTCTGTTATACTTGATACTTGTCTTAACTTACGTTCGATAATTCTTTCCCATAATTTCATAGTATGGCTCATTAACTTGATACATCGATAATTCGCACAATTCTAAATGTATCCCTTGTTCTTATATATGGGCATAAGTGTACTCGCTCTCCATTCCTCGGGCATCTTTTGGTTTCTCCATATTTCATTAAATAGTCTTGTGAGCCAAGTGATTCCTATTTCTCCCAGTATTTTCCAAACTTTTATATGAATATTGTCTCGTCCTATCGATTTACCACCCTTCATATGTTTAAGAGCCTCTTTGACTTCATTCTTTTGAATATGTCGATAGAAATTATTGTTTATATACTTTTCTGATTTGGCTAACTCTCCTAAGCTAATACTAACATCTTTATTTTCATTAAAAAGCTTATAAAAATAATTTTTTCATCTATTTCTTATATCATCATTTGCCACTAGAATTTTTTCATCATCATCTTTGATGCATCTAACAAAATTAAGATCTTTAGTTTTTTATCTCTAATCCTAACTATCCTAAAAATATTTCTTTACCCTCTTTTGAGTTGAGTTTTTTATATAAATCCTCCCAAATTTTAGCTTTTGCTTCACTGACGGCTTTTTTTGCTTCCTTCTTTGCTTTCTTATAAGCCTCTAAAGTTTCATTAGTTTTTTTAACATAATGTAATTTGTAACATGCTCTCTTTGCGTTATTTTATTTTGCACTACTTCACTATACCGCGAAGCTTCTTTTTGTGTCGGTACACCTCCCTTAGATTCACCTAACACATCTTTCGCCACTTTCCTAATATGTATAGCCATATTGTTACACATTAGAAGGTGTACCAACATAATTCCAAGCATCTCCTTGAAGGACTTTCTGCTTAAATACATCTTCTTTCTCGCTTTTGAGGTTCCACCATTTAGTCCGAATACTTCAATGCACTATTTTCTTCTTTGTCCATTTTTTTATTTGTAAATCTATAACTAAAAGTTGATGTTGGGTGGTTAAGCTTTCTCCTAGAATTACCATGCAATCTTTACAACATGCTCTATCCTTTTTTCTACAAATAAAGTAATCAATTTGTGTTTGTGATAAGCCACTCTTATAAGTAATTAAATGTTCATCTCATTTTTTGAAGATGGTATTGACTATAAAGACATTAAATGTCATAAAAAAATTTAAAATCTCCCTACTCTTCTCATTTATATCCCTAAAACCAAAGTTTTCATTAAAACCTTGATATCCTAATGCCTCTTTACCGACATGTCCATTTAAGTCTCTTCCTGAACAAATCATCTCTCTTTGTGAAATCCTTTGAATTACCTTATCTAACTCTTCCCAAAAAGTTATCTTT